>CAJVRN010000173.1:157500-346027 GCA_911728415.1 Lagocephalus sceleratus
CCTGGGCCTGCCCCCCGGGGGCGTGGACGCCGCCTTCGTGTGGCCCCACAACCACAAGACCTACTTCTTCAGGGGGCGGAGCTACTGGCGCTACGACGAGCAGCTGCGCCGCATGGACCCGGGCTACCCCAAGGACAGCGCGCTGTGGGCGGGGCTGCCCCCCCACCTGGACGACGCCATGAGCTGGTCTGACGGTGAGGACGCCTCCGGGGGGCTCTGACCCCCTGACCTCTGACCCCCTGACCTCTGACCCTTCTGACCTCTGACCCCCGACCTCTGACCCTTCTGACCTCTGACCCCCTGACCTCTGACCCTTCTGACCTCCTGACCCCCCGACCTCTGACCCCCCCGACCTCTGACCTCCCGACCTCTGACCCCCTGACCTCTGACCCTTCTGACCTCTGACCCTTCTGACCTCTGACCCCCTTCTGACCCCCGACATCTGACCCTTCTGACCTCTGACCCCCGACCTCTGACCCTCCCTGACTTCTGACCCTTCTGATCTCTGACCCCCCGACCTCTGACCTCCTCCCTCACCCCCCATCTCCTCCCCCCACTTCCCCCCTCTCCCCCACTTCCCCCCCCCCCCCCTCACTCTCCCCCCTCCCCTCCCCCTCCTCCCTCCCCCCCCCCTCACTCCCCTCTCCCCCCACTTCCTCCCCCTCACTCCCTCCCCCTCTCCCCCCCACTTCCTCCCCCTCACCCCCCCACTTCCTCCCCCCACTCCCTCCCCCCTCTCCCCTCACTCCCCCCCACTTCCTCCCCCTCTCCCCCCCACTTCCTCCCACCCCCCCCCCCTCCCCTCCCCACTCCCCCTCCTCCCCTCCCCCCCCTCCCCCCTCTCCCCCTCACCCCCTCCCCCTCTCCCCCTCACCCCCCTCTCCTCCCCTCCTCCCTCCCCCCTCTCCCCCTCTCCCCCCCACTTCCTCCCCCTCTCCCCCCAGGCTCGTCGTACTTCTTCAAGGGGCGGGACTACTGGCGTGTTCCGGGTGGTTCCGTGGAGGCGGAGCCTGGCTCGCCCCGCCCCACCTCCACAGATTGGCTGCTGTGCTCCCAGATGCAGGCTGACTCCGCCCCCGACTCCACCCCCCGACCCCACCGCCTCGCCCCGCCGGCCCGACCACGCCCACGACGGCTACGAGGTGTGCTCGTGCACGTCGGGCTCCGCCCCCCCGGCGCCCCGCCCCCTCTGGCTGCTGCCCCCTCTGGCTGCTGCCCCCCCTGTGGACGCTGCGGCTGGTGGTCCAATCAGAGAGGCGATGAGGCGCCATCGTCCTGCGACAGCAGAACCAAACCGATGTTTCGGGTCGTAGAAGTCGGTCCCCGTTAACCTGGACCGCCACCGTTAGCTCCAGCGTCTGTCGACCACGGCGACAGGAAGTGGACGCGCCGTGGTCGTTTTATAAGTCAGATATTTTTGTAGAAAAATAAAGATAATCTTGGCTACTCCACTCTGGTCACATGACCCTTCTTCAGGGGCGCTGGGCTCCGCCCACCTGTCACCATGGTGACGGGCTGGGAGGGGGCAGTGGTGGCTGTCGTTTTGGGGGTGGGGCCACATGTGTGACATCACCGACTGTCAGCCTATCCCAGCTGCCTTCAGGTGAGGGGGCGGGACCAGCAGAGAACCAACCAATCACACCTGGCAGTGGGAGGAGCCAAAGACCCCCGCAGAGACCAGCGCAGAACCATGAGGCGCCGGTCACAACACGGTTGGAGCGGGTGTGAGAGTGAGTGTGTGAGAGTGAGTGTGTGTGAGAGTGTGTGAGAGTGAGTGTGTGTGAGAGTGAGTGTGTGTGTGTGTGTGTGAGAGTGAGTGTGTATGTGCGTGTGTGTGTGAGTGAGTGTGTGTGTGAGAGTGAGTGTGTATGTGTGTGAGTGAGTGTGTGTGAGTGTGTGTGTGAGAGTGAGTGTGTGTGTGTGTGAGTGAGTGAGAGTGAGTGTGTGAGAGTGTGTGTGTGTGTGTGTGTTGGAGCTGTCACACCCATCCTACTACCAAAGCGAGGACATCTCTGTTCTCTTTGTGAGGACCTCCACAGTGATCACGTCAGCCCTGACCTCTGACCTCTGACCCAGTTCGCACCTCAACCCTAAACCCAGATGTGAGGACCCGCCCAGATGTCCTCCCTTTGATGGGGCAAGGACACACATAGTTTACCCTCAGAGGTTCTGACTGGTGTGTGTGTCACATGACTGGTGTGTGTGTCACATGACTGAAACAGTCACTAATACAACTGATCAAACAATAACATTGATCAAGGCGGTCGGCTGCTGGGGGGGCGGAGCCTAAGAAGAACAACCCTCTTGGGTGAGAGGAGGCCCACATGCATGTTCCACCTTCATGAGGACCTCCATAGACATGTTGGCCCCTGACCTCTGACCCAGGTCCAACCTCAACCTCACCAGACGATCACATGGAGCCTCCAGGTCGTTTATCTCCAACCTGTTTGTGACCTGCAGTGGGCGCTCTGCTCCCAGCCCACAAAGGACATGTGACCTGAGCCTTGACCAGGACCTCCAGGATCAGGACCTCCAGGTCCATCAGGACCACCAGGTCCATCAGGATCAGGACCACCAGGATCAAGTCCATCAGGACCATCAGGATCAGGACCACAAGGTCCATCAGGATCAGGACCATCAGGATCAGGACCACCAGGACCATCAGGATCAGGACCACCAGGATCAGGACCACCAGGTCCATCAGGACCACCAGGACCACCAGGATCAGGACCACCAGGTCCATCAGGATCAGGTCCATCAGGATCAGGACTATCAGGACCAACAGGATCAGGACCACCAGGTCCATCAGGACCACCAGGTCCATCAGGATCAAGACCACCAGGATCAGGTCCATCAGAACCATCAGGACCACCAGGATCAGGACCACTAGGTCCATCAGGATCAGGACCATCAGGACCACCAGGATCAGGTCCATCAGGATCAGGACCACCAGGATCAGGACCACCAGGATCAGGACCACCAGGTCCATCAGGACCACCAGGTCCACCAGGATCAGGACCACCAGGATCAGGACCATCAGGATCAGGTCCATCAGGACCATCAGGACCACCAGGATCAGGACCACCAGGTCCATCAGGATCATCAGGACCAACAGGATCAGGACCACCAGGATCAGGTCCATCAGGATCAGGACCACCAGGTCAATCAGGATCAGGACCACTAGGTCCATCAGGATCAGGACCATCAGGACCACCAGGATCAGGACCACCAGGATCAGGACCATCAGGATCAGGACCACCAGGATCAGGACCACCAGGACCATCAGGATCAGGACTATCAGGACCATCAGGATCAGGACCACCAGGTCCATCAGGATCAGGACCACCAGGTCCACCAGGATCAGGACCACCAGGACCAGGTCCATCAGGATCAGGACCATCAGGACCATCAGGATCAGGACCACCAGGATCAGGACCACCAGGTCCACCAGAACCATCAGAGTTCCTGAAACCTGCTTGAACAGTTTGTTTTTTGGGGTCGGCCCCAGGACGTCCTTGAGAGCGGGCCCCTCCCAGCTCCTGCGGGTCAGCTGACCCCCTTTTATTAGAACATCATTAACTTGGTTAATTGCTTCTGGTCTCTGGGGGCGTCCAAACCAGAGCTGTCAGAATTAGCCCAGCCCCGCCCTCCCATCCTCGTTACCGTGGCGACGCGAGGACAAAGAGGTCGCAGGCTGTTAAAGAAGTAGACGTAAATTTTATTTACTTGTTCTGTACATAAAGGGTCAATACCAGCAGCACAGGTGAGAACACGCGTGTTAATGGTACCAGGAAATAAAAAGGCACAAGTTTCAATTCTGACCACGAGATGAGAGCACGCTAATACTGTTATCGCCACGACAACCGGCAACTCAGGACAGGAGCAACACACGACGCTCACCTCAGGGAACTAGCAGGACGTATTGCTCAGTTAGTAGGGTCGTTCATCGGCCGCCCAACACACTTTATTGACAATCAGACATGACCGAAGCAGCATGTGACCCGGCGGCCCCGAGGTCACGCACGAGGCAACAGCAGGCGTTTCCCTTTAACACCAGTGAAACAGGCGCCACTGACAGACGGACCGCTGCGCCGCGGCTCACCGTTTGCATAAAAACACAGGACCTGTGCGTCAACCAGCAGGGTGGGGGCGGGGCTTCCCGTGGCCCCGGCCACACCCCCAAGCACAACTACCCTTGATCATGTGGCACATCATTGCAAACAAGCCCCGCCCCTTCCACGGCGCGCTCCTTAAGGCGAAGAGTTCATCAAGTTCCTGCCACAGCGTGACGCCGAGCGTCGCCATGGAAACCGCCAGCAGGGCAACCTGGACCGGACCAACAGGAAGACTAACAGAAGGCCTCGGCGGACGGGGAGCAGCGTGACGTCATCGCCACGGTAACGAGCTTTTTCTGAAATCCAGGACAACATCGCCACCTGGTGGCCAATCAGCGAACAGAAGAAAACCAGGGTCAGACCCTCACGTGCACACACACACACACACGCACGCACACACACGCCCGTCAGTCTGAAACAGGAAGTGTGTGTGTGTGTGACTCACACCACCAACCTCAACACACACCAGAGCGAGAACAGAGAAACACGCCTGCACACTCACACGCCTCAGGGACGCTATCACACTAATGCTGCCCAGCGTGGCGCCGGGGGGGCGGGGCAGCGTCATGGTTACAACAGCGTCCTCAAGCTGCAAAGAGTCAGAAAGCCTCTGGACAACAGAACAGATGGGGGGGTCCTCGAATGTACAGTCCCAGACGCACGCGACCCCTCCAGTGATGTGGGGAGGCGGGGCCAGACACAGGGGGGCGGAGCCTGAGTCAGTCACTCTCATCAGGGTTCTGAGCATCCATTATTTTAACGTGGGTGAAGGGGAAGAGGCCGCGCCTCCCATTCACCTCCCCCTCCCATTGGCCATTGATGTTCATCCGCGTCACCTTGACGATGTCACCCACCTGGGGAGACAAGGAAAATGGGCGGGGCTTAGACAAAAGAAGCAGAAACACTTCAGAAATCAACATGAACACAAGACTGTGAGGAGCAGAGATGTAGACGTCACTGTGGATACACTTTAAATATTCACCAGTTAGTCGTGGGTTTCTTTCGCTTTGCTCTGAATATAAAGATCACGTTAAATAATGAACTGCTGCTTTATCACTATTTAATGGGTCTGTGGGGGAAGGGGATATGCTCCCACAAAATATTAACACACACCCAACACCCAGGTTATTTTACTGTAACACTGGTGCGAACACGTTAGGGCGAACACGTTAGGGCGAACACGTTAGGGCGAACACGTTAGGGCGAACACGTTAGGGCGAACACGTTAGGGCGAAACAACGTAGATGAAACTGTTGCTAAAAGCAGCGGTCACATTCTGACAGCGGTTATTTCCCTTTTCTGTTTCAGTTCTCCTGCGGCTCTTCGCTCATTTTAAACACTCACACACACACACACACACTGACACACACACACACACACACACACACACACTCACACAAACAAACACAGTCACACACACACACACACTCACTCACACACACACACACTCACACACACACACACACACACACACTCACACACACTCACACACACACTCACACACTCACACACACAAACACACTCACACACACACACACTCACACACACACACCACACACACACACACACTCACACACACACTCACACACACCTCGAGCAGCGAACAGGACCACAGCCAATCAGAGGCTGACCCCGCCCACTTGAGTCTCATTGGCTGAGACCACCTGACATGGGTGTGGGTTCACCTGGCCCCCAGAGGTTTGAACACCTGAGAGGACTTCCTGCTTCAGGTGTGTCCTTCAGCGCTGCCACGCTCACCTGCTCCAACCACCACCTTTCTTCTCTCACAGCAACCAACGCCACATTCCTGCATCATTAGGCACAGCCAAGAGGCCACGCCCCCAAAGGTGAGCCGACTCACCTCCAGAGCCAGGGCGGTCTTGTCGTAGGCGCAGGGCACTCGCTTCTGGATGGCCCTGGCCATGACGGGCCCGTTCTGGGGGTTGATGGTGGCGGCGGGCGCCCCGGCGGGCAGCGGCGAGGGCGTCTGGGGCAGCGCGTAGGCGTGCGCCACGGCGTGCGCCGGCTCCGGGATGCCGTAGCTGCTGGAGTTGCGGGAGGCCTGCGGCGGCGGCGCGGGGCGCGGCAGCTTGTCCACGTAGGGCACGGGGATCATGCCCACGCGGCCGTCCTTGTTCTTGGCGCTCCACCACTGCTCCTCCGGCTTCTCCACGATCACCAGGATCTCGCCCTTCTTGAACGGCAGGTCTTCGGCGTCGCTGCCCGTGAAGTCGTACAGCGTCCGCACGTACTCCAGGTTGTCCTCCGGGCCCGCGGGCCCGCCCAGCGCGCAGGGGGGGTACCTGCGGACACACGCCAGAACACCAGTGAGCGCGGGTCGAAACCGGACCAGACCGACCCCGCTGGGGCGGCTCCGGCCACACCAACCGGGTCCGGCGGCGCCGCTAAGCCCCGCAGGAATGCTCTGAGGGATTAAACGGCCACCGACCAGAACCGGGCTGGGCCAGCGGCCGGTCACGCGGCCCGGACAGAACCGGTCCAGTCGCCACGCCGGTCAACAGGTGACCTCATTTCCACACGGGTCAGAACCACAGAACCGGGACTGCCAGGCGCTCCCCGAGCACCCGATCGTGGATGTGTCAGGAAGTCCTGGCAGAACCAGAACCCCGATGTGGACCAGGCCTCGGCCACACGCCCCCATGTGGGTCAGCCCAAACCGACGGGCCGGGCCCGGTACCTGCAGGTGGGCTCGATCAGCGTGGTGGTGTCCAGGTAGTGGTACTTGTAGAACTCCAGCAGCGCCGGCAGGTGCTCGAACTCGCGGTCCCCGATCCTGAGCCTGCTGCTGGGCAGGGACGTGATGATGTAGTGCGACACGCGGGCGTTCTCCGACACCGACAGCACGTAGTCCCCGGGGCAGGTGGACGAGTCCCGCACCAGGAACACGCCGTGCTTCTGGCCCTGCAGCCGGCTCTGGGCCTCCTGCCGGGACACGGTCCCGAAGTACCAGGCCGACCGGTCCGCCGAGTCGAAGCGGGAGGTGGACATGACGGCCCGGGTCCGGGTCCGGGTCCGGGTCCGGGTCCGGGGGGGGGGTCGACCCGAGCTGGCGGGAGGAGAGCTTCAGCAGCCGGCAGGGCCGGGCGTCCGGGGCCCGGGGCCAGAGGAGGGGGCCCGGGACCAGAGGAGGGGGCCCGGGACCAGAGGAGGGGGCCCGGGGCCAGAGGAGGGGGCCCGGGACCAGATGAGGGGGCCCGGGACCAGAGGAGGGGGCCCGGGGCCAGATGAGGGGGCCCGGGACCAGAGGGAGGGGGCCCGGGGCCAGAGGAGGGGGCCCGGGACCAGATGAGGGGGCCCGGGACCAGAGGAGGGGGCCCGGGACCAGGGAGGGGGCCCGGGACCAGATGAGGGGCCCGGGACCAGATGAGGGGGCCCGGGACCAGAGGAGGGGGCCCGGGGCCAGAGGAGGGGGCCCGGGTCCAGAGGAGGGGGCCCGGGACCAGAGGAGGGGGCCCGGGGCCAGAGGAGGGGGCCCGGGACCAGATGAGGGGGCCCGGGACCAGAGGAGGGGGCCGGGACCAGAGGAGGGGGCCCGGGGCCAGAGGAGGGGGCCCGGGACCAGAGGAGGGGGCCCGGGGCCAGAGGAGGGGGCCCGGGACCAGAGGAGGGGGCCCGGGGCCAGAGGAGGGGGCCCGGGGCCAGAGGAGGGGGCCCGGGACCAGAGGAGGGGGCCCGGGGCCAGAGGAGGGGGCCCGGGACCAGAGGAGGGGGCCGGGCCGGCTCACAGGCGGGCCGGGGCCGGCTGGGGCCGGGCCGGGACCATGGCTCCCCTACAGGCGGCTCAGCTTCCCGTTTTCCTTCCGACCCCCTAAGCCCGGCCTCACGGGCTCATGGCGGGGTCCGGGTCCGGGTCCGGGGTCGAGTGGGGCTGAGCGAGGCTAAGCTGGGTGGGGGTCCGAGGGTCCTGGTCCTGGTCCCGGTCCTGGTCTAAGGGTCCTGGTCCTGGTCTCCGGGTTCGAGGGTCCCGGTCCGGGTCCTGGTCCCGGTCCGGGTCCGGGTCCTGGTCTCCTGGTCCCGGTCCCGGTCCTGGTCCTGGTCCGGGTCCTGCTCTCCTGGTCCCGGTCCCGGTCCGGGTCCTGGTCCTGGTCTCCTGGTCCCGGTCCCGGTCCGGGTCCTGGTCCTGGTCTCCCGGTCCCGGTCCGGGTCCTGGTCCTGGTCTCCTGGTCCTGGTCTCCTGGTCCCGGTCCCGGTCCGGGTCCGGGTCCCGGAGCGATCGGGTCTCCGGCTCAGAGCTTCGAAGCGACAAAAATGGCGGCGGCGGCTGCGGCCGCTGGTCTCGGGCCGGGGCGGCGGCGGGTGCGGGCCGGGCGGCGGGCCGGGCGGCGGGGCGGGCCGGGGGGGGTCCACCGTCGGGGGGGGCCGCCGGGGGGTCGCTGGTTCCCGCCGCAGCGCTGCGGAGCCTCCAGACGCGACAGCGAAAGATGGCGACGCGAGAAGAGGTCCCGCTCCGGCTGACGTCACGGGCCTTAAATAGGAGGCGGGACGGGCGTGGCCCCGCCCACCGCGTACGTCTGACGTCAGACGTCAGCCTTCATTGTCCGATTGAGTGGTTTGAAGCGGTCACGTGACCGGGCTCCTCTTCCTCCACGTTCGTGACGGATGAAGATGTTCAGAACCAGAACCTCATGGTTGGTCTGAGGTTCTGGTTCTGGCCTGTCCACAGAGGAGCCCCGGTTCTGCTCAGAACCTCCCTGTAGAACATCTGACCTCAACCATTCTCTGACTGGTCGTGAATGCAGGACTCAAGCTTGGACCACATGAAGCTGGAGCTTCTGGAGCTTCCTGTTCATCAACCTTGAAGGTTCCACCATAGAGGACCCTCAGAACCTGTGCCAGGCCCGCTAACCATCCTCGGCCTGGCGGCAGCCTCCAGGTCCAGATGATGCTGATGAATCCACGGCAACGTTGAAGATTTACACACATCAAAGGTTTTCTGTCCACTTTAATTCATGTAATATCTCACACACACACACACACACACACACTCACAAAAAGCAAGAAATCTTTGGAAAGAGGAAACAATAACTTAATTTACAACATGTACACAATAAACCAAACACATTCAGCAACTAAAGTCAACCTGAAAGACTAAACTGGTGTAACTGGGGTTACTGGTGTAATCTGATTACTTCATTGCGGCGCAGTAACTAGAGCCAGGAAGTGTTGGAATGTTAACTCAGAAAACAAAAGGCCACAAAGATCTGCTGCTACGTCCTCAAACATCTTCAGTCCACAAGCAGCCAAGCAAGAGGCGGCCTTAGGCCCCGCCCCCGGACTATAGGTCCCGCCCCTGACCAGAGGCCACGCCCTTTGTCATAGGCCCCGCCTCTAGACCCCGCACAGACATCAGGCCCAAGGCTGTAAATCCACAACTGTTTGGTTTGTTTTTGGGTTCAAACTTAATATTTCCTACATTTTAAACATTCGTGATGGATTATTTAATAGATTTAATTCAGATTTATTTGATGTATTAAGGCTTATCGCCAGGTTAGCTCAAGAACTCAGTAAGAAAAAACACATTTCGGTAAAAACTCCAAAACAACACAATCGTAAACGCAGCTTCAGCACAGACCCTGGGGCCGACCCGGGTCCTGGACCAGGTCCTGGACCAGGTCCTGGACCGACCAGTTGTGACCTCATCGATACAGAACCAGAAACGTATCATCCTAAAGTTTAGCGTTGAGCCCGAAGAGCAGTGGAGGAGCGGCAGCAGCCATTGTCGATGATGTCATCACTTCCTGTTGGTCTTTAGCTTCTTCCTCAGCGTGGAGGGTCCACGCTCGTGTGGCCGCGGCGAGGGCGAGCGAGGGCGAGGGACGAGGACATCGCTCAGGCGCAGAGCCCCGACTGGAGCGCCATGAGGCGGCGCTCGATGCACTCCTTACCTGCCGACAGGAAGTGAGAGGGCGTTAGCGAGGCCTTTGGTGTTGCTTTGATGTTGCTTTGATGTGACCTCACATCTGCGCACGCTGCTGATGTCGGCGTGCTCGGTCAGCAGCAGCGTCAAACCCTCCATCAGCACCAGCGCCTTGTGGTAGCGCGGCGCCGCCTCGCCCTGCTGGAACATCTCGTCCAGCGCCGCCGCCTGCACCTGGACACACGACCGCCGTCAGAGCCCGCCGCCGCCGCCGGGAGGCCGGGGGCGGAGCCGCACTGACCATCTGCACGGCGTGGCTGAAGAGCAGCCGCTCGGCGCTGACGGAGGAGACGCCGTCCATCAGCCGCTGCTTCCTGGAGAAGAAACGCTGCAGGCGGGCGCTGAGGGCGCGGCAGGACGCCACCGTGGCCTTGAACAGCTCGTTCAGCTTCCTGACCACTGCAACAGAGGGCGGGGTCAGCGGGCGCCACGCCAGGGCCACGCCACGGCCACGCCACGCCACGGCCACAGCACGCCACGCCGCCTCCACAGGACGGGGCCTACCTTGCTTGACGGTGGCGGAGGGGTACAGCGAGCCCTGCTTGACGCGCTGCATGGCGGCGTGCAGGGCGCCCGACAGCAGCTCGGCGCTCTTCAGGTAGAGGACCAGCTGCTCGGCGTGGCTGCAACGACAACGCCGGCTCACCACTTCCTGTCTGATCACTTCCTGTGTGAGCGGCGTCCGCACCCACCTCCACTCTCGGCTCAGAGAGCTGATCTGGTCCGCCACCGGCTGCTGCGGCGCCGCCACGCCCCGGGGGCCGTCCTCGCCCCGGGGGCCGTCCTCGCCCCGGGGGCCGTCCTCGCCCCGGGGGCCGTCCTCGCCCCGGGGGCCGTCCCCTCCGCGGGCGCCCGCCACCTCCACCAAACAACGGGCGAAGTCCAGCGTGAAGCGGAGGCTCTGCACGGCGTCCGTGTGCTCCTGCTGCTGACCCAGAGCACCGTCACCAGGGGGCCAGCGCGCCCTCACCCCCCTCACCCCCCTCACCCCCCTCACCCCTCCTCACCCTCCCTCACCCCCCCTCCCCCTCCTCACCCTCCCTCACCCCCCCTCACCCCCCTCACCCTCCTCTCACCCTCCCTCACCCCCCTCACCCTCCCTCACCCCCCCCCACCCCCTCACCCCTCCTCACCCTCCCTCACCCCTCCCTCACCCTCCTCACCCTCCCTCACCCCCTCACCCTCCTCCACCCCCCTCACCCCCTCACCTTCCCTCACCCCCTCACCCCCCCCCACCCCCTCACCCTCCCTCACCCCCTCCTCACCCCCTCACCCCCTCACCCCTCCCTCACCCTCCCTCCCCACCCCTCCTCACCCTCCCTCACCCCTCCTCACCCCCCTCACCCCCCTCACCCTCCTCACCCTCCCTCACCCCCTCACCCCCCTCACCCTCCCTCACCCCCCTCACCCCCCCCTCACCCCCCTCCTCACCCTCCCTCCCCTCCCCCACCCTCCCTCACCCCTCCTCACCCTCCCTCACCCCCCTCACCCCCCCTCACCCCCCCTCACCCTCCCTCACCCCTCCTCACCCTCCTCACCCCCCTCACCCCCCTCACCTCCATCAGCGTCTCCTCAGGCAGCTCAGGAGCCTCAAAGGTCACGCCCGCCCCCGCCGGCGTGCCGAAGGGGTCCGAGAAGCCGTAGTGGGGGCTGGGGGGGGCGTCGCCAGCGTCGGCCTGCGGGGGGCGCCCCCCCAGGGACCCTGCTGGGCTGAGGGAGCTGAAGGAACCTGGGGGGCCAGAGAGGCGGGGCTACTCACAAACACACATCCCTGCTCAGGCCACTTTGGCCCCGCCCCCTTACACAAACCCCACCCCCGACCTCGTCACCGTGGGTCACCTGAGGACTTCCTGTGTCTGGAGGTGAGGGGGGCGGGGCTTCCACTTGGAGGAGAGCCCACGGTGAAGACGGCGCGGGCCGGGCTGCCGCCGCCACCGGAGGGCGCTGCGGGCGACACACGCATCAGAGGCCCCGACAGGAAGTGAGCGCGTCCGGTCCGAGCGGCCTACCTGCCGTCCTGTCACAGGCCAGAGGCTCCGCCCCCACGCGTCCCGGTCCAAAGGCGGCCTTCAGCAGCACGTCGGACAACCGCCCCGCGCTCTGGGACCTGCTGACAGACACAGGCTGTAGCCCCGCCCCCTTCTACCACGCTCATGATGTCACGCCTCACCGCCCGAAGCCCGCGCCGTGGTCGCTCCGCCGCCGGGCCTGAGGGAACCGGGCCAGCTGGTCCAGGGGAGCGGCTCTGCCCGCCACCAGGGCCTGGGCCAGGAAGCTCACCAGGGTCGGCGAGCTGGGGGGGCGGGGGAACTCGAAGGGCGGGACGACCTGTGGGGGCGGGGCCGGGATCAGAGGCAGCCACATCAAAGACATCAACGGTCTGGGACACCCACCCTGGAGGGGGAGCCCAGGATGGTGGGGAGGGGGCTCCGCTGCAGCAGCTCGCTCAGCCGGGGGGAGGAGTGGAGCGGGCGCAGCGCCATCGCCCCTGGCGACGGCGGCGCCGCCGGGTCCGAGTGCTGCTTCCTGATCTTCTGCCTGGCTCCGGCAGCGGCGCCGTCCAGCAGGCAGGGGGCGCTGTGCAGCCGCGCCCCCAGCCCGGGGCCTGCGGGACGCCACACACACGTCAGCGACGACCAGCGCTCGGGGGCGGAGCCCTGAGGCGCCCGCTCTCACCGGGCGGCGACTGGACGGGTCTGGCCCCGCCCAGCGACAGCCTGCGGCCGCAGGGGGCGGGGCCGGTCTCCACGGCGACGGGCCGCGGCTGCAGGTTCTGCTCCAGCCGGTGGAAGTTGTGGCGCTGGGAGGGGACGGGGATGGGCGGCGAGCGGGGCGGCGCCCGGCGGGGGGCGTGTCTGAGGAGGAGGAGGAGGCGTCAACGTCCAACCGCACTTCCTGTGGGACGCAGCGCCGCCGTACCTGAGGGATCTGGGCGAACCGCCGCAGGGAGAGGTGGGCGGAGTCTTGGATCGGCCGCCGACAGCCGCGCACGCCAGCGGGGACCTGAACCAACAGGAAGTGACATCATCAAGCGCTCACCTTCAGAGGTGGGAGGCGCTCGCAGGCTCACCCGCTGCAGGTCAGCGCGTCCACTTCAGCCAGGTCAGCAGCTGCAACACAACACTGCTGTTGGGGCGCACACCAGACACTGGGAGCACTGGGAGCACTGGGAGTACTGGGGGTACTGGGAGTACTGGGGGTACTGGGAGTACTGGGAGCACTGGGGGTACTGGGAGTACTGGGGGTACTGGGAGCACTGGGGGTACTGGGGGTACTGGGAGTACTGGGAGCACTGGGAGTACTGGGAGTACTGGGAGCACTGGGGGTACTGGGGGTACTGGGGGTACTGGGAGCACTGGGAGCACTGGGGGTACTGGGAGCACTGGGAGCACTGGGGGTACTGGGAGCACTGGGAGCACTGGGGGTACTGGGGGTACTGGGAGTACTGGGAATACTGGGAGTACTGGGAGCTTACCAGTGAAGGCTGGAACCATGACGAAGTCCTCCAGGTCGCAGGACGACGAGTCCTTCAGCAGAGCGTCCTGATTGGACGACGTCCTGACAGGATGTTGAGCTTCAGCCAGAGAGGTCTAGACAGGAAGTGAGGGGGCGGGGCCAGAGAGACAGAGTGAGGGGGCGGGGCCAGATAGGGGGCAGGGCCAGCCACACAGGAAGTGATGTCAGCCGTACTGACTGGGGGGGAGGCCAGGTGGGAGGTGGACGAGCTGCTGCAGGAGCTGGCCGAGGGCGACGCGGGGAGACGAGGGAGGGCGTCGGCTCGGGCGTCGGCTAGCTCCGCCCTCCTGGAGGAAGAAGTGGCGTCCAGGAAGGGGTGAGAGAAGAACTGGTCTGGAACACACAAGACACCGTCACACGGAGCCGCGCACAGCCGTCGAGGCCACGCCCCCAGGGAACCACGCCCCCAATAGGCCCCGCCCCTGAGGCCACACCCACACCCCGAGGCCACACCCACCAAAGTCCATGCGCTCGGCATGGTTGCGCTGCAGCAGACCCAGCAGCAGGTGCCTCAGGTGGGGGGACGTCTCTCTGGGGATACTGGGAACCAGCAAGACCAGTCAGCAGCAGTGGGAGGGGGAGGGGGGACAGGGGGAGGGGGGGAGGGGGGACTCACTCTGGGCGCAGCGCCGGGTTCTTCTCGTACAGCAGACGAAGGTCCTGAGGGCTGCTCGCCTGAGGGAGACAGGACAGGTTATGGCTACACCAGTCTGACCAGTCACACCAGTCACACCAGTCTGATCGGTCCAGCAGGCCACGCCCACCTGGAAGGGCGCCCTCCCCGTCAGACACTGGAACACGATGGTCCCGATGCTCCACAGGTCGGCCTTGGCGTCGTAGCTGTGGGACATGATGACCTCGGGGGCCTGTGGGGACGGGGGACGGGGGGACAGGGTTAGGGGACGGGGGGACGGGGGACAGGGTTAGGGGGACGGGGGGGGGGACGGGGGGAGGGGGACGGGGACAGGGTTAGGGGGACGGGGGGGACGGGGGACAGGGGGGTGAAGACAGGGGTAGGGGGACAGAGGGTGAGGACAGGGGGGGACAGGGGGTGAGGACAGGGGGACAGAGGGATGAGAGGGGGGTGAGGGGGACAGGGGACAGGGGGTTAGGGGGGACGGGGGGGTGAGGGGGACAGGGGACAGGGTAAGGGGGACGGGGGACAGGGTTAGGGGGACGGGGGGGGTTAGGGGGACAGGGGACAGGGTAAGGGGGACGGGGGACAGGGTGAGGGGGACGGGGGGGGGTGACGGGGGGGGACAGGGGACAGGGTGAGGGGGACGGGGGGGGGGGTGAGGGGGACAGGGGACAGGGTGAGGGGGACGGGGGGACAGGGTTAGGGGGACGGGGGGGTGAGGGGGGAACGGGGGGTGAAGACAGGGGTAGGGGGGACAGGGGGTGAGGACAGGGGGTGAGGACAGGGGGATGAGAGGGGGGTGAGGACAGGGGGTGAGGACAGGGGGGATGAGAGGGGGTGAGGACAGGGGGTGAGGACAGGGGGATGAGAGGGGGTGAGGACAGGGGGTGAGGACAGGGGGTGAGGACAGGGGGATGAGAGGGGGGGAGGACAGGGGGTGAGGACAGGGGGTGAGGACAGGGGGATGAGAGGGGGTGAGGACAGGGTTGGGGGCGAGGGGGGGACAGGGGGTGAGGGGGGATGGGTTAGGGTCAGGATGGGGGCGGGTCCTGAGGGGGCGGGGGCGGGGCCTCAGCAGGCCGGGCCACGCCCTTACCATGTACATCGGGGATCCGCACAGCGTCGCCGCCATGGTGTTGCTCTGGAGGTAACGGGCGAAGCCGAAGTCGGCTGAGGACGACAGCGGACGGTCACGTGACCGGCGGCCCAACAGGACGCGAGCCGAGGGGGCGGGGCCTACCGATCTTGATGCAGGTGTTGCTGCAGTGCGACCTGCGTCCCGGCGGGTGCGACAGCAGGATGTTCTGGGGCTTGAGGTCGCGGTGGATGACGCCCTTGGCCTGCAGCGCGCGCGCATGGCCCCGGCGATCTGCTGCAGGAACACGCGGATGGTGTCCTCGCTGAGCGTGCCCTTACCTGAGCAGGTGAGCGCAGCGTTAGGCCTGGCCCCGCCCCCCCTTTGGGCCTGGCCCCGCCCCCCTTTGGGCCTGGCCCCACCCCCCTTTGGGCCTGGCCCCGCCCCCCTTTGGGCCTGGCCCCGCCCCCCCTTTGGGCCTTACTGTGGAGGTAGTCGGCCAGGTCGCCCCCGTTGCAGTACTGCAAGACAAAACACACCCATTTCCTACGGCCTCGAACGCATCACCACCACGACTGATAAGTTAACAGATAATCGATCATCGGGATCGTCGATATATCGCTCGCTCAGTCCCCATGTGATAAACAGGATGCCGGTGAACGCTCACGACCACTCACCTCCATCACCAGGAACACGGAGCTGACGGTCTCCTGCAGACAGAGCACAAGGTCACTGAGGTCACTGAGGAAAGAAGTCTGAACAGATCAAAGGATCAAAGGAACCACAGACTCTCCAGGTCGAGGAGAACGTCTGAACGCGCTGGTCCAGCTGACGTCTGCTCAGTTCAGATTGATTTTTGAGACTATCGTTATTGACTTTGGTGCATTTAGTTTTTGTTGGTGGGTTATCGTGTTCCCCAGGCGTTCTCCAGATGTTCCTCAGGGGTTCTCCAGATGTTCCTCAGGCGTTCCTCAGGGGTTCTCCAGATGTTCCTCAGCGGTTCTCCAGATGTTCCTCAGCGGTTCTCCAGATGTTCCTCAGGGGTTCTTCTGGGGCTCCTCAGATGTTCCTCAGGGGTTCCTCAGGGGATCTTCAGATGTTCCTCAGCCGCTCCTCGGGGGTTCCTCAGGGGTTCTTCTGGGGCTCCTCAGATGTTCCTCGGGGGTTCCTCAGGGGTTCTCCAGATGTTCCTCAGGGGTTCTTCTGGGGCTCCTCAGATGTTCCTCAGGGGCTCCTCAGGGGTTCTTCTGGGGCTCCTCAGATGTTCCTCAGGGGTTCCTCTGGGGCTCCTCGGGGGCTCCCCAGACGTTCCTCAGGCGTTCCTCAGGGTTATCTCACGGCTGCAGCCTGACCTCACTATCTGGTGCAGGCGGAGGCTCCTCGTCTCGATGACTCGGCGGTTTTGAGACGTGGTGTTGGTGTCCTGTCTTGCGGTGGAGGGTTGAGCTGAGGCCAGCGAGCAGCTCCAAACAGAAACGTGAACGTGAGCGGGACGTCCTTCGGGACGACGTACCTGAAAATCCAGTAACGCGACGATGTTGTCGTGCTTGAGCTCCTGCAGGAGACAGACAGCGTCAGCACCTGCTGAAGGGGCGGGGCCAGGTGAGGGCTCACCTTCAGGATGCGGATCTCCTTGCCCAGCAGAGTCTGAGACTTGGTCAGATTCTTCTTGTTGATGCACTTGACCGCCACCTCCCAGTCGTGGTTCTGACGTCATCAGGAGCAAAGGGTCAGAGGGCACACCTGGAGGCCGTGAGCCGTCACAACCCGCGGCTCAGCCCGACGTGTGCCCCATCTCACCTCTCGGTGTCTCCCCTTGAACACCACCGCGAACGCCCCGTGACCCACCAGCTCCTTCCGGCTGAACTCGAACCGGCCCACCGTCTCCATGTCGGGTCCTGGTCCTGGTCCTGGTCCTGGTCCTGGTCCTGGTCCGGGGCTGAGGGAAGCCGCTGCTGCGGGCTCATGGTCGCGGCCTCAGCTCTCCATCCCCCCCCGCTGAGCTCAGCCGCCCCGGGACGCGACGTCACTCGGCGGCGCTGGAGCCGCGGCTCGCTGGTGCAGGTGGACCTCGGTTCCGTGCGGGACCAGCGGGCCAGACCCGACAGAAGCCGAGCTCTCCAGAACCGCAGCGATCAGCTGTTGACCCAGGCCGCGCACGCGCAGTGGGCTCTTGATGACGTCAGAGGGACGGGCTTGCTGACGTCACCACGGAGCTTTGAGAGTATAAACAAAAACAGCCACGACGCATTCACCGGTTAGTTTTTATTTGACTGAAATTTACTCTTTTTTTTAAGAAAACGTCCATTTTGATCTTCATCCTGTTGCTCTTCTTTGATGTCTAAATGTTCGTCCCGTTCTTTGATCTAAAAGCTGAAGGTTTGAGGACCCTCCTCAGAACCTCGACATGTTAATGAGCTCCGCCCACTTTCAGACCAGAACCACTCGCCTTGATGGAGGTAAATTCTTTTTATTTTTGTACAAAAATATCTGACTTTAGAAAACAGACGTCCACGGCCACCGACAGATCAGGACGAGTCGGGACGAATCCTCTTTCAACACAAACATCAAAGAAAACCAGCTGAGACGCCATCAAAGGTCATGTGACCACAAACTACCGTGTGATCCAAAAAATAAACACAAAATCAACAAACAGCCAAAGTTCACGAGGTTCTCCAAGAAGACCCGACGAACAAGGACTGTGGTCCAGCAGTCATGAAATCAGTGAACCAGTAGTTAAACTAGTAAACCAGTCAGTGAACCAGTAGTTAAACCAGTAAACCAGTCAGTGAACCAGCAGTTAAACCAGTCAGTGAACCAGTAGTTAAACTAGTAAACCAGTCAGTGAACCAGTAGTTAAACCAGTAAACCAGTCAGTGAACCAGTAGTTAAACCAGTAAACCAGTCAGTGAACCAGTAGTTAAACCAGTCAGTGAACCAGTAGTTAAACCAGTAAACCAGTCAGTGAACCAGTAGTTAAACTAGTAAACCAGTCAGTGAACCAGCAGTTAAACCAGTCAGTGAACCAGTAGTTAAACCAGTAAACCAGTCAGTGAACCAGTAGTTAAACCAGTAAACCAGTCAGTGAACCAGTAGGTCTCCAGGTCCCCCCTGGTCTAGAGGGTCCAGATCAGGGGTCTCCAGGTCCCCCCCAGGGGTCTCCAGGCCCCCCCCAGGGGTCTCCAGGTCCCCCCCAGGGGTCTCCAGGCCCCCCCCAGGGGTCTCCAGGTCCCCCCAGAGGTCTCCAGGTCCCCCCCAGAGGTCTCCAGGTCCCCCCAGGGGTCTCCAGGTCCCCCCAGGGGTCTCCAAGTCCCCCCAGAGGTCTCCAGGTCCCCCCCAGGGGTCTCCAGGTCCCCCCAGGGGTCTCCAGGTCCCCCCAGGGGTCTCCAGGTCCCCCCAGAGGTCTCCAGGTCCCCCCCAGAGGGCCGTGAGGCTGCAGGTTCTGGTCCAACCCAGCAGCAGCAGCACCAGACTGGACTCACTTCATCAACTCATCTGAGTCTTCAACAGCTGACTGGTCAAACTGGGTGAGCTGGACTGGTGGGACCAGAACCTGCAGCCTCACAGCCCTGTGGGGGGGACCTGGAGACCCCTGGGGGGACCTGGAGACCTCTGGGGGGGACCTGCAGACCCCTGGTCCAGATGAAGCTGGACTGGTGGGACCAGAACCTGCAGCCCTTTGGGGGGAGCTGGAGACCCCTGGTCTAGTTAATCCAGTAAACCAGTCCGTAAACCACGAGTTAAACGAGTTAAACCAGGTGAGCGCTGAGACGACTCGTTAGCATTTGTTAGCAGGTGATGCTAAGCTCCTTCTTCACATCAAAGCGGAGTCCTCGGCACCTGAAGCTATGCTTTGATCTTATGTTTGATCAGGAATATCAAAGTAAGTGGTGATAAACGAGCAGCGTCTTTGATGTCAGAGCTTTGATGCTAAATGTTGACGCAGTTAGCTTAGACAGTCCTGTTAGCTTTAGCTTTAGCCACGTTTAGCTGTGAGAAGCAGGAAGTTGGTTTGGGGGCGGGGCCTCGCTGAGATCAAAGGAAGCTAAAACAGGAAGTTCCCAAATAAATAAGAACAGAAAAACTACAAAGTAAAAGCTTTGATCTCCGAACGTATAAGAAGAAGAAGAGGCAGCAGCCAGAGGGGGCGGGGCGCCGGGGGGGCGGAGCCCGACGTGCACGAGCACACCTCGTAGCCGTCGTGGGCGTGGTCGGGCCGGCGGGGCGAGGCGGTGGGGTCGGGGGTGGAGTCGGGGGCGGAGTCAGCCTGCATCTGGGAGCACAGCAGCCAATCTGTGGAGGTGGGGCGGGGCGAGCCAGGCTCCGCCTCCACGGAACCACCCGGAACACGCCAGTAGTCCCGCCCCTTGAAGAAGTACGACGAGCCTGGGGGGGAGAGGGGGGAGAGGGGGAGTGGGGGGGAGAGGGGGGAGAGGGGGGAGGGAGTGAGGGGGAGGAAGTGGGGGAGAGGGGGAGGAAGTGAGGGGGAGAGGGGGGAGAGGGGGAGGGAGTGAGGGGGAGAGGGGGGAGTGGGGGGGAGGGGAGTGAGGGGGGAGAGGGGAGTGGGGAGTGAGGGGGGAGGAAGTGGGGGAGAGGGGGGAGAGGGGGGAGGAAGTGGGGGGGAGTGGGGGGTGAGGGGAGGAAGTGGGGGAGAGGGGGGAGGAAGTGGGGGGGAGGGAGTGAGGGGAGGAAGTGGGGGAGAGGGGGGAGGGAGTGGGGGGAGAGGGGGAGGAAGTGGGGGGGAGTGAGGGGGGAGGAAGTGAGGGGGGAGAGGGGGGAGGGGAGTGAGGGGGAGGGGGGAGTGAGGGGGAGAGGGGGAGGGGAGGGAGTGAGGGGGAGGGGGGAGTGGGGAGTGAGGGGGGAGGAAGTGAGGGGGGAGAGGGGGGAGGGAGTGGGGGGGAGAGGGGGGAGGGGAGGGAGTGAGGGGGAGGGGGGAGTGAGGGGGAGAGGGGGGAGGGGAGGGAGTGAGAGGGAGGGGGGAGTGAGGGGGAGAGGGGGAGGGGAGGGAGTGAGGGGGAGGGGGAGTGGGGAGTGAGGGGGGAGGAAGTGAGGGGGAGAGGGGGGAGGGAGTGGGGGGAGAGGGGGAGGGGAGGGAGGAGGGGGGAGGAAGTGAGGGGGAGAGGGGGGAGGGGGGGAGGGGGAGGGGGGAGTGAGGGGGAGAGGGGGGAGGGAGTGGGGGGGAGAGGGGGGAGGGGAGGGGAGTGAGGGAGGAGGTCAGAGATCAGGGGGGTCAGAGGTCAGATGTCAGGGAGGGTCAGATGTCGGGGGGTCAGAGGTCAGAAGGGTTAGAGGTCAGATGTCAGGGAGGGTCAGATGTCGGGGGGTCAGAGGTCAGAAGGGTCAGAGGTCAGAAGGGTCAGAGGTCAGGGAGGGTCAGAGGTCGGGGGGTCAGAGGTCAGAAGGGTCAGAGGTCGGGGGTCAGAGGTCAGAAGGGTCAGAGGTCGGGGGTCAGAGGTCAGGGGGTCAGAGGTCAGAAGGGTCAGAGGTCAGGGGGTCAGAGGTCAGGGGGTCAGAGCCCCCCGGAGGCGTCCTCACCGTCAGACCAGCTCATGGCGTCGTCCAGGTGGGGGGGCAGCCCCGCCCACAGCGCGCTGTCCTTGGGGTAGCCCGGGTCCATGCGGCGCAGCTGCTCGTCGTAGCGCCAGTAGCTCCGCCCCCTGAAGAAGTAGGTCTTGTGGTTGTGGGGCCACACGAAGGCGGCGTCCACGCCCCCGGGGGGCAGGCCCAGGTCTGCGATGGGCCGGGGGGACCCCTCCTCCATCGCCGTGTCTCTGAAGAGCCAGTAGCTGCTACCTGGGGGGGGGGACCGTCAGGCTGCGCGCTCGCGCTGCGCCGGCGGCGCCGCCCACCTTTGAAGAACACGATCTTGTGGTCGCCCGGACGCTCGTACACGGCGTCCACGCCGTCCAGGTCGGGAGGCAGGCCTCGCCAGAAACGATGGATCTGGGCCGGCCGCAGCGACACCAGCTGCTTCTGACGGGTCAGACGCCAGAACGACCTCCCTGGGGGGGGGGCACGTGAGCACGGGGTCTGTTACCACGGCGACCATCGGGTCATTCACCTTTGAAGAAGAAGGCCTCCCCTCGTATTCGCGCCACGGCGTCAAAGTTACTGCTGCATCGGTCGGGGACATCCTGAGTCCACCTGAGAGGAGACACGAGGACAGGTGACCCTCACACACACACACACACACACACACACACACACACTCACACACACACACACACACCCTCACACACACACACACACACACACACACCCTCACACACACACACACACTCACACACACACACACACACACACACACACACACACACACACACACACCCTCACACACACACACACACACACCCTCACACACACACACCCTCACACACACACACACACACACACCCACACACACACACACACACACACACACACACAACCACCTCTGACCCAGTCCTAACTCAACCTAACCAACCTACTCAGGAATTATTCAGTAACTACTCGAGAACTATTCAGGAACTATTCAGGAACTACTCAAGAACTACTCAGGAACTATTCAGGAACTATTCAGGAACTATTCGGGAACTACTCAGGAACTACTCAGGAACTATTCGGGAACTACTCAGGAACTACTCAGGAACTACTCAGGAGCAGAGTCCAGGACTGACAGGAGGGTGGATCTGTTGTCAGGAGGGTCCATCAGGACCGGAGGTTCTGCCGTCTGTGAAGGTCCACTTGGTCCACTGGTGTGAGATACCGAGTCTCGGACACCTGCAGGACGAAAGGAGGAACCTGAAGGAGTCTGGAACGGTTTCTGAGAGGTTCTGTGGCAGGTGTTGTGCTGGACGGACCGTAGAGCTGCCAGACCCGGACCTTGTCCTGGTACGGGAGGTCGTACTTCAGAGGGTCGCCCACCGGACCGCGGTAGTACGGACGCATGATGGACTCCACCGCCGACGAGTGGACCAGACCGATGGCGTGGCCAAACTCGTGGACCGCCACGGCGAACAGGTCCGTCCCGTCAGCCTCTGAAAGAGAACCAGGGACTTGATGTGGGAGGTTCCTGACAGCGTGGTGGGCGGGTCTGGACGAGGGGGCGGGGCCAGACACAGAACCAGTCACGGCTGGAACAGCTGCTGGTCTGACTGGTGGAGGCCACCTTTGTCTGGTCTGTGTGACGACTGGACCAGAACCTGACCCGGTTCTGCCTGGCAGCGCCCTCTCATGGGCGGGGCTCTGGAGCTCTTTGATGTTTCTAACTGCACCGGCTGCAGGCTTTGATGTGGAGCTTTGGCGGTCAGCAGAGCCTCACCTGGCGACCTGAAGGTCCAGGCCTCGTCGTCATCAAAGTGTGTATCTCCGGCGCTGAACTTCTCTCCGGGGAAGAAGGCGTGCGCCACCGTTCCTCCGGGACCGTCGAACGGATACCCGTCGTCGTGGTCGGCCTTGGTGAAGTCGATCTGGATGTCGGCGTCGCTTCCCGCCACCTCGTGGAAGTTGAGCGGAGCGATGTCGCTCCAGACCTTCAGGGCGTAGTGCATGAGGGCGCGCACGGTGTCGTGGCCCAGCAGCGCCGAGTCCTTGGGGAAGGTGCGCACTCTGAGGGGGACAGTTGGACGATTCAGGAGGACGAGGACAGATCGGAGGGGGGACAACAGGACGTCCCAGAGTCCCAGTGTCTGTGTGTATAAGTGTGTGTACATGACTGTGTATGTGTGTGTGTGAGTGCCCGTGTGTGTGTATGAGTGTGTGTGCATGAGTGTGTGCGTGTGTCTGTGTGTGTGAGTGTACGGGAGTGTGTGTGTATGAGTGTGAGTGTGTGTATATGAGTGTGAGTGTGTGTGTATATGAGTGTGTGTGTGTGTGTATATGAGTGTGTGTGTGTGTGTGTGTATATGAGTGTGAGTGTGTGTGTATATGAGTGTGTGTGTGTGTGAGGGACCTAAATCAAGTGCTAATCTCATTCCTGCTTCAGAGCTCCTCAGATTACGGAGGCTTTAATCTGCTCTCTAAAGTTCCTCTGACGTGAGCTTCAACGTTCTTCAGAACCAGGGGGCTGGAAGGTTGGACCAGTCCGGACTGGTTTATTCCCAGAACAGATGATGGTCTGAGCTCTTCGGGGTTCTAAAGGAAGGTCCGTGTGCGGCTCAGCCAAGGCTCACCCTGACAGATGGCTTCTCATCTGTCCAATCAGCTGACAGAAGAGTCGGACCTTTGACCCCCGACCCGACAGATGTGGCAGCGCTGCAACGCTGGAATATGACGGCGTTAATCCAGATTAAAGAGTTTCTCTCCCTCGTGGGTGGTTTCAATCAGAGAAGGCTTCAGGATGAGGCCAACCTGAACTGGGTTTTGGTTCTGGTCACAGAAACACAGGTCTGATGTGACGGGAGCGCTCACCTCCAGGACAGGTGTCTCTTGTTCCACCTGCTCTGCTCCGTCAGGCCTCGTCTGCTGCGACCCGTCAGAACCTCAGGAACATCTGGGAGGGAACATCTGGGGGTTCCCATCAGGACCAGAGTGTCCTGATCTGGAGAAGAACACAGGTTCCACAAACCCACCAAACAACCCTCCAGAACCCTCCAGAACCTCCCACCAGAACCCACCAAACAACCCTCCAGAACCCTCCAGAACCTCCCACCAGAACCCACCAAACAACCCTCCAGAACCCTCCAGAACCTCCCACCAGAACCCACCAAACAACCCTCCAGAACCCTCCAGAACCCACCAAACAACCCTCCAGAACCCATCAAACAACCCTCCAGAACCCTCCAGAACCTCCCACCAGAACCCACCAAACAACCCTCCAGAACCCTCCAGAACCTCCCACCAGAACCCACCAAACAACCCTCCAGAACCCTCCAGAACCTACCAAAGACCCCGGTCTCCTTCAGACCTCCAAACCTCTGCATGGCTCTGATGGCCCTGGTCAGGGCCTCCTGGGTCTGGAGCTGACCCGTCACAGGGTCAGGGGGGGGCAGGTACCCAAACCTGCTGAGCCAGTCCTGGAACACACACACACACACACACACACACACACACACTCAGATTTCATAAAGTCTAATAATCTTCATCATCATCATCACCAATAATAATAAATGTTCTATTTCTATCATTTCTTCTCTGGACCTTCTGACCTCAGCCAGGCTCCTCCTCGTCCTCACAGGAGTCATGAGGAGGCCAGCAGACCTTTCATGGTCATCAGACTTTGTTGTTTGACTACAAATGTAATTCAGGATAAAAGTTCAAAGCACCAACAGGAGGGAGATCAAAGACCCTGAGTTAACAAAGGTGCCGTCAGGCTCGTTAACGTGAAAAATACAGAAACTTCAGGTGAGAACCTTCCAACATTGATCTTCTACACATCTGCAGATGTTCAAAGACAAGCTGAAGAGCAGCTGGAGGATGACGCAGGAGCACGTGTGGCACGCGGACCACAAGCTGACCGCCACCTGCCTGGACGTCCACCCGACGGAGGACGCCCTGCTGGTGGACTACGAGGTGACGTCCTCCAGGAGGGACGGAGGACGTCCGGCGCTGCTGGGACGCCAGCGCAGGCAGAAGCTGGTGGGCCTCAGGAGCTTCTCCGGGAGCAGCGAGGTGGGGGCGCTGGCCAGGGCGCTGGCGGACGAGCATCCGCTGCTCCGCGCCTTCCAGCCGGGCCAGCTGGAGCAGGTCCTCCACTACCTGCACACCCGGCGGGGGGGCGGGGCGGAGCAGAAGACCTGGAGGAGAGAGCCGACGCCCCTCAGGAGAGCCAGGGTGGAGGTCCAGGCCCGGCTCAGCGGGCTGGACCACTACATGGACCTGCTGTATGAAGACATGCCCAAGAAGGTCCGCGGCGCTGCCCTCATCCTGCAGCTGGCCCGAGACCCCGACAACCTGGAGGACCTGCTGCACCACCTCACGGCCTTGGAGGTGTTGGCCCGGGTCCTGAAGGAGAACTGGAAGAGGAGCATGGAGCTGGCCGCCACCATCCTTTACACCTTCTTCTGCTTCTCCACCCTCCCTGCGTACCGCGCGGTGGTGAGCCACTGCAAGGTGGGGGGTGTGAGCATGAGCGTGGTGGAGGAGCTGCTGAGCAGGCCCGGGCCGGGCCCCGAGAAGCCCCGCAGAAACCAGGCTCCTGAGAAGGTCTCGCTGAGGAGCCTCCAGCCGCGGGCTCAGAGCACCCAGCAGGAGCGGCTCCTCACGCTGGCCCTGCACCTGCTGCTCCACCTGGCCCAGGACGGCCGCACGGCGCAGAAGATGAGGGACAGGAACATGGTGGGGCTGCTCACCGAAGCTCTGGGGCGGGACGGCGAGGAGCTGCTGCTGGTGGTGGTGTCCTTCCTGGAGAAGCTCTGCCTGGTCCCACAGGCCCTGAGGGACGCGGCGGAGCTGAGGACGGTGGAGCGGCTGTCCCGCCTGGTTCCCTGCGAGCACCAGGACCTTCTGAACCTGGTGCTCCGCCTGCTGCTCCACCTGTCCCTGGAGGCGGAGCTGAGGACCCAGCTGGTGGAGGCGGGGCTGCTGCCCCGGCTGGCCGCCCTGGTGGCCGAGCAGAGGCACCGGCGGGCGGCGCTCGCCGTCCTCCACCGCGTCAGCGGGGACGTGCGCTGGAGGGCGGCGCTGGGGTCCACCGAGCTGATCGGGCTGCTGCTGCCGCGGCTGTGGGAGGAGCAGGAGCAGCTGGAGGTCCAGGTGTGCATCAACCTGGCAGCAGAGCCCAGCAGCGCCCGGCGGATGTGCGAGGGCGGCGGCCTGAGGAGGCTGCTGAGGGCGGCGCTGCAGGCCAAGGCCCGCCCCCTCATGAGGGTCGTCAGGACCCTCTCGCAGCACCAGGGCCCCCCCAGGGAGCTGCTGCTGGACCACGCGGCCCAGCTGGCGGCCCAGGTGTCCCCCGAGGAGGACGCGGCGTGGGCGCTGGAGTGCCTGGGCACGCTGGTCCACCTGGGCCCGGCCCAGCTGGACTGGGAGCTGCTGCTGTCCCGGTACCAGCTCCTCTCCTTCCTGGAGGAGCACCTTCGGCCCGGTGCCGCCCAGGACGTGCTGCTGCTGCTGGTCACCGTGATCGGAACCCTGGCCCCGGACCGGGCCTGCAGCGGCCCGCTGGCCCGGTCCGGCCTGGTGCCCGCCCTGGCCGCGCTGCTGCACGCCCGGCAGGAGGACGGCGGCCTGGTGGCCCTCATCGTGAAGGTCTTCCACCACATGGTCCTCCACCAGGCCACGCGAGGCGCCATGGCCCACACGCAGGCCCCCGCCTACCTGCTGGAGCTGATGGAGCACCAGGACGAGCACGTCAGGGCCGCGGTGGAGCTCACGCTGGACATCATCGCCGAATACGAGGAGAAGTGGAGCCACCACATCCGGACCAGGAGGTTCTTGTCGTACAACAGAGAGTGGATTGAGATGGTGGCGAGCTGGCAGCGGGAGCAGCAGGGTCTCCAGGGCAGCCTGGACCTTCTCCCCAGTGAGGTGGAACCAGGCTTCGCTCAGCCCTGGTCTCTTCTCAGAACATCTGGAAGATCTGGAAGATCTTCAGGGATGCTGCCTGTCCACACGAAGTCTCCCTCAAACATCTGCCCACCGCCCAGCTCCTGGGGCGGCTCCTGGCCCCCCGAAATGTCCGTCTGTCCTCCTGGACATCGTGATCCGTTCCATGAACGTGTCACGACCTGCTGGAAACATCTATGAAGCACGCTGGAGCTCCACTCAACAGGTTCTGGAGGGACGGATGCTCCTCAGGAGAGCTCCCATCGATCAGACACACATCAAACAGTCTCACTCACACACACACACACACACACACACACACACACACACACTCTTACAGCATACAGATGACTTTTGGCGTCTTCAGGCTCTGTTGTGAGAGGAGCGATGAGAACAGAGCCAGGTTCGATCTGAGAGGACGCCTCTGCCTCCCCCGGAGGTCACAGAGGTCAGAGGTCACTTCTCTCTGGATGTTCCTCGCTGCTGCAAAGTGTCTTTAGCTACAGCGTGAGCAGAAGAACGAAGGCGGGTACGGTGGTGGAGACAATCGCGATGGCGACACCTTCAGGTCAACGTTGGTGTCCCCACGGCTGAAGACAACAAAGACCATCAGGTCCTGAAGGAGGGTGGAGCTGAGTCAGCACAGGTGGAGAAGCACCTGGACCAGAGGAGCTCTACCACCACCACCAACATCTGGGCCAGCAGAGCCCTCAACACTTCTGGAGCTCATCAAGAAGATAAAAGAAGCTCCTCCAAGCGTCTCCGTCAAACAGACACAAAACAAATCAGAAAACTAAATGAATTCCTTTCAGTTTTGTGATTTTTCTGATTATTTTATTCATATTTTATCTTAAAACGGGCAGAACCATGCGAGTAAATCCGGCTGTAGAACAGGAGCGCTGCCCAGGGAGGAGCAGGTCTCCTTCACACGCTGAGGTCCAGATGTTCTGACCCGAGAACAGCTGCCACGCGTCATCTGGGACCGGCCGCCCCATCCGTCATCCGTCACTCCCTCACGTCTCCAGAGGCCTCCTCAGCGCCAGGCCGGCTCCTCCACGCCGGAGGCTGCAGCTCAAGCTGCTCCTCAGATAATCTCTGTCCTGGATACTCGGAGAACCTGCGAGGAGCGCGGCGGCCCCGAAGTAGGACAGCGCCGGTGTCACGGCGGGGCTGCTCTCAGCCGAGCTTCTGCTCCAGCACGTCGGCCTCCAGAAGCAGCAGCATCACGCACAGGCTCGAGAGAGGCTGCAGGCCAGGAGCAGCTCTGATTCTGGAGCTTCAGACCCTCAGCAGCTGTTCTAGAGCTTCAGACCTTCAGCGACTCTGTCTCTAGAGCTTCAGACCAGCAGCCGCTCTGATTCTGGAGCTTCAGACCCTCAGCAGCTGTTCTAGAGCTTCAGACCTTCAGCGACTCTGTCTCTAGAGCTTCAGACCAGCAGCAGCTCTGATTCTGGAGCTTCAGACCCTCAGCAGCTGTTCTAGAGCTTCAGACCTTCAGCGACTCTGTCTCTAGAGCTTCAGACCAGCAGCCGCTCTGATTCTGGAGCTTCAGACCCTCAGCAGCTTCGTTTTTCGAGCTTCAGACCACGAGGAGGCTCCGTTTTTTTCTAGGGCTTTACACCTTCAGCGGTTCCTTTCTTTCTAGAGACGCATCAGCAGCTGTGTCTAGAGCTTCAGATCATTGCCGATCTGATTCTGGAGCTTCTGGCCTTCGGCGGCTGTTTTCTAGAGTTTCGGGCCTTCGGCAGCTCTGTTTCTAGAACTTCACCCAACAGCTTTTGTTTTTTCTTGACCTTCAAATCACCAGCCGCTTCTTTTTTTCTTCTTCTAGAGCCTCAGATCACCAGCCGCTCTGATTCTAGAGCTTCATTGTCAGGAGAACTGTTTCTAGACCTGCAGACCTTCAGCAGCTCTGTTTCGAGAGCTGGAGACCTTCAGCTCTGTTGTCCTCAGCTTCAGGGATCACACCAGTCCAACCAGGTGACACACATGTGACCTCAGGCTGGACCTGGACCTGGACCTGGACTGGGAGGCTGATGATCTGGTTTAGGTGTTCCAGACTGGTGGAGGACCACCAGCTTCACCCTCCACACTTTCTGACGTTCCTGAAGTTTAAGGGTCCCTCGTAACTCTTATTAATCCCTGAGTTTCACCTGGATTATAATCGGATTATAATCGGATTATAATCGGATTATCTTCATATGGATCTTTGACAAATGATGAAAATGTCCTCAAAGTTGAGATGATGATTCAACGAATGATCAAAGGTTCACCTCCCAGAACCTCTTTAATCTAGCAGAACCAAAGGGAAGCTGGTCTTCCACCAGCAGACCCAGCAGAACCTACAGACCCATCAGAACCAGAACCAGAACCAGAACCAGCAGAACTCACCACCCCGCTGTCCAGCTGCTCGGGGCCGCCGGACGGAGCCGCTCCGGTCCGGAGGAGCCACAGGACGGGAACCAGCAGCAGCAGCATCCCTCCGGACCAAGCCTGGCGTCGGGGACGGGTCGGAACCACCAGGCTGGACCCGCGGTCCTCCGGAGCGGGGACGGGCCGGGGGCTCTAGGACGGAGCGAGGCGCAGCCTCATGGGGACCGGGACCGGGACCGGGACCAAACCGCGGGAAAAGCGCGTGCGTTCGCGTCTGGAGATCTGGAGCAGAAGCTGGAGCTGGTCAGCGAAAAGACCATCACAATAAAGGCCTCGACTTCCGGCCACCTTCACCAAAATAAAAGACGCTGACACGCCTGCACGAGGACGACCTGAGACTGCAGCACACGGTAGTGACGTCAGAGAACAGCAGCCTGGCTCGGCACGGGCCTGGTCCAGGGTTCGTCCTGTTCGAGGGATGTGAGGAACCTGGTGAAGGCTTACAGATGTGCACAGATGTGGACACGCCTCTCCTGGTCAGGTGACTGATCTGGTCGTGGCTTCAGTCGATGATTTCAATGATCAATAAATCAGAAGTTTGAAATGAGGACGGCCGCACGTGTGCTTTTATTCTGAAGTTGTACTTTTGTACTTCCTCTGAGAACTTTTCCTCACTTGACTCAAACAGCTGCGACAACATGAATTCAAGTTGAAAAGACTTCCGACTGTTGGCGACGAAATCAGGCGACGACCGGCGGGTGACGTCACTGTTGCTGTTGTCCTCAGTGGTGTTGTCATTGTTGTCATCATTGTTGTTGTCGTCACTGTTGTTATTATTGTTGTCGTTGTTACTGTTGTAATCACTGTTGTTGTCACTGTTGTTGTTGTCACTGTTGTTGTTATTGTTGTCACTGTTGTTGTCACTGTTGTTGTTATTGTTGTCACTGTTGTTGTTGTCACTGTCGTCATTGTTGTTGTCGTTATTGTTGTCGTTGTTACTGTTGTAATCACTGTTGTCACTGTTGTAATTGTTGTTATTGTTGTTGTCATCATTGTTGTCGTCATCATTGTTGTACTTATTGTTGTTGTCATCGTTGTCTTCGTCATTTTGTCGTCATTGTTGTTGTCATTATGACGACAACAAATCTTTAACATGATTTGTTAAAGATTTCGTTATCTTGAACTTTGTGTTTGTGCGATTTTTGTTGGGATTTGACTGAATCTGAGTTCAACCTCTCACCTTGACCTTTAACCTTTTTTGTGGTGATCATGTGACCTGTTGCTCGGCTGCTTCTCCTCAGGAGGTCGGACCAGCAGACGGACCAAGAGGAGGACGAAAGTGTTACGCCGACTTCCCGACAGACCTCGTTACTTAGCAGCAGTTTATGATGCCGACTGTTTTTATGGACGGCGATAAAAACCTGGTGTCCTCTTGAGGAAACGCTGAAGCCCGAAGCTGCCAGAGGACATTCTTCATCCATAAAACCACCAAATGGGACCTTCAAGGAACGCTCACACTTACACACACACAAACACACACATACATTGTATGTGTGTGAGTGTATATGTGTAAGTCTTACACACATACACTGACACACTCACACACACGTCAAAGTCATCTGTGTTAAAAAGATGAGGATGTAAAATATTCAAAAAATGTCCTTTGATCTTCATCATGACCAGCTTCATCTACACTGACCTCAATGACGGTCAAACGAGGTCACATTATGAGTGGATGATGATGATGATGATGATGGTGATGATGATGATAGTGATGATGATGATGATGATGATGATGGTGATGATGATGATGATGATGGTGATGATGAGGTGGTGATGGTGATGATGATGATGATGGTGATGATGAGGTGGTGATGATGATGGTGATGATGATGGTGATCATGATGGTGGTGATGATGATGATGGTGATGATGATGGTGATCATGAGGTGGTGATGGTGATGATGATGATGATGATGATGATGGTGATGATGATGATGGTGATGATGGTGATGGTGATGGTGATGATGATGATGATGATGGTGATGATGGTGATGATGATGGTGATGATGATGATGATGATGGTGATGATGATGATGGTGATGATGATGATGATGATGGTGATGATGAGGTGGTGATGGTGATGATGATGGTGATGGTGATGATGATGATGATGATGGTGATGATGATGATAGTGATGATGATGATGATGATGGTGATGATGATGATGATGATGGTGATGATGAGGTGGTGATGGTGATGATGATGATGATGGTGATGATGAGGTGGTGATGATGATGGTGATGATGATGGTGATCATGATGGTGGTGATGATGATGATGGTGATGATGATGGTGATCATGAGGTGGTGATGGTGATGATGATGATGATGATGATGATGGTGATGATGATGATGGTGATGATGATGGTGATGATGGTGATGGTGATGGTGATGATGATGATGATGATGATGATGGTGATGATGATGATGGTGATGATGATGGTGATGATGGTGATGGTGATGATGATGATGATGATGGTGATGATGGTGATGATGATGGTGATGATGATGATGATGATGATGGTGATGATGATGATGGTGATGATGATGATGATGATGGTGATGATGAGGTGGTGATGGTGATGATGATGGTGATGGTGATGATGATGATGATGATGGTTGATGATGGTGATGATGAGGTGGTGATGATGATGATGATGATGGTGATGATGATGGTGGTGATGATGATGATGGTGATGATGATGGTGATCATGAGGTGGTGATGGTGATGATGATGATGATGGTGATGATGATGATGGTGATGATGGTGATGGTGATGGTGATGATGATGATGATGGTGATGATGATGATGATGGTGATGATGATGATGGTGATGGTGATGATGAGGTGGTGATGATGATGATGATGGTGATGATGATGGTGATGATGATGGTGATGAAGATGGTGATGATGATGATGATGGTGATGGTGATGATGATGATGTCACACACACATGCATGATGGTGCACTCAGGTCCTCACTGCCACCATCCTGCCTCTCTGGATCCTCCACTCACTCTCTCTCTCTCTCACACACACACACACACACTCACACACACATGCCCTTTTGTTCCTGACTCCAGCATCTCAACAGGAAGTTGAGCCAAACACTAAATCACTTTTCTGTGGATCCATTCAGCTCATCACATCTGCACCGATCGATTCAGACATAAATCAATACATGACGATCGCAATTACATTAACGGGGTGTGTGTGTGAGACTCTGTGTGTGTGTGTGTGAGAGAGACATCAGTTTTAACCCAGAGGTGATCCACCTGAGGGGGCCAGAACCTCTGAGGAACCTGCCGGTTCTCCTGTTTGTCCTTCAGAGTCGTAGAACTTCAACAGAAGAGTCCAGAAAGATCCTGAAACTTTATTGAGTTTGTGTACAAAGTTTTTCAGCTTTAAGCTCAAGAAAATACAAAGACAGAAGAGGAGGGAAGGCCACGAAGGTCTGAGGGGGAGGAGCCAAAGGACGAGAAACGGCGCCCTTCACAGAAGGAAGCGCCTTCACAGGATGACATCAGCACAACGCCGCTCACTGATTGGCCGAGACCAGACTCACAAACTCTGAGGCTGGAAGGTTTTGGAGGTGGCAAGCATTGCTCGAACTTTGGCCATCAGGTCCTGGAAGACAAAAGAACCAGTCACTGACCCCTCTGTCCCAGTATAACCAGTCCTCTACCCTCTCTGTCCCAGTATAACCAGTCCTCTACCCTCTCTGTCCCAGTATAACCAGTCCTCTACCCCCTCTGTCCCAGTATAACCAGTCCTCTACCCTCTCTGTCCCAGTATAACCAGTCCTCTACGCTCTCTGTCCCAGTATAACCAGTCCTCTACCCTCTCTGTCCCAGTATAACCAGTCCTCTACCCCCTCTGTCCCAGTATAACCAGTCCTCTACCCTCTCTGTCCCAGTATAACCAGTCCTCTACCCTCTCTGTCCCAGTATAACCAGTCCTCTATTCTCTGTGTATAAAAATAAATACCTGAGTTATTTTAGACTGAACAGAAGAAATGATGGATGATGACACGGCTCGATCCTTCTCCAGAGATCCTCCTCTGAGAGAGAGAGAGGGAGGTAGAGAGAGAGAGACACACATCAGCTCCATCCTTCCCCCTCCAGGTGCAGCAGCTGACTGACAGGTGTGCTCCTTACCTGGAGACGGTGATGCTGGAGGCGGGGCTTGCTGAAGGAGATGTGACCCTGCTGGGGGAGGAGCCTGGGGACAAACAGGAAGCAGCGTGCTGCGTGGAGGAGGCGGGCCTTTTGTCTGGCGGCGTCCTGTGTGACATCGGGGGGTTGAGCAGCAGCAGGTGCATCATGGGAGATCAGAGGCATCAGCGGCGCTCTCACCTGGACCTCCTGGCGGCGGCGTGGCGGTGGCGCTCCCTGTCCCTGTCCGCTCGCTGCCGCTCCGACGAGGGCGCCCGCCGCCGCCTCCTCCCCGGGGAGCGCGAGTGAGACCTGCGCAGAGGTCAGAGGTCAACGTCTGGGGACTGCTGTTGTTGTCCAGGCTGATCCATTGGTGACCCCCGACGGGTGGGCGGAGCCCCGGCGGAGCGTCAGCTGTGATTGGACCACCCACCTGGCCCGCCGCTCCCTCCTGTAGGCACTGGGCAGAGAGTGTCTGCTCCTGGACCGGGACCTGGACCTGGACCGGGACCGGGACCTCCTCCTGGACTTCTTCTTCTTCTTGTCTCGGTCTCTGGCCCCGCCCCCTCTGGAGCCGCTGTGGGAGGACGCTGCTGCGTCTCTGCTCCGGGGCGCCGCCTGCCGCTCAGCGCTGGATGGACGCTTGTGAGGACGACCGGAAGGTTCTGAGAGGGGACGGTGGGGGACGTCCTGGGGGGGACAACATCACAACATCTGGGACACATCTGGGGTTCCTGCACTGCAGCAGCTACCACACCTCCTCATGGGCGTGGCCTCTGCCCTCCATGATGTCACACATGACATGAACACACTCAGTCGCCATGGCAACCACTCTAACCACACGAACACTGGGGGGTGGGGGGGACAGAGCGGGGGAGAGAGAGAGAGGAAGGGGGGGACAGGGGAGACAGAGAGGGAGATACAGAGAGAGGGGGGGTAGAGAGAGAGACAGAGAGGGAGAGACAGGGAGAGAGAGAGGGGGACAGAAAAAGGGAAAGAGGGGGGAGAGAGAGGGAGAGAGAGACAGCCAGAGAGAGGGGGGGTCTCCGGTGAGAGACGAGGGTGTGTTCAGGTGTCCACTCACCTCCTGAGCGTCCAGCTCAGCCCTCTTGGCCTCGGGCTCTCCCCCCTTGGGGGGGCGCAGCGTCTGGAGGAAGAGCGCGGCCTTCCTCTTCCTCTCCGCCTGCAGCTGCTTCTCTTTGGACTCTTTGGAGGCCTGAGCCAGCTTCTCCCTCGCCGCCGCCGCCAGACGGTCCTCCAGCTTCTGTTTGGCTGTGAGGAGACACCAGAGGATGAGGACCACAAGGAGACAACTGGGGGGGCACCAGTGTGTGTGAATGAGTGTGTGAGTAAGTGTGTGTGCGAGTGTATGAGTGTGTGTGTGAGTGAGTGTGTGTGTGTGAGATTGTGTGTGTGTGATTGTGTGTGTGTGTGAGTGAGTGTGTGTGTGATTGAGTGTGTGTGTGTGAGTGAGTGTGTGTGTGTGTGTGTGTGTGAGTGTGTAAGACGTGCAGGTGGTAGTTTGGAGTGGGAGGTGTGGGTGGACAAGTGGACAGACGTGGGAGGAAATCATGCAGAGTTTTGGATGATGATGAAGAGGAGGGTGAGGAAGAGGAGGTGGAGATCGGAGAGGGAGAGAGGGAGAGACAGAGAAAAAGAGAGCAGGTGGGAGGGGGAGCAGAGCTGCTGTTGCGTAATCAGACTGTTATCAGCTCAAGACCCAAAGTAGGACGAGGAGCACCAATGGTGTTACATCACAGGAGTCATGTGACCACCCCGATAACTGATCAATCATCAGTGATCAGTTATCAATGAAGCCAACCAGTGGGGCGGCAACGGCTCAGACTGGGACCAGTGACCTTCAGCCAATCAGGGACCATGACTCAACCATCAGTCATCAATATGATCAATCATCTTCATTCATCTCTCTCACTCACTCACTCACACACTCACTCACTCACACACACACACACACACACACACACACACACACCTAACACTCTCACCTTGCTTTGCCTCCATCTCCTCCACAGAAAGCTGCGGCTTCTTCTCTTCAGGAGCGCAAGGGGGCGGGGCTTCCTTCTCGACCACGCCCTCTCCGCCCGTGAGAACCTCCAGCATCTGCTCCTCCACCAGCTTTAGGAAACAGTGGTGATGAGGTGCTGTTTTGGTCAGTGACACCTCAGCAGATGTTGGTGGAGGTGCTGGACAAACTGGGACACGGACCTTGTCCTCGTCCGAGTCGTCGTCCAGCCTCACGCGGTTCTTCTCCAGAGGCAGCAGGTCGTTTTCCTTCACCTTGATGGCGAAACAGATGGGAGCAAAGGACGCTGTGAAGGTGGAGAGAAGAGAGGCATCAGTCTGACTCCTCCATGCTGGACCAACCCGTCGGGCTTCCCTGACCCGCCTTTGTGAGCGTGCACACACACTTCAGCCACAAATCAGCACAAATAAACAGGTGACACACTCACAACAAGAGAGTGTGTGTCTGTGCTCATTAACCCACGCACACACACACACACTTGCCTGTGTGTGTGTGTCTGTGCTCATTAACCCACACACACACACACACGTGCCTGTGTGTGTGTGCTCATTAACCCCCAGGGCTTCGCGTCTCATTTAGAAGAAAGTAAGAAAACCTACACACACACACACACACACACACACACAAAACAGACATGCCTGTGTGTGTATGTGTGTGTCTGTGTGTGTGCTCCTGTCCCACCTTTCCTCAGCCTGGACTCCTTCAGTGCTGCATCTGTCTCAAGGTTGTCCTCACCATCTTCTGTCTCCTGAAACAGAGAATTCAGATCAGCCTGAGGTCACACGATCTGAGTGAGATCAGCCTGAGGTCATGTGACCTGAGTGAGATCAGCCTGAGGTCATGTGACCTGAGTGAGATCAGCCTGAGGTCATGTGACCTGAGTGAGATGTTCCAAGTGTTCCTTCATGTGGAGAAGAAGAAGAGAAGGTACTGAGCAGAAAAGAAGAGGAAAAGGAGGAAGGAGGAAGGTGAGAAGGGGGAGGAAGAGGAGGAAGAGGAGTGATAAGCAGCGCCGCTGCAGAAAACTGACAGCTGCCAGTCACATGATCTGATCTGTCCACATCAACACACCAGTATGCTTTGATGTCTTTGATGTCCAGACCAGCTCCATCTTCCAAAGTCTGGATCAGCTACTGAAGGTCATCTGATCTGATCCCAGGTCACATGACCACCTTTGACCTGAGGTCAATGGAGGCCACTTGGATCTTTGATCCGTTTTCTGTGTGTATGTGTGTGTGTGTCTGTCTGTGTGTGTGTTCAGTACCTCAGGGAAGCATCGGCCTTCCTTCTGCAGGAAGTAGTTCTTCTTGAACTCATAGTAGCTGTTGAACTGATGCCAGGACTGGAGGAAGTCAAACCTACAGGGAACGCAGGACACGTGAGGACACACACACACACAGGACACGTGAGAACACACACACAGGACACGTGAGGACACACACACACATACACACGACATGTGAGGATACACACACAGGACACGTGAGGACACACACACATACACACACACAGGACAGATGAGGACACACACACAGGACACGTGAGGACACACACACACACACAAGACACGTGAGGACACACACACATACACAGGACACGTGAGGATACACACACAGGACACGTGAGGACACACACACATACACACACACAGGACACGTGAGGACACACACACACACAGGACACGTGAGGACACACACACAGGACACGTGAGGACACACACACACAGGACACGTGAGGACACACACACACAGGACACGTGAGAACACACACACACACAGGACACGTGAGAACACACACACACACACAGGACACGTGAGAACACACACACACACACAGGACACGTGAGAACACACACACACACACACGACACGTGAGAACACACACACACACCATACCGAGGATCATTCTTCGCTCGGACGCTGGCCTCAAACTTGAGGCCATTCCTGGCGACGTACTCGGCGAGCTTGTCGATGACGGGCTGGACATCGGGCGGAGGCGGGACGATGGCGGACACTTGAGGGGACGTCTGAGTGTCTGGCCTCGAGGTGGAGCTGAAAGAGAGACCAGAGGTGACCTTTGACCCCCGCCCTCGGCTCCAGCTGCTGGCCTCTCAGGTGAGTCCTACCTGGTCTCCGCTCTGACGTCCGTGCTGGTGCACGTGCTGGGGTGGGAGGAGTCAGAGGTTCCTGCCCCCTCAGAGATGCTCTGAGGGGGTGGGGCCGTCGACGGTGGCTCAGACCCAACAGCAGAAGAAGGAGGTGCAGCGATGACCCCCGAGGTCACCCCGTTGTAGAAGGAGGCGGAGTCTACCCCAGGAGGGGGCGGGGCCAAGCAACAGGTTCCATCAGGTAGCATGTAGTACCCATAGTACATCGCTGCTGCAGTCGCTGAGGGACGACAAGCATGAACCTCACATGAATATCTCAAACACACACACACACACTCTCACACACTCTCACAAACACACACACACACACACACACACACACACACAGTGGCTCCAGAACTTGTCTGAGGCCCCCACTGGGGCACCCTCTCCTCCAGACCTTCTCTGAGGAGGAGCAGGTCTCACTCACCATCTCCGGCGTACTGAGCAGTGGTGCTGGAAGCTGCTGGCTCCAGCGTTGCATCAGGGGGGGGTGCTGCGGCTGCCCTGGTGCGCTCCTGTCTGGCCTTCTGCACCAGTGCAGCCAGAGGGTGGTCTGGATCCATCACCTTCAGAGGCTGCAAGGACAAGACAGGTCACCACCTCTGGGGCCTCGGTCCAGGCCAGGAGAACCTCTGAGGAACGTCCGAGCATCTGTGTGAGTGTGGGTGTGTGTGTGTGTGTGAATGTGTGTGTGTGTCCACCTTGACCAGCTCCTCCAGTCTGGAGCTCTTCTGGGGGGCAAACAGGCTGGGGTGGAGGTAGCTGCCGTCGCCGTCATCATCAGAGTCTTCTGACTGAGAGTCTGCAGCACAAACATGGCGTCAGTGTGTGTGTGTGTGTGTGTGTGTGAGGGGGGCGGGGCTGCGACTGCGCCCACCCTGAGGCGGGGGCTGGCTGCCTGAGGCCAGCTGGTAGCGGCCGTCCTTCATGGCCCTCAGCACGTGCTTGTAGTACGGGTTCAGGTAGTGGTCGAAGCGCAGGAAGTCAAACTGCGAGTTCCCCGCCTGCTTGGCCTTCAGCACGATCTCGAACTGCGCCCCCTGCTGGCACACAAAGTTGGCCGTCCTCTCGATGATGTTGTGAGTCTTGACAGTGGCGGGCTGGAGATTGGGCGAGAAAGAGTGATAAGGAGGAGGAGGTGCTGATGGACAGAAGGTGGAGGAGGTCAGGACGCCTGGGCCATCAGTATGTCTTTAATATGTTGTGAACATCATCAACATGTCCTGAACACATCAGTCACAGGTCCTCATATGTCATTGATATGTAATTAATATCGGCATGAAGGTGATCCTCAGGTGACATGGAAACATGATCAATACGCCGGCGTGTGACCCCTAGTGGCTGGTGGCAGAAACGCTCCGTGACAAGCTTCTCAATCAGTTATTCAAAAATAAACTTCTTTGCTTCTCCTTTGTAATAAAGCAAAGATCTTTTCTCCTCATAGTTGTTGTTCTCACACTATAAACAGAAAATGTCATCTTCTAGACGTTTTAAAGTGTTTTCAACCCCTAACCCCCCACCTGTTCCAACCCCTGGTGTCATGAGAACTTCCCCTCAGATGATGCTGCCATCTCATCTCTGAAATCCTTTTGGATCCAAAAGAACTTTGAAGAGCTCCAATCATCTGAAATGATGAGTGGGCAGGTTCTGGATGACCTGAATGATTCTGAACGCTTTTTCCCTGTGGAAGGCTCAACGATGAGGATGGTGGACGGTCCACCCCATCATGAGGGCTTCGCCCAGGCGCCCTCGTCTGCTCCTCATCCTTCATGACTCACCAGCTCCACATCAGCAGGGATGGCGAGTCCAGCGGGGGCAACAAAGGGTTCCTCGTTCACTTCCGGCTCCGCCTCCTCTGCAGACACGGACACAGATCAGGGCTCAGTCGCATGAAAATGCTGGTTTGTCAGAGATCAGAGCTGAGGCCAGGACCTCCGGTCATCCTGAGCTGACCCTCAGGTGGTCCACCACCGCCCTGGGGGGTCCGTGAGGGGAGCGCTGGTCCCGCTCAGACTCAGAAGGCGGCGTCTCACCTGGTTCCCTGCCACCCTCCTCCTCCTCGGTGGGCTGAGAGGGGTCGTAGTAGTCAGCGGTGTACTTGAAGGCCACGGCGTTGTAGGAGCCTTCATCAGCCAGACACTCGCTCAGACGCTTGTACTCCTCCTCTGCAGCAAAGAGAAGCAGCAGACATGAGCAGAGGAGCGCCTCCACAGGAGGAGCACCTTTACAGGAGGAGCACCTCTACAGGAGGAGCACCACTACAGGAGGAGCACCACTACAGGAGGAGCACCTCTACAGGAGGAGCACCACTACAGGAGGAGCACCACTACAGGAGGAGCACCTCTACAGGAGGAGCACCACTACAGGAGGAGCACCTCTACAGGAGGAGCACCACTACAGGAGGAGCACCTCTACAGGAGGAGCCCCTTTACAGGAGGAGCACCTCTACAGGAGGAGCACCTCTACAGGAGCGCTGCCACAGGAGGAGCACCTCTACAGGAGGAGCACCTCTACAGGAGCGCTGCCACAGGAGGAGCACCTCTACAGGAGGAGCACCTCTACAGGAGGAGCACCTCTACAGGAGCGCTGCCACAGGAGGAGCACCTCTACAGGAGCGCTGCCACAGGAGGAGCACCTCTACAGGAGGAGCGCCACCACACGTGACTTCCTGTCAGGGTTCAAGCTCATTGGGCTCCACCCATCATCAGAAGGCGGAACAGCGAGGCACCACGGTCACGTGATCAGAGTGAGAATCAGTGAGGTGATGAAGGAGGCCGAGCATGACGGGGGATCGGCGCATGTTTATTAAAGAACCAGGGAAGCATCCGTATTTATTCGCCGTCCCTGCTGGACAGGGGACCGGTGACAATTCAAGGACGAGCAGCCGCGGGGACGAAGAGGCCGTTAAAGGACGAAAGATTTCTAAAGACTACAACACTCAATTATCATCATGACATGTCCAAGGAGGACGCTTCCTCTTTCTAACTGCCTGGAAAAGACACATAGAGGGAAGGGACTCTCCACAGGAAGGGACAGACCAGAGGACGGCTTCACAAGGGACATCCAGAGGACGGCAATTGGCTGGAGAAGCCTGGAGACATGATTCAGCCGGGACGTGCTTGTGAGGGACAAGAGGACAGCTTCAGTGATCCCTGCTGGGTGGACATGTCCAGCAGCCTGAAGAGGTCAAAAGTGAGGAGCTTCCATCAACCCTCCCCCAGGACAGGACAGGCCTGGACTCATGAGGAGATGGTCTCAGGGGGGCTCTGCTGCTTCTGGTGACGGAGCAGAGCCCCCCTGAGACCATGAGGAGAAGAGGACGGTGGTCTCGGGGGGGCTCTGCTCCGTCACCAGAAGGGACACGTTTCATCCTGCCAGATGCTGCTGACATCAGAAGCTTCTGATGTGGGTAATTAAACACCGATGAACCTGCAGATGTGGCCCAACATCTGCTGAAGCAGAGCACATCACACAAGAGGACGAGGAAGCATCAGGGAGAAGACGAGGCGAGGCCGGGCCGCGGTGGCCAAGGTCATGCCCGCGGTGGCGAAGGTCACGCCCGCGGTGGCGAAGGTCACGCCCAAGGTGCGACGGGCCTCCCTCCCCCGTGGACTGACCTTGTCTGGCTTCCTCCTCCAGCAGGTCGGAGTGCAGCGCCAGGTAACGCTCTTCGTCGCACAGCGCCTCGATCCGCTCCTCCTCCTCCGACAGCTGGTAGGACGTGTTCCACGACCCGCTGTCGTACTCTGAGAGGTCGTGTAAGTGACCACGCCCATCGTACCTGTTGAACGATATCAGGGATTAGAGAGCAGGAAATGGACGGCGGTGATGACCTTTACTTACCAACAGACCCCCACTGAGATGCTCTCTCTCTCTCGCTCTCTCTCTCTCTACACTGATGAAACAGTAACAGTAACAGAGACTAACGTCCTCATTAAGCGGGTAGGGCTCTTTAGATACCTAACAGATTCTGCTACTTCCTGTCTTAAAAACCAACGTCCCTACGTCAAGAAGAAGAACAAAGTGACTCTCCTCTTACCTTACGGGGTTCAATCCCCCTGTAACATTCACTTCTACATCTGCAAAGAAAGTTACATTCACACAAACCCGAGTACATAAATACCTATCCGAAAGAACCCAAACGGACGACATTTCCCAGGGTTCCTCCCTCTACGCCACCTCTCAGTTGAAGTTGCTTCATGAAGACAAAGAAACGCAGCTGCTGCTGTTGGCATTCGGGGGAGCTGGTAGGAACCCCCCCCAGCCTATCTTGCTGAGGAAAGAACTGGGTTATGTGATAAAGACACACATACAGAGGCTGTACAGGTTAAATCAGCAGCTGGGCTGCTGCAGCTGGAGCAGATTCAGACAAACCAACGCATGTTTCAGGGCTGCTCGCGGGCTGGGAAGGAAGAAACCCAAAGCTGACGTTAACATCCTCAATGTCAAAATCAGCTTGTCTGCAGCACCTGCAGGCCAGGCTGGAATCTGCTGATTGGTTTATCGATTGAGCAAATCCAGAATCATCCGCATAGATTGTAAATGCATGACAGGTCGTCTCCAGAAAACATCTGCCAAGTCCTTGATGAGCCACTTTAGGAGCATAAAATAATGCAACCAGACAAAAACATGTGTTGGAGTGATGTGAGGAAGTGGATTGAGTGAATAATATATGGACTTTAAACTACTTTATATGGACTTTAAACTACTCTGTATGTACTTTAAACTACTCTATATGTACTTTAAACTACTCTATATGGACTTTAAACTACTTTATATGTACTTTAAACTACTCTATATGGACTTTAAACTACTCTATGTCATATTAATCTCCCTTTTGGTCACATTAATCTCAGTTTTTGTCATATTAATCTCAGTTTAGGTCACATTAATCTCAATTTTGGTCACATTAATCTCCCTTTTGGTCACATTAATCTCAGTTTTGGTCACATTAATCTCCCTTTTGGTCACATTAATCTCAGTTTTGGTCACATTAATCTCCCTTTTGGTCACATTAATCTCAGTTTTGGTCACATTAATCTCAGTTTAGGTCACATTAATCTCAGTTTTGGTCACATTAATCTCAGTTTTGGTCACATTAATCTGTTTTGTCCATTAATTCAGTTTTGGTAATCCAGTTTAGGTCACATTAATCGTTTTGGTCACATTAATCTCAGTTTTGGTCACATTAATCTCAGTTTTGGTCACATTAATCTCAGTTTTGGTCACATTAATCTCCAGTTTTGGTCACATTAATCTCAGTTTAGGTCACATTAATCTCAGTTTTGGTCACATTAATCTCCCTTTTGGTCACATTAATCTCCATTTTAGGTCACATTAATCTCAGTTTAGGTCACATTAATCTCAGTTTTGGTCACATTAATCTCAGTTTTGGTCACATTAATCTCAGTTTTGGTCACATTAATCTCAGTTTAGGTCACATTAATCTCAGTTTAGGTCACATTAATCTCAGTTTAGGTCACATTAATCTCAGTTTTGGTCACATTAATCTCAGTTTAGGTCACATTAATCTCAGTTTTGGTCACATTAATCTCCCTTTTGGTCACATTAATCTCAGTTTAGGTCACATTAATCTCAGTTTTGGTCACATTAATCTCCCTTTTGGTCACATTAATCTCAGTTTAGGTCACATTAATCTCAGTTTTGGTCACATTAATCTCAGTTTAGGTCACATTAATCTCAGTTTTGGTCACATTAATCTCAGTTTAGGTCACATTAATCTCAGTTTTGGTCACATTAATCTCCCTTTAGGTCACATTAATCTCAGTTTTGGTCACATTAATCTCAGTTTTGGTCACATTAATCTCAGTTTTGGTCACATTAATCTCAGTTTAGGTCACATTAATCTCAGTTTTGGTCACATTAATCTCAGTTTAGGTCACATTAATCTCATAATCTCAGGTGTGAGGAGTTTGGGTCACGTGCTGCAGGTGTGTCGTTTGTGTGACGTCACAGCTCACAGCTGAACGCGGCGCTACAACCGCGGCTCCGTGCAGGTGTGCTCACTCGTTCACAGGTGTTTGTCAGGTGAGGCCCACGCGCACGCGACAGCGCAGGTGAGGCGCACCTGTCGCCTCCGCGACCGTGTGCGGCTCAGGCTAGGCTAGGCTAGTAGCAGCAGCGGGTGACGCAGGTAACCGACCTGTCGATGGTGACGCGCGCGTCGCCCATCCAGGGGATCAGGTGAGCGCCGCGCTCGTGCAGCAGCGCGCGCTCGTCGTCCCTGAACACCGTGCACGAGTATCCGAACACCAGCAGCTCGGGGGCGGCGGCCCCGCGGCGGAGCATCCTGGCGGGTCCGGTCCGGTCCGGTCCGGTCCGGAGCTGATGGGTCCGGGTCCGGTCCCGTTCGGGTCGGGTCCGGAGCACAGCCGGGGCGGGTTCGGGGGCGGGGTCCGGGCCGGTTCTGGGCCGGTTCGGGGCCGGTTCTGGTCCGGTTCGGGGCCGGTTCTGGGCCGGTTCGGGGCCGGTTCGGGGCCGGTTCGGGCGGGTCGAGACGAGCAGAAGTTTGAGGAGCATCGACGGCCTCAGCTCCCGGCCGCCATGTTGGAAATGAGGAAGTGCAGCGGCGTTTCTGGTCCGCAGATACGACAAAAAAAAATAACGAGTTCAGTCCAGACGTTTATACACACACACACGAGCAGAGAGCAGAATATATGAAGCGGTTATCAATACATGTTCTATTTGTTTATTGGTTTAATTATGTTGACTCATTTGTTGTAATTTTTCTGGCTTTTCGGTGTGTCGAATGTGCTGCGGCGAAACAGTGGCTGAATCTTCTGAGCAACGACAAAATAATTTACCTAATAAAGATTTTTTTTTAAAAAAAACTTCTCTTTAATGCTCCTTCACCACCAATTATGTTACCTTTGTTATTATTTTAGGGTCAAATGGATGAAACACTGTAAGATTGCTGTTGATGACTTCAGAACTGAACTGACTGAAAGGCCTCCTCCAGAAGATCAACCTGGTGGTGGTGGAATAAACCAGCAGGTTAGGGTTTATTGGTGGTGAAGGCCTCCTCCAGAAGATCAACCTGGTGGTGGTGGAATAAACCAGCAGGTTAGGGTTTATTGGTGGTGAAGGCCTCCAGAAGATCAACCTGGTGGTGGTGGAATAAACCAGCAGGTTAGGGTTTATTGGTGGTGAAGGCCTCCAGAAGATCAACCTGGTGGTGGTGGAATAAACCAGCAGGTTAGGGTTTATTGGTGGTGAAGGCCTCCTCCAGAAGATCAACCTGGTGGTGGTGGAATAAACCAGCAGGTTAGGGTTTATTGGTGGTGAAGGCCTCCTCCAGAAGATCAACCTGGTGGTGGTGGAATAAACCAGCAGGTTAGGGTTTATTGGTGGTGAAGGCCTCCAGAAGATCAACCTGGTGGTGGTGGAATAAACCAGCAGGTTAGGGTTTATTGGTGGTGAAGGCCTCCTCCAGAAGATCAACCTGGTGGTGGTGGAATAAACCAGCAGGTTAGGGTTTATTGGTGGTGAAGGCCTCCTCCAGAAGATCAACCTGGTGGTGGTGGAATAAACCAGCAGGTTAGGGTTTATTGGTGGTGAAGGCCTCCTCCAGAAGATCAACCTGGTGGTGGTGGAATAAACCAGCAGGTTAGGGTTTATTGGTGGTGAAGGCCTCCTCCAGAAGATCAACCTGGTGGTGGTGGAATAAACCAGCAGGTTAGGGTTTATTGGTGGTGAAGGCCTCCAGAAGATCAACCTGGTGGTGGTGGAATAAACCAGCAGGTTAGGGTTTATTGGTGGTGAAGGCCTCCTCCAGAAGATCAACCTGGTGGTGGTGGAATAAACCAGCAGGTTAGGGGTTTATTGGTGGTGAAGGCCTCCAGAAGATCAACCTGGTGGTGGTGGAATAAACCAGCAGGTTAGGGTTTATTGGTGGTGAAGGCCTCCAGAAGATCAACCTGGTGGTGGTGGAATAAAACCAGCAGGTTAGGGTTTGTTGGTGGTGAAGGCCTCCTCCAGAAGATCAACCTGGTGGTGGTGGAATAAACCAGCAGGTTAGGGTTTATTGGTGGTGAAGGCCTCCAGAAGATCAACCTGGTGGTGGTGGAATAAACCAGCAGGTTAGGGTTTATTGGTGGTGAAGGCCTCCTCCAGAAGATCAACCTGGTGGTGGTGGAATAAACCAGCAGGTTAGGGTTTATTGGTGGTGAAGGCCTCCTCCAGAAGATCAACCTGGTGGTGGTGGAATAAACCAGCAGGTTAGGGTTTATTGGTGGTGAAGGCCTCCTCCAGAAGATCAACCTGGTGGTGGTGGAATAAACCAGCAGGTTAGGGTTTATTGGTGGTGAAGGCCTCCAGAAGATCAACCTGGTGGTGGTGGAATAAACCAGCAGGTTAGGGTTTATTGGTGGTGAAGGCCTCCACAGTCTCCACATCAGCTCCTCCTGGAGTCTGACAGGAGGGAGAAGGTAACCAATGATCTGCAGCCAGAAATCTGTTGGGTTAAACAGAGATAAAGTTCTGCAGAACCAGTCAAAGATGTTCTGACCACTTGGTGCTGGTGCCTTTGTGTTCCTCTGATCACCTCAGGACAAAGGCGTGTTGGAGCCCACGGGTCATATGACGCGGTCACATGACCACATTCTGAATGGCTGGAGGAGGCGATGAAGGTCTCAGACCTCAGTCGTTATTCACCCCTTGTGTTGGCACGTCTCCTGAGGGACCGACTCTTTGATTGGACCATCAATCGCGTCTCCTTGGCTCCGCCCAGCTGCACTCTCGTGATGCAGAGAGGGTCCCATTAAGGCCCCAGTTAATCCAGTTTCCTCCACGCATGTCTTCCTCCCTCCTGGAGGACGTGAGGTTTGTCTTTGCTGAGTCGCCATGACGACGGTCCACGTGTGTGGACAAGAGGACGTCTCCTTGATGACCTTCATCAGAAACAGGAAGCAGCTCAACGCCTTGTCCTTTAACCGTCCACTGAGAGGACGGCGTCTCCCACCGTTAATAATCCGACCTGCTGAGGAAAGTTGTCTTCAAAGTCTGAATCCATGGTGAACCTGCAGACTGGAGGTCTGACCTGAGAGGCTCCAGCTCTGGTCCAGCTGTGGTTCAGAAGTGAAGAACATCTTCCTGAGTCCAGTGGACCCTCAGGCTTTGATCTCCCTTGTTCTTCTTTGATCTCCCCCAGTCAGGAGGCCTCTGCCCAGCGTGGTGCTGATGGCATGTTTCAGCCTCTCGGAGCCCAAACTGGAGCTCCAGCAGGTCCAGAACCACTCTGACAGGATTCATGGGATCATTCCTGAACACTGATCGATGATTTCTGAAGCTGCTCGGCTGACCTTTAGCAGCGTCTCGGTGTCTCCATGTGGCGTTCAGGTGCTGCTGATGGTTTATCCTGTTATCTGCCCCCCCAGTCTCCACAGGAGATGCTATCTGGGACCCTTAATCAGGTTTCCAGCCCAGACCGCTGAGGCTCCCTGGAGGACGGAGCCTCAGCGGCTGTCAGGGTGAATTGTTCCAACAGAGAAGAAAAGGCGATGGCGAGATTAAAGCGACGCTTGCTGCCATGGCGACGCCTCTCAACAGACGGAGACATGAAGAGGAGGAGCACGCTGGCGGTGCTCATCTCCCCTCATCAGATATCAGCACTTCTTCAAGCCTTCATTCTCCTCCAGACAGACGAGGACCGGCAGGGCGACGCTTCAGGTTTCATCACCCAGAAGGTCTCTGTGGCTCCGCCCCCAACAGGAAACCAGTAAACCCAGTTTAAGATGAATCCAAACCTTCACACAGAAAATGTGAAGCCACTGTGTCCTCACTTCACCAGTAAAATACAAGTCCTGATTAGTCAGCATGTACAAGAACACACTATCTCACACACACAATGACACTCACACACTCACACACTCTCTCACACTCACAAACTCTCTCTCTCACACACACACACACTCACACACATACACTCACACTCTCTCTCACACTTACACACACACACAGGGGCAAGGCCATACAGGGGGCGGAGCCACATAGGCGATGCCACCCATGGGGCGGAGCCACATAGGCGTGTCATACAGGGGGCGGAGCCACGGAGGCGGGGCCACACACGGGGTGGGGCCACGCAGGGGGCGGGGCCACAGAGGCGGGGGCATACAGGGGGCGGAGCCACACAGGGGCTTCTGTCCCTCAGGTGTCCAGGGTCTCCATGAGGATGTTGGTGTGAGTGGGCGGAGCCTGGCCGTGTTCAGCTGTAATAGAAGGGGGGGTTTAAAGCTCATTGTTCATAGATGGTCCCTGCTCTCCCTTAAAGGGGTCAGCACCATATCACCAGCACACATTGAGGCGTTCACGCCAACATCAAAGGCAGAGACGACCTCCACCTCCTGTGTCACCCCCCTCCCCCACAACGGGGTCTGGGTGAGCAGAACCTCCCTGTTTGGTTCCTTGTTAATATTTCACGTGTAGGCGCAGACACGTCCTGGTTTTGAGTGAGGAGAGCGACAGAATCTGATGATTCAATCATCTCCAGGTGAATCATTCACCTCCGTCCTCTCCGCTTCACCACGTTAAATGTTAGTGGTGTGAAGAGTGAACGACAGTGACGACCAGAGGGGGAAGGATGCACTGTTGATGTGTCTATCAAGAGCATCCTGATGAAGACCAGCTTCTTCATCTTGTCTGAGGTCACATGACCTTCACTGCTTCCTGATGATCTTCTTCACTACGTGACAATTTATTCACGTCAAGCTTGGACGATCACAGCGCTACGCCTTCATTAACGCTACCCCAGCTACACACTGTGACAACACAACACTGCGCAGCTAGTTACCATAGTAACGCCCCAGGACCCACAGTAATGTGAAAGAATGTTGTTCTCAGCTCTGACAGTCACATAAAATTGCTGCGAGACTAACTAACTAACTAACTAACTAACTTTCGCCACCTCAAACTTCTTCATACGTTACAGCTGATGACTATCTACAGTTGATCCTCAACATGAGTCCATGGTGAACAATTGAAGAGCTGCTGCAGTCCTGCTGTTATTACAGGTGTTGTTTGTGTTATTTGTGTTATTACAGGTGTTGTTTGTGTTATTACAAGTGTTGTTTTGTGTTGTTACAGGTGTTGCTTGTCTCATTACAGGTGTTTGTGTTATTTCAGGTGTTGTAGGTGTTATTTTTGTGTTATTACAGGTGTTGCTTGTGTTATTACAAGTGTTTGTGCTATTACAGGTATTGCTTGTGTTATTAAAGGTGTTGCAGGTATTATTATAGGTTTTGTAGGTGTTATTACAGGTTTTGCTTGGATTATTTGTGTTATTACAGGTGTTTGTGTTATTACAGGTGTTGTGGGTGTTATTTGTGTTATTACAGGTGCTGTCGGTGCTATTGTTGCGTTTTTACAGGTGTTACAGTTATTTTAGTTGTAATTGGGGTACCTCAGCTCCATCCATGTCGTTCTGTCCATCTTGAGGAGCACAACCGTTGAGAAGATTCGCAGCAGCTGGTTCTCTCTCACTGTCAATGCCTTCTAATCTGTTTATCAGCAGTCTCATTGGAGCTCTGCTCTGGTCTCTGGAGGAGGAACCAGTATAACCAGTCTGATGAGGATGGTGATGATGATGATGATGATGATGGTGGTGATGGGGATGATGATGATGATGATGATGATGATGGTGATGATGATGGTGATGATGATGATGATGATGGTGATGATGGTGATGGTGATGGTGATGATGATGATGGTGGTGATGATGATGGTGATGGTGATGATGATGGTGATGATGGTGGTGGTGATGATGGTGGTGATGATGATGATGATGGTGGTGATGATGATGGTGATGATGATGATGATGGTGATGATGGTGGTGGTGATGATAGTGATGATGATGATGGTGGTGATGATGGTGATGATGATGGTGATGGTGATGATGGTGATGATGATGGTGATGATGGTGGTGATGATGATAGTGATGATGATGATGGTGATGATGATGATGATGATGATGGTGATGATGATGATGATGATGATGATGGTGATGATGATGATGATGATGATGGTGATGATGGTGATGGTGATGGTGATGATGATGGTGATGATGGTGGTGATGATGATAGTGATGATGATGATGGTGGTGATGATGATAGTGATGATGATGAAGATGAGGATGATGAAGATGATCGGCGTCTCTATTTTCTTGGACTCAGGAGGTTTCCCAGTACCTGGGGCGGCCCACTAGTTTCCTCCCAGTCTTCTGTGTTCTCTTTTGTTTCTGGTCAATGAGGCCAGTTGATGAGGGACCGTTTAAGCCCCGCCCCCTCACCAGCCTTCATCTGAATTAAAGAAACAAAGGGCTTTGATCTGTCACGCGGACTCCAGGCCCATGGTTGGTGGTTTGGGGGTCATGCTTCAGTTTCTATGGAAACGGAGAACTCTCCTTGCCCCAGTGGCCCAAACTGATCAGTTTGTGATTCTTGATGACTGATCAGATGAGCTTCTCCTCAGCAAGGTTCTTCTGAAACACTGAAGGTGTCACATGACCCCAACGCAGGTTTGGAGAAAACGATCCAACATGAGAAGAAGTTGAGGAGTCATCTGTCCACACAAGAGAGCTTCTTGTGGTAGATGATATATGACAACCAAAATTCACACACGAACGTCGAACATATCAGCAGCGTAACATCGCCACCTAGTGTTCAAACACATCAACAGCCGCATGTGTGGTTACCATAGCGACGAAACAAAAGTTCAATTGATGAAGTTTGATCACCATTAATGATCGATGATTGATTATCAAACTTCAGGAGAAGAGGGAGGAAGAGGAGAGGAGCGGAAGAGAGGAGAGGGACCAGCTTCATCATCACCCTCATCATCATCCTCATCTGCTGACGTCAGCAGCTCAACAGCTCAAGTAAACAAACAGAGAGAGAGTGATGTAGAGGGAGAAGGAGAGAGGTAGGGAGAGAGAGAGATATGTAGAGGGAGAGAGAGATGAGAGAGAGAAACGCTTCCAAATTACGATAAACTTTGGAGACGTGACCTGTGTGTATGTGTTGGAGCTCCACCTACCTCGCCCGTCCCCCCTCACCCTACGGGTCGTCTCCTCACCCCTCCATCGTTCCTCCATGAGCAGCAGTAATCTGATTACTTCTCCACCTCTGTCGGCCTCTGTCTCGTGACTTGTCTGAAGGTTGCGCTGATGACGTCAGAGGTCCTCAGGTGAAGCGCGTCTCTTCTGATGGGCGTTCTTCATGTCACGTGACCCCGACCTGAGGCCACGCCTCCTGAATCAAGTCTGAACGTCTCAATGACGTCATCATTCGTCACGTAAAAGAAACGAGGCAGACGTCCCGTTTTATTGAAGCTTTATTTACACGTTTGTTTGCAGGTTTCCAGTAAAGGAAGCACTTCGATCACTGTGGACCAGAACCACCAGAAGCTCCAGAACCTCCAGGAGGCCACAGGCTGCCTCCTACCTGCAGTCATGAGAATGGACGGCTGACAGTGTTCAACCCACCCGGAAGTGACGTCACAGCTGACAGAACCACGTTGTGATGAAGTGAGTGTGCTTCAGAGGGCAGAGGTCAGCTCTGCTCCAGAGGTCAGAGGTCAGCTCTGCTGTAACAGTGGGCCCATATAAACATGTAACGCTGCTGTACACGTGACAAGAATAAATACGCCAAGATAAAACCAGAAGATGAAGGGCCAGGAGAAGAAGAGTGTTGAGGAGAAGCCCTCACTAATCTGGATTCTTTTAAAAGAGACGAGTGGACCCCCCAAAGGTCACGTCCTTTAAAAGGCACTAAACGGGAGGAGCATCTCTGGGTCACCTCCACGCACGCCGTCCACGTCCTGTGTGAACCAGGAGCCACGGAGAGCACCAACATCACTAACACTGTCATCAAGGTCATTGAGGTCATCGGGGTCAGCACGGAGCCCCGAGAGAGGCCGCCAGGCCCCGCCCCCTCAGAGCGGAACAGGTGCACGCTTGGAGGAGAGAATGTGAAGACGAATGGGGGGGGGCGTCTGCTCACAGGGTTAGTGCTCATGCTGTTGCCATGCCGACCACACAAAGTCATGCAAACACAAGGCAGGTGGGGGGGGGGGTCAGGTGTACGAGGCCAAGCTGGGCCGAACCGAGCCGCTCCGGACCCGTTCACCGGACCGGTCCACCGACCCGCTCACAGCTGGGGCAGTCATGCAGTGACATCACTGTGGGGGGAGGAGAGAGGGGAGAGTGTTAGAGGACAGCAGACCAGGGGTCGGGGGGGGACAGGGGGGAGTGTTAGAGGACAGCAATGTGGGGGGGGGGGGCAGAAAGATGGGGGGCGTTCGCTGGCGTGTGGCGGCTGGCTGAGATGAGGGCGGGGCTAGAATGAAGGGTTCGTCGTATGTGGGCGTGGTCTCCTGGTGATGTCATCGGGACGAAGAGCAGCAGAGACACATCCCGCCTGTCAGGGTTAGATGGGGAGAGAGCGAGGGAGGAGGCGGGGCCCCAGGGGAGAAGGCGGGGCCCCAGGCTAGGGGGCGGGGCCCCAGAAGAGGCGGGGCTGCTGCTGCTGCTCTACCTGGCGGAGGTAGGCTGGACGTGGCCCGGGTAGGAGCGGCGGGCGCTGGTGGCCTGTCTCTGCCGGGCCAGGAAGGACTGACCCGAGCCGGTGTTGGCCAGTCGGTCTTCAGCCGCCATCTTCTGCAGGGACATCTCCTGGAGACAGGACCACACGTCAGCAACACTACATTACCCACGATGCCTCAGACCTCTGCTGGAGAACCAGACCAGAGCACACGAGTCGGAAGAACCAGAGCAGAAACGTGTGGCTGCGGTCTGGATGTGCTCCAGATGTGCTCATGCGGGTGTTCTTACCATGTTGTACCACGCCGACACAATCATCTTCTCCTCGTAATCCCTTTGACCTTTGGCCTTGTCCATCTCTTTCTGTTGGGAGAAGAACAAAGGGTTCATGGACCCCCTGTGTGGAGACCAGCCCGGTGACCTGTGAGGGCCTCAGGCTCACCTCCAGAGAGTGCAGCATCCTCTCCTTCTCCTGCAGCTGGTTCTTCAGGGCCTGGACCTCCGGACCGGAGCCCTGGTTCTGTTTGGGGTCCAGTGTGCGAATCACCTGGAGAGGCCAGGTTTGCGGATAAGGGTGTGATGTTACTATGGAAACAGTGAGGTGTGAGCCAGGCACTCACACTCTTGGCCTTCTCCAGGTATTTCTTGTATCTCTCCTCCATCTGCTTCATGTCTTCATCTTTCTTCTTCAGGGCTTCCTCCAGCTCGTCCACTCTTTGAGCTGAAACACCACAGCGCTGGTCATGTTAGAGCTGAGCAGAACATCTGGATCAGGCTGCCTGATGCTCCACACTCACTGCTGCTGTTGTATTTCAGTTCCATCTCATCAATGAAGGTGTTCTTCTTCAACACTTCGTTGTTCAGCTCTCTGACTTTCTCCCTGAAAGACGACAGATCTTTAGATGCTGACCCAGAAAAGCACATTTAAAGATGTTTTATGGAGGTCTGATAACTTACAGATGTTCCTCATACTTCTTTTTAAGGACAGAAGACTGAAAAACAAACAGACAATTAGAGGAACATCAGGAATCTAGTTCAGGTCCAGCTGCCGTTCATAACTGTTGTAGCAGACGGAAACTCAGACTGGGAAAGTGCCCGATTCAACAAAGAGAGGCGGGAGGAACTCACGTCTTCAGCGGTGGAGCCCTGCTCCTGTAGAGACTTCTGCAGCTCCTCCACCTGACTCTGCTCTTCCATCAGACGCTGGTTGACCAGCCTGGTGGAGATCAGCCACCAGCAGCAGTCGGTCAGAAACAGGTGATCACATTCCAGAAGCAACAGTGGAGCTGGCTCAGACCTGTTCTCCGTCTCCAGCTCGCTCTTCCTCCTGTTGGCATCCTCCAGCAGACTCTGCAGCAGAGCGATCTTCTCGTTGTCAGAACCTTCCTGGGCCAGTTTCAGCATCTTGTTCTCATGCTGCAGACGGATCAGATGTTCTCTGGAAGAACACAGAGCCGTCACTGGGCTGACAGTAGGTTTGAGCATCTTCAGCACAGCTGGACATCTCAGTGGTACTGGACCAGTAGACCAGTACTTCCAGTCCAAACCCTGAATACAACAACCATTCATGTGGGGTGACGTAGATGCAACCATCAGTAACAGCAGACGTAACGACGACACGTCGGTCTGTTGAAATTTCACTGAACACATTATGACAGCCCCCCGGCTTCACCTCAAGGCGTTGCCATAGCAACAACAGTTGTGGAGACATGCATATGCAGCCACGCCGTTGGACGGTTCTACAGCCAGACCGGACTGGGAATAGCCTCCCAGCCTGGTCCTGATCCTCCCAGCCTTGTCCCAGCCCTCCCAGTCCAGTCCCAGCCCTCCCAGTCCGGTCCCAGTCTGGTCCCCGTCATCCCAGTCTCTCCTCCTTCAGGTACCTCATCTCAGGTGTGGTGATCTCTGCAGCCAGTGAATCAGAAGCTCCGCTGCTGGTCAGGGGAAACAGACCTGAAAGGGAAGTGGGGCGGTGTCAGGACAAGGTCATGTGACCAGGTGGGCTGTACCAGGAGGTGTACCTGAGGTGAGCTGGCCTTCCTGAGCCTGGACACAGTGCAGCTCTTCAATGGTCTCCTTCAGAGAGTCTCGCTCCGTCCTCATTCGCTGCAGACAGAAGACCACATGTACTCATCACCAACCCCATCAACAACACTGCCAGGAGGAACATCTCCACCAACGCTCGGAGTGGAACCTTCACGGTTAGGGTTAGGGTTAGAAAATAACTCAAAGCTTTTGGTGTCGTTAAAGGAAAAGCGGCGTTGACGTCTGATCAGTGAGGGATACGCACGTCCTTCTCCTTCTGGAGAGAGTCCACCTTCTCCTTCAGACGTTTGTACTCAAACTCCATCTTGTCGGCTTTCTTGGACTCCTCAGACAGTTTGTTCTGCAGCTCCACCACCTGCAGACACAGGTGAGTCACTGGCAAGGTCACCTGATGCAGCAGCAGCCAACACGCCTGCCCCTCCCACACCTGTCTCTTGTACGTCTCCAGCTGAGCCTTGGCGGCGTTTGCTTTCCGAAGCTCCTCCTCCAGACTGACGTTGGTCTGCATCAGCACCGTGTTCTTCTCCTCCATCAGTTTGTTCTGGACAGACACACACGTGCAGCCTTCATTCAATGTTCTGTGTGTGTGTGTGAGAGAGGACATTCAGGCTGCCCCTCACAACTTCAAAGGCTGTCTGAGGGTTCAGGTGTGGTGTGATGGTTGAGGTTACAACTGGGTGTGAGGATGTACTGATAGAACATGCATGTGTGGATGACCTGTCTTCTCAGCAGTCCCATGTCTTCCAGCTTCTTCTTGTAGTGTTCCACAGTTCCCTCCAGCTTTGAGACTTTGTCTGAGGAATGTCTGAAAAACATACAGACCTGTTGGGAAGGGAAGAGAAGACTCCACAGGTGTGTCACAGCAGCAGATCAGGACCAACCTGAAGCTCCAAACATGTTCAGGTCTGGTGTGGGCAGCATACGAAGGAGAGGAGGATGTGTGTGTGTGTGTGTGTGATGAAGATGTTTCCTCAGGTTCTGTGACAGCAGCCTCACCTGAGGACGTCCATCTCATCTTTGAGTGACTGAGCTTCGTCAGCGAGCGCCGTCAACTCCTCGTTCTGGGACTTCACGTCCAGCAGCTCCTTCTCCAGCTCCTCACAGCGGATGCGGTAGTCGTCTTTGGATGCTTCCAACCTGCAGAAGGAGCTCCAGTGGTGACGAAGGCCCCTGAAGCTGATCTGCTGGTCAGCCTGGGCAGTTCTTCACCTGAAAGTTTCCTCCTGCAGCTGCTCCAGCTGTGTCTGCAGCTGCAGATGTCTGCGGCCCGCAGGGCTGTTGATGTCCTCGATGGAGTCCGACTGGTTGAGTCTCTCCATCAGAACCTGGTTTTCAGCCAACAAGCTGCTCTTCTCCTCCTGCAGCGCCGCCACCTACAGGATGAGATGGACGGGCGGCGTGAAGACGAGGCCCAGGCAGAGCAGGCGATGAAGGCGTCAGGCAGGATGAGTCAGGTCACGTGATAGAACCAACACAGCAAACCAGCACGCGTGTGCGGTTTGATGCGACCCTCTCAGCCTCGTGGACAGAGGATCAAACCGACACTGAGCCAAGCAAATGTTCCACTGCATCAAACCGCGCAGCCCCCCCGGTCACGTGACCCGCGCAGCCCCCCAGGTCATGTGACCCACGCAGCCCCCCCAGCAGTCTGAATGAGCTGTCACGTGGCCGTGGCGCCACCTGGTGGCTGCTTTTGGTGAGGCTGAAGCGGTGCTCCGTCTCGTTTCCAGATGTTTCTCCTGCCGTGACGCGGCTGAGTGCAGCTCCGGTCTGAACGGTGACGTCATCGCCGCCATCGCTTCAGACTGACCACCGTCGCAATAGAAACATGACACCCAGAGCCGAAGCGCGTCAGCGACAGTCTGGCAGTTGGCACCCCCGCTGCCGTGCACACACACGTGCACACACATGCAAGCATGAGTGGGGTGACAAGCAAACATTGTCCACACAGCACAGGGAGGAGAAGCGAGTGATTTACCCTCTCCTCCAGCTCATTAAAGTCTAACCTCAGCCTAGCACGCTCCTCCTGGACGCCCAGGGCCTTCAGAGGAGGACAGAGTCAGCAGCACACCACAACACACCCCCCAAAACGCACACCCCCCCACAACACACCCCCCCAAAACGCACACACCACCACAACACAACCCCCCACAACACACCCCCCACAACACACCCCCCACAACACACCCCCCCAAAACACACACACCACCACAACACAACCCCCCACAACACACACCCTCACAACCCCCAAAACGCACACACCACCACAACACAACCCACCACAACACAACCCCCCACAACACACACACCACCACAACACCCCCCCACAACACACTCCACCACAACACAACCCCCCACAACACAGCCCCCCCAAACACACACCACCACAACACCCCCCCCACAACACACTCCACCACAACACAACCCCCCCCACAACACACACCCTCCCAACCCCCCACAGGCTCCTGGGTTGTGCTGAGCTGAGGACCACCAGCGTTTCAGTTGTGATCTGGAGCTCATGACCTCTGACCCCCCGGCTCCCCTCTGTGACCCCACGACTAACGTGCTGGTGTCCAGGACCAACATCTGGAAACAGCTGGTTCTCCAGAACCAGGAGGTACCTGCAGGTCCAGCTCCCGACACCTCTGAGAGATCTCCTCCTTGGTGGCCAGAGCCTCGTTTAGCTCCTCCACCGTCTTCTTCAGCTGAGGACACACCAACACACTCAGTCAGTCAGGCAGGAAACACACACACACACACACACACACACACACCTACCTGTCGATCCAGGTCCGCATACGAGTCGTTTCCTCCGCTCACAGGAGTCTCTTTGCTCATCAGCTGTAGAGACACACACACACACACACACACACACACACACACACACACACACACACACGTTAAGTGCTGTCCTGTAGCTGCAGCAGTAACGTGTGTACGTTACCTCTTGGATGGCTGTCATGACAACGTGCTGCACCGACTCCTCCATCATCATTATGGTCTGGATGTATTCTACAGAACACACAAACACACACTTTCAGACAGAACACACACCAGTCCTCCCAGTCACAGGGCTGTTACCCATGAACAACCTCACACTCACACACACACACACACACACACACACCCCAGTACCTTGCTTCTGCTCACAGTTGACAGCACACCCCAGGATCAGCTGCAGCATCCTGCCCAGCTCGGCGGCGTCGGCGTGCTCGCCCACCAGAGTCACGTCTGGTAAGGTGAAGTCATTGATGTGCAGCCCCAGAACCTGAGGAGACACCGAGTCAGCGGGGGGGGGCTGAGGGGTGCACTGGGGGGGCTTCAGTTTGGGCTCCTCACAATCACACAGACATTCCAACATCTCACCCACGTCAGCCTGACTGAAGCCCCCTCACACTCCTACATTTAAGGGACGCCAACACTCTGGGTTTGGAGCTCAGTCAGCCCAGACCTGGACCTGCTGCTGCTGAGCCCAGCAGCACCAGAGACCTGGACCTGCTGCTGTCTGAGCCCAGACACCAAGTCAAGTCGGGCTGCTCTCACCTCCTGGTTGTAGTCCAGGATCCCCTTCAGAACTTTCTTCAGGTTGCTGATCTGAAGAGAGAACATCACGTCAGCTGTAGGCAGCTTTGACGGGCTGACCTGGTCCAGACCCAAGCTAGACCAGACCAGGACGAGGATCCGTCCAGACCAGGACCAGACTAGGGTCAGGATCAGACTCACCTTTAACCTCCAGTTGTCTCCCACCTCCGGCTTGATCCTGCTGATCCAGGCCTCGGTGAAATACGCTCCGTCACTGCCGCAGTCACAGGGGTCAAGGTCAAGGTCAGGGTCACACACAGATGTGTTCACAGCAGAAGGTTCTGGAACAAAAACCTACATTTTCTGGAGAGCCTGAGCCATGACCACGCCGCTCGTCAGGTCGTCCACCTTCTTACACGGAGCCTCCACGCCAAACGTCTGGATCTAACCAGAGGAGCAGAAGGTCACAAGGTCATCAGGGACAGATGGGAGGGCCAGACACACACAAACACACACACACTCCTCACATCACTGTGTTTGGAGGACCTGGTGAGCACCATGGCCCAGATGCCCCCCCACCTAGAGGGAGAGCAAGGACGAGCCTCTGATCACAAACTGGTGCCGACACACTCAAACCGTGTTTGCTCTTTCCTCTCAGAATGTTGAGAACATCTGGGTGACGTCACAGCTCAGGTATGTGAGGAATGTACACCGAGCACATACCTGGAGGAACACCTGGTCCCAGGACTGTCTGGGGAGTGAGAAGCACCGGGCGACACACACACACACACACACACACACACACAGGCAGAGACATAACCACATACACAGACACACACACACACATAACCACATACACACACATAACCACATATACACGGAGGGACACACACATAAACAGACCCACAACCGCCCCCCACACACACACACACACATCAACAGACACACAACCACACACACTCAGGTGTGTGTCAGGGTCCAGCCCTGCCGGAGGTTCGGTTCGGTTGACCCGGGTGTTGAGAGGAACCAGAGCTCTCACATCTGTGAAGCTTCTCCCCCCCCAACCCCAACCCCCCCCCCCCCCCCCCCCCCCCCCCCCCCCCACCCCCCCCCCCCCCCAAACCACCCACAACCCCACCACCCGAACCTCGAACCCCACCACTCGAACCTCGAACCCCACCACCCGAACCTCGAACCCCCACCACCCGAACCTCGAACCCCACCACCCGAACCTCGAACCCCACCACCGACCCCGACTGCGTCACAGTCCGGACGCGGGGCCGAGTGTCGGGGGGCCGACCTCCCGGCCTCGGCAGCTCCCTGCGGCCTGGTCGGGGCTCCCAGCTGCTGGCGGCCGCCCATCCCCGGCTCCCCCGGGCCCTCTTCCCCCGGCCCCGGCCCCCCGTACCGGCCCCCCGTACCCAGGTGAGGAGGCTCCGGCACAGCTCCATCCGCTCCGGCCCGTCGGGACTGCTCATCGTTAGCTCTGAGAGGTAGCCGCCGCTGCGCTAACCGGCCTCCACGTACGGCCCGCCTCTATTGGGCCTCCGGGCTGTCAATCAGAAGCGCAGCAGCCAATAGCGGCTCACAGAGTGGGAGCACTTCCGCATGCACTTCCGGGGCGGGCTTTAAGTGTTAGGTTACGTGGAGAAAAGTTTTGGAAAGACAAACTATTATTTTTTTAAAAAGACGTTTAAATCGTTTTATTTTACTAAGAGAAACACGAAAACATATTTTCTAAATTTAAGTAATGTCATTATTCATGATTGTTAAAAAGTAAACATCCAATCAGGCAACAATGAGAATAAAAATAAGAATAAAAGAAAGAATAAAAGTAAGAGCTGAGCCTGTCGGAGGATTTAAAAAGTTATAATGCGACACAAACATGTTTTATGTTTAGAAACTTCAAAAATGTTTTGCCAAAACTACAAACACATTTATGGAGATGTGAACTTCTTCCATCACAGAATTATAAAAGCAAACACATTTTCTCAGTGTAAAATAAAGCTTCAGTGAGATACATTTATACATATATACATGTACATAAGTATATAATTATTCCCACATTTAATGACCTGTGAACTAAAGACTTTGTTCTTCTAAATGATAATAAATAAAGGAGTCTGTCAGAAGACAACTATATTAGTCCAGTCCCAGTGAAACCAGTCCATTCGTCCTGTCTGGCCCAGTATAACCAGTAGTTCAGTGTGAGGATTTCTCTTTTATGTCACCTTTACACTTCCTCTTCCTACAACAGAGGGCAGCTTTTAAAAACACAAAAACACAAACGCTTGTCGTCCACCTAAAAACTTATTTTAATTCTTCTGAAAATTTTTGAGACAGACACAAAAGTCTAAGAACGTTTGTAACTCAAATGTTCTGAAAAGTCTCACAATCACTTTTGACTTTCTTGTCTTGAATCAAGAAATGTTTGTGTCACTTTCATCATGACGACGTTAAATCAACCAGATGCTGAGTGCTGAAAGAAACAAACAGAACGTTTGAAGCCGACGTATGACGACAACACTAACATGCCAGATTACGTTACGCACACAGCAGCTCCCAGTCATGTGACTCCACGACGACACGTCACAGGAACAAAGAAAGGAGGAGGGTGGCAGCACGGCGGCCCCCGGCCTAACCGTTGAGTCTCTGCGTCACCACTTCTCTGTACATGATGGAGATGTAGACGAGCAGCAGCAGGATCACGAAGAAATCGTCCAGAAAGCCCAGCAGGCCGAACAGAGCCTCGGGCAAGATGTCGAGCGGCGACGCCAGGTACGTGATGGCGCCAACGAGGCAGAGAAGGATCCGGATCCGGAACATCCAGAAGAGGCCGCCCACAGAGAACATCTCCCTGAAGGCATGACGGAGCAGCGTGGGGACGTCTCTGAGTCGGTCCATCAACTAGGAGGAGGGGAAAAGACAGGAGGGGCGGAGCCAGAGAGAGGGGGCGGGGTAAAGAGAGGAGGGGTGTGGCCAAAAAGAGGGGAGGGGAAGGGCCAAAGAGAGGAGGGTGCGGGGCCAAAGAGAGGGGGGCAGGGCCAGAGAGAGGGGAGGGGCAGGGCCAGAGAGAGGGGAAGGGGCCAAAGAGAGGGGTGGGGCCAAAGAGAGGGGAGGGGCAGGGCCAGGGAGAGGGGGGAGAGGAGGGGCAGGGCCAGAGAGAGGGGAGGGGCAGGGCCAGAGAGGGGGGGGGCAGGGCCAGAGAGAGGGGAGGGGCAGGGCCAGAGAGAAGGGAGGGGCAGGGCCAGAGAGAGGGGAGGGGCAGGGCCAGAGAGAGGGGAGGGGCAGGGCCAGAGAGAGGGAGGGGCAGGGCCAGAGAGAGGGGAGGGGCAGGGCCAGAGAGAAGGGAGGGGCAGGGCCAGAGAGAGGGGAGGGAGGGGGGCAGGGCCAGAGAGAGGGGAGGGGCAGGGCCAGAGAGAGGGGGGGAGGAGGGGGGGCAGGGCCAGAGAGAGGGGGGGCAGGGCCAGAGAGAGGGGAGGGGCAGGGCCAAAGAGAGGGGGGCAGGGCCAGAGAGAGGGGGGGCAGGGCCAGAGAGAGGGGAGGGGCAGGGCCAGAGAGAGGGGGGGCAGGGCCAGAGAGAGGGGGGGGCAGGGCCAGAGAGAGGGGAGGGGCAGGGCCAAAGAGGGGGGGGCAGGGCCAGAGAGAGGGGGGGCAGGGCCAGAGAGAGGGGAGGGGCAGGGCCAAGGAGAGGGGGTGGGGCCAAAGAGGGGGGGGGGGAGGGAGAGGGGGAGGGGGGGGGGGGAGAAGGGGGGGGGGGGGGGGGAGGGGGGGAGGGGGGGAGGGAGGGGGGGGGGAGGGGGGGGGGGGGGGGGGGGGGGGGGGGGGGGGGGGGGGAGAGAGGGGGGCAGGGCCAAGGAGAGGGGAGGGGCAGGGCCAAGGAGAGGGGAGGGGCAGGGCCAGAGAGAGGGGAGGGGCAGGGCCAGAGAGAGGGGAGGGGCAGGGCCAAGGAGAGGGGGGGGGCAGGGCCAAAGAGAGGGGAGGGGCAGGGCCAAGAGAGGGGGGGAGGGAGGAGGGGAGGGGCAGGGCCAAGGAGAGGGGGGGCAGGGCCAAAGAGAGGGGAGGGGCAGGGCCAGAGAGAGGGGAGGGGCAGGGCCAGAGAGAGGAGAGGGGCAGGGCCAAGGAGAAGGGGTGGGGGCAAAAAGAGGAGGGGTTTTGCCAGAGAGAGGGGAGGGGCAGGGCCAAAGAGAGGGGAGGGGCAGGGCCAAAGAGAGGGGAGGGGCAGGGCCAGAGAGAGGAGAGGGGCAGGGCCAAGGAGAGGGGGGGGGGCAGGGCCAAAGAGAGGGGAGGGGCAGGGCCAAGGAGAAGGGGTGGGGGCAAAAAGAGGAGGGGTTTTGCCAGAGAGAGGGGTGAGGGCAGACCAGAGGAGGGGCAGGGCCAAAGAGAGGGGAGGGGCAGACCATGTTAGCATTTGAAGAACTGTACCAGAATACAACTTAAAGCTCTGCAGTCCTTTGGTTGGTCATAAAATGCAGCATATAAAGACAACAACTTTAAAACAATACAGAAGTGTACTCTGTACTGAATATAAGACTGAAAGGTTTCAAAGAGATGTATTTGGTTCTTTTCTAAAAAGAAAAACAAAAATTCTTTCGACTTTGACCCACACAAAGCTCTTATATCTAAGATGTGGCTTTATCATTATTCGATTAATTCTGAAAGAATGAGAGCCTGAGGATGAGATGCATCCAGTCATAAGCGTGCTGTACTCAGGGTGTACTCACAGATCTGGGCTGACCCGAGAACCTTCGATTGTAGTCATTAATGTCTCTTAATATGAGCTGAGGTTCTGCCTCGCCGTCCTGGACCCTCTGTGGAGAAGCGTGCTCAGGGAATAATGGGAAAAGTAATGTCACCTGAAAACAGAAAAAACCTTCAAATAGGCAAGCGTGACACAAGGCAATGGAGAAGAACAACAAGAGCTGCATTCACCATTTGTCTGCAGATGGGGCAGCTAATGGCCCCCAGCCATGTCCCGTACCTCCAGTAGGCTATAATACACGAGCCTGTGGAGGACCAGGAACATGCTTCCACGTCAAATGAAGAAGAAGACGTATATGTATGGACATGTGTGTGTGATCAGAACCCGAGGACGCCTCACCACAGAACAGATGACCACAGTTGGTTTCGACAGGCAGAACAGCTTGCTGAAGACAAACAGGACAGGACATGTCTGTGTAGAACTGCTGCCTGCTCTCCGCCTGAGAAGGCACAACCACACAGTCCTTCAAGCAAACCAGCTCAGTTCTGAATCTTTCACGCAGTGATGCTGGTGTAAAGGTCTAACGCTGGTGTAGAGGTCTCACTCTGGTGTAAAGGTCTAACGCTGGTGTAAAGGTCTAACGCTGGTGTAGAGGTCTCACTCTGGTGTAAAGGTCTAACGCTGGTGTAGAGGTCTCACTCTGGTGTAAAGGTCTAACGCTGGTGTAGAGGTCTCACTCTGGTGTAAAGGTCTAACGCTGGTGTAGAGGTCTCACTCTGGTGTAAGGTCTAACGCTGGTGTAGAGGTCTCACTCTGGTGTAAAGGTCTAACGCTGGTGTAGAGGTCTCACTCTGGTGTAAAGGTCTAACGCTGGTGTAAGGTCTAACGCTGGTGTAAAGGTCTAACGCTGGTGTAGAGGTCTCACTCTGGTGTAAAGGTCTAACGCTGGTGTAAGGTCTAACGCTGGTGTAAAGGTCTAACGCTGGTGTAGAGGTCTCACTCTGGTGTAAAGGTCTACGCTGGTGTAAAGGTCTAACGCTGGTGTAAAGGTCTAACGCTGGTGTAAAGGTCTCACTCTGGTGTAAAGGTCTAACGCTGGTGTAGAGGTCTCACTCTGGTGTAAAGGTCTAACGCTGGTGTAGAGGTCTCACTCTGGTGTAAAGGTCTAACGCTGGTGTAGAGGTCTCACTCTGGTGTAAAGGTCTAACGCTGGTGTAGAGGTCTCACTCTGGTGTAAAGGTCTAACGCTGGTGTAGAGGTCTCACTCTGGTGTAAAGGTCTAACGCTGGTGTAAAGGTCTAACGCTGGTGTAAAGGTCTAACGCTGGTGTAGAGGTCTCACTCTGGTGTAAAGGTCTAACGCTGGTGTAAAGGTCTAACGCTGGTGTAAAGGTCTAACGCTGGTGTAGAGGTCTCACTCTGGTGTAAAGGTCTAACGCTGGTGTAAAGGTCTAACGCTGGTGTAAAGGTCTAACGCTGGTGTAAAGGTCTCACTCTGGTGTAAAGGTCTAACGCTGGTGTAGAGGTCTCACTCTGGTGTAAAGGTCTAACGCTGGTGTAGAGGTCTCACTCTGGTGTAAAGGTCTAACGCTGGTGTAGAGGTCTCACTCTGGTGTAAAGGTCTAACGCTGGTGTAAGGTCTAACGCTGGTGTAAAGGTCTACGCTGGTGTAAAGGTCTAACGCTGGTGTAAAGGTCTAACGCTGGTGTAAAGGTCTAACGCTGGTGTAAAGGTCTAACGCTGGTGTAAAGGTCTAACGCTGGTGTAAAGGTCTAACGCTGGTGTAAAGGTCTAACGCTGGTGTAAAGGTCTAACGCTGGTGTAAAGGTCTAACGCTGGTGTAGAGGTCTCACTCTGGTGTAAAGGTCTAAGGCTGGTGTAAAGGTCTAACGCTGGTGTAAAGGTCTAAGGCTGGTGTAAAGGTCTAAGGCTGGTGTAAAGGTCTCACTCTTCGTCAGACCCTGTTGGTCCCCTGTCTCACACACGATGCTCATCTGTCTCCTGGGACAAAGGTTCGGTCTGGGTGTCCACTGGTCTGTACCTGATCGGTCTGGAGTTGCTGGCGGACAACCCGGACGTGCTCCTGGTTCTCGGGGTGGATGTTCTGCTCCTCCTGCCTGTCCGTCAGAGCACAGGTGGTGAGGCGCAGTGGCGCAGCAGCCGGACCTACCTGGTGTGGTCCTACCTGCAGAGCAGCGTGAGGAGGCCAGCAAGGAAGGTGACGCTGACCACCACCACGAACACCACCTGGTTGCTGACGCCCTCGATGAGGGTGTCCTCATCGTGGATCAGGTAGTCCCCACACTGGCCGTCCTCCATCCCGTCACACCTGCAGCCGCTGCTGCCGCCGCTTCATTCTGGAACACACCGTCCTCCTGGTATCAATATCGATCAGGACCTGATCTTCAATATCGATCAGGACCTGATCTTCAATATCGATCAGGGCCTTAGCTTCCATATCGATCAGGGCCTGATCTTCAATATCGATCAGGGAATGAGCTTCAATATCGATCAGGGCCTGATCTTCAATATCGATCAGGGCCTTAGCTTCCATATCGATCAGGGCCTGATCTTCAATATCGATCAGGGCCTGATCTTCAATATCGATCAGGGAATGAGCTTCAATATCGATCAGGGCCTGATCTTCAATATCGATCAGGACCTTAGCTTCAATATCGATCAGGGCCTGATCTTCAATATCGATCAGGGCCTGATCTTCAATAACGATCAGGGAATGAGCTTCAATATCGATCAGGGCCTGAGCTTCAATATCGATCAGGGCCTGATCTTCAATAACGATCAGGGAATGAGCTTCAATATCGATCAGGGAATGAGCTTCAATATCGATCAGGGCCTGAGCTTCAATATCAATCAGGGCCTGATCTTCAATATCAATCAGGGCCTGATCTTCAATATCGATCAGGTCCTTAGCTTCAATATCGATCAGGGCCTGATCTTCAATATCGATCAGGGCCTGATCTTCAGGATCGATCAGGATCTGATCTTCAATATCGATCAGGGCCTGAGCTTCCATATCGATCAGGGCCTGAGCTTCCATATCGATCAGGGCCTGATCTTCAATATCGATCAGGGCATGAGCTTCATATCGATCAGGGCATGAGCTTCATATCGATCAGGGCCTGATCTTCAATATCGATCAGGGCCTGAGCTTCAATATCGATCAGGCCTTATCAGGTCCCTTCAGTCCAAGCTAATGCTAACCCTCAGGCTAACTCTGATAAACACGCACTCAGTGAGCGAACCCCGCCCAAAAGCCCCCCCCCCGATCAGAAGTCTACCTCTGAGCACCGGTTCGGTCCGTCGGCTCCTGGAACTGTCCCGGGTCCACAAACATGTTGGTCTCCAGAAACGGAACATCTTCCGGATGTTTGCAGCCGAAACGGTGCCGCTGATTGGCTGGGAACGCCCCCGATGACGTCACGTCCCTTCAAACTAATATGTTCACAGACAGAGGAGCCTAAGACATGTCCTGAGGACATGTCCTCAGTCCTGAGACATGTCGTCAGACCTGAGACGTATCCTCTGAGACAGACCGATACTCATTCCTCTGTCTTGTCCTCAGCTCCTGTCCCCAGCTCCTGTCCTCAGTCCTGTCCAGGTCTTGTCCTCAATCCTGTCCTCAGATCTCGTCTTCAGTCCTGTCCCCAGTCTCGTCCCCATGTCATGTCCTCAGGTGTTGTCTTCAGTCCTGTCCCCAGTCTTGTCCCCATGTCATGTCCTCAGGTGTTGTCTTCAGTCCTGTCCCCAGTCTTGTCCCCATGTCATGTCCTCAGGTGTTGTCTTCAGTCTTGTCCTCAGGTCTCGTCCCCATGTCATGTCCTCAGGTGTTGTCTTCAGTCCTGTCCCCAGTCTCGTCCCCATGTCATGTCCTCAGGTGTTGTCTTCAGTCCTGTCCCCAGTCTTGTCCCCATGTCATGTCCTCAGGTGTTGTCTTCAGTCTTGTCCTCAGGTCTCGTCCCCATGTCATGTCCTCAGGTGTTGTCTTCAGTCTTGTCCTCAGGTCTTGTCCCCATGTCATGTCCTCAGGTGTTGTCTTCAGTCTTGTCCTCAGGTCTTGTCCCCATGTCATGTCCTCAGGTGTTGTCTTCAGTCCTGTCCCCAGTCTTGTCCCCATGTCATGTCCTCAGGTGTTGTCTTCAGTCTTGTCCCCAGTCTTGTCCCCATGTCATGTCCTCAGGTGTTGTCTTCAGTCTTGTCCCCAGTCTTGTCCTCAGGTGTTGTCTTCAGTCTTGTCCCCAGTCTTGTCCCCATGTCATGTCCTCAGGTGTTGTCTTCAGTCTTGTCCTCAGGTCTTGTCCCCATGTCATGTCCTCAGGTGTTGTCTTCAGTCTTGTCCCCAGTCTTGTCCCCATGTCATGTCCTCAGGTGTTGTCTTCAGTCTTGTCCTCAGGTCTTGTCCCCATGTCATGTCCTCAGGTGTTGTCTTCAGTCCTGTCCCCAGTCTTGTCCCCATGTCATGTCCTCAGGTGTTGTCTTCAGTCTTGTCCCCAGTCTTGTCCCCATGTCATGTCCTCAGGTGTTGTCTTCAGTCTTGTCCCCAGGTCTCGTCCCCATGTCATGTCCTCAGGTGTTGTCTTCAGTCTTGTCCTCAGGTCTTGTCCCCAGTCCTCTCCAGCACTGGGTGGACACAGAGGTGGACAGTTGCATTCTGGACAAACGTGATATTGATCATCAATAATCGATCGATCACCGTTAATTTGAAGAACATCTCAATATCGATTGGACAGTCTGCAGAAGGGGCGGGCTCATCCGGCTGAGCCAATCGGAGCACACCTCCGACTGATGGGAACGCCCCCTGCATACAAAATGGCGTCGTGACGTCAACGAGCCTGTGGCGCTCTGACTGGCTGAACAGGCGCAGACGTCATGACGTAGGCACGTCGCTGTTCCTGGTGAAGAGCCGCTCCATCGCTCCGGTCCTCCGGAGCTCCTGTCCTCCTGTCTTCAGGTCTTCTGCAGCCCGTGTCCCCCTGTCCCCAGGTCCCCCTGTCCCCAGGTCCCCCTGTCCCCCACCGCTCTCTTCCAGGGACGATGCCTCGCTTCGCTCAGCTGGTGATGGGTCCTGCGGGCAGCGGGAAGGTAGGACAGGCCAGGTGAGGCTGGACGAGGACGTGTCCCTGACAGGTGTCCTCGGTGTCCCTCCAGAGCTCCTACTGCTCCACCATGGTGCAGCACCTGGGGGCCCTGGGCCGCTCCGCCCAGGTGGTCAACCTGGACCCCGCCGCAGAACACTTCACCTACCCGGTGACGGCAGGTGAGTGCACACCTGCTGCAGGGGGCGGGGCTCCACAGCTCCGGCGAGCTGGTCACGTGACCAGGTGAGCTGGTCATCAGTGCCTGGTCAGGTGACCTCTGTGGACCCCCAACCCTGAGGAGCAGTCCGAACGGTCCAACTGCTGCACCTGTCCCTCAGACATCCGGGAGCTCATCCAGGTGGACGACGTGATGGAGGACCCGTCCCTCAGGTTCGGCCCCAACGGGGGGCTGCTCTTCTGCATGGAGTACTTCGCCAACAACCTGGACTGGCTGGAGGAGAGCCTGGGACACGTGGACGACGACTACGTCCTGTTTGACTGTCCAGGTGAGCCCCAGCTCAGGTGGAGGTCCTGGGTGGACACGGTGAAGGACACGGTGAAGGACACGGTGAAGGACACGTCCTCTCCGTCCCTCAGGTCAGATCGAGCTGTACACCCACCTCCCCGTCATGAAGCAGCTGGTGGAACGCCTCCAGCACTGGGAGTTCAGGGTGTGTGGGGTCTTCCTGGTGGACTCCCAGTTCATGGTGGAGTCCTACAAGGTGAGAGCCACGTCCCCCAGGTGGACGTCCTACAGTGAGAGCCACGTCCCCAGGTGGAGTGGACGTCCCCAGGAGGACGCTGAGCCCAGAGCGAGTCTCCTCTGCCTGCAGTTCATGTCGGGGGTGATGGCGGCGCTGAGCTCCATGGTGCTGCTGGAGATCCCTCAGGTCAACATCATGACCAAGATGGACCTGCTGAGCCCCAGAGCCAAGAGGGAGATGGAAAGGTGAGTCCTGGTGTTGGACGGGAGCGTCCCCGGAGCTCTGACACCTGTCCTGCAGGTACCTGGACCCAGACATGTACTCCATGATGGAGGACTGCTCCAACTCCAGGAGCTCCAAGTTCCAGAAGCTGACAGAAGCCGTCTGTGGTCTGGTGAGAGAACGGGGTGGCGGCGACCGTTGGGCGGCCGTCGGCGGCCGTCGGGCGAACCCTAACCGCGCTGTGTCCAGATCGAGGACTACAGCATGGTGAGGTTCCTGCCCTTCGACCGCACGGACGAGGAGGGACTCAACATCGTCCTGCAGCACATCGACTTCTCCATCCAGTACGGAGAGGACCTGGACTTCAAGGAGCCCAAGGTGAGGCAGCGGTGTCCCCTCAGGACGGTGTCCCCACCTGAGGACGGTGTCCCCACCTGAGGGTGAGGGTGTCCCCTCAGGACGGTGTCCCCACCTGAGGGTGTCCCCACCTGAGGGTGAGGGTGTCCCCACCTGAGGGTGAGGGTGTCCCCTCAGGACGGTGTCCCCACCTGAGGGTGTCCCCACCTGAGGGTGAGGGTGTCCCCTCAGGACAGTGTCCCCACCTGAGGGTGTCCCCACCTGAGGGTGAGGGTGTCCCCTCAGGACGGTGTCCCCACCTGAGGGTGTCCCCACCTGAGGGTGAGGGTGTCCCCTCAGGACGGTGTCCCCACCTGAGGACGGTGTCCCCACCTGAGGGTGAGGGTGTCCCCTCAGGACAGTGTCCCCACCTGAGGGTGAGGGTGTCCCCACCTGAGGGTGAGGGTGTCCCCTCAGGACGGTGTCCCCACCTGAGGGTGAGGGTGTCCCTTCAGGACGGTGTCCCCACCTGAGGGTGAGGGTGTCCCCTCAGGACGGTGTCCCCACCTGAGGGTGAGGGTGTCCCCACCTGAGGGTGAGGGTGTCCCCTCAGGACGGTGTCCCCACCTGAGGACGGTGTCCCCACCTGAGGGTGTCCCCACCTGAGGGTGAGGGTGTCCCCTCAGGACGGTGTCCCCACCTGAGGACGGTGTCCCCACCTGAGGGTGAGGGTGTCCCCACCTGAGGACGGTGTCCCCACCTGAGGGTGTCCCCACCTGAGGGTGACGGTGTCCCCTCGGGACGGTGTCCCCACCTGAGGACGGTGTCCCCACCTGAGGGTGAGGGTGTCCCCACCTGACCTGTCCTCATGTCTTCCCTGCAGGAGCTGGATGAAGACCCTGCACACCTGAATTATGACGAGATCTTTGCAGACAAAGACTCCGGCTGAGGGATCCTGCTGTCCTCCCTGTCCTGCTGTCCTCCCTGTCCCGGTGTCCTCCCTGTCCCGGTGTCCTCCCTGTCCTGCTGTCCTCCCTGTCCCGGTGTCCTCCCTGTCCTGCTGTCCTCCCTGTCCCGGTGTCCTCCCTGTCCCGCTGTCCTCCCTGTCCCGCTGTCCTCCCTGTCCTGCTGTCCTCCCTGTCCCGGTGTCCTCCCTGTCCCGGTGTCCTCCCTGTCCCGCTGTCCTCCCTGTCCCGGTGTCCTCTGTCCTCTGGTTTTCTAAAGTCTATTTTGAGAAATAAAAGCGTTTGTCGCCCCCGCGCGGCGGCGGCCGGAAGTGTGTGTGGTTACTTCCTGTTTGAGGCAGGGCGGGTCGGAAGAACCGGAGCTGCAGCCAACATGCCGGTGAGTCCAGAACCGCTCGGGGCCCGGCGCCCTGCGGCCAGAACCGCTCCGAGGCTCGGCGCCCTGCGGCCAGAACCGCACCGAGCCGCCGGGTTCGGTTCGGTTCGGTTGTGGGTCGAGGTCTCCGGTAGCTAACAGCTAGCATGGACCCGGAAGTGGGTCGGTTCAGTCGGGATGAGGATGATGAAGGTGGTGACGAAGGCCCGGCCCGGCCCGGTCCGGCCCGGCCCGGCCCGGCCCGGCCCGGTAACCCTGTGTCTCTCCTGAAGGCCTACCACTCGAACCTGATGCTCCCCGAGACCCGGCTGGTCGGGAACATGGCGCTGCTGCCGCTCAAGACCCAGTTCAAGGGCCCGGCCAGGGGGGACGGTAAGGGGGAGGAGGGGGGAGGGGGGGGGAGGGGGGCCAGAGAGGGCCCGGCCAGGGGGACGGTAAGGGGGAGGAGGGGGGAGGGGGGGGGGAGGCACAGGGCCAGAGAGGGCCCGGCCAGGGGGGACGGTAAGGGGGAGGAGGGGGGAGGGGGGGGGAGGGGGGGGGGGGGGGGGGGGGGGGGGGGGGGGGGGGGGGGGGGGGGAGGGGGAGGGGGGGGGCCAGAGAGGGCCCGGCCAGGGGGGACGGTAAGGGGGAGGAGGGGGAGGGGGGAGGGGGGGAGGCACAGGGCCAGAGAGGGCCCGGCCAGGGGGACGGTAAGGGGGAGGGGGGGGGAGGGGGGAGGCACAGGCCGGGGGGGACGGTAGGAGGGGGAGGAGGGGGAGGGGGGCCGAGAGGGCCCGGCCAGGGGGGACGGTAAGGGGGAGGAGGGGGGAGGAGGGGGGCCAGAGAGGGCCCGGCCAGGGGGACGGCTAGAGGGGAGGAGGGGGGAGGGGGGGAGGGGGGCAGAGAGGGGGCCAGGGGGACGCAGGGGGGAGGAGGGGGAGGGGGGGGAGGAGGGGGAGGGGGAGGGGGGAGGAGGGGGGCCAGGAGAGGGCCCGGGGGGACGGTAAGGGGGGGAGGGGGAGGGGGAGGCACAGGGCCAGAGAGGGCCCGGCCAGGGGGGACGGTAAGGGGGAGGAGGGGGGAGGGGGGCCAGAGAGGGCCAGAGAGGGGGGAGGGGGAGGGGGGGGGCCGGGGGGGGGGCAGGGGGACGGTAAGGGGGAGGAGGGGGGGGGGGAGGCACAGGGCCAGAGAGGGCCCGGCCAGGGGGGACGGTAAGGGGGGGAGGGGGGGGAGGGAGGAGGGGGAGGCACAGGGCCAGAGAGGGCCCAGCCAGGGGGGACGGTAAGGGGAGGAGGGGGAGGGGGAGGGGGAGGCACAGGGCCAGAGAGGGCCCGGCCAGGGGGGACGGTAAGGGGGAGGAGGGGGGAGGCACAGGGCCAGAGAGGGCCCGGCCAGGGGGGACGGTAAGGGGGAGGAGGGGGGAGGCACAGGGCCAGAGAGGGTAAGAGAGGTGAGGGGGGATAGGGAGGAGGGGGGAGAGGGGGGACGGGGTAAGAGAGGGCCCGGTGAGGGGAGAGGGCGGCCCCTCGGCTCTGGGGGGGGGTCATCACCCATCTGAAGGGGTGCAGCTGCAGGTGAGGCCCCGCCCCTCGGCAGAGGGTGAGAGGTGGGGGGGGGGAGGAGGGGGGAGAGGTTGGGGGGGGTCATCACCCATCTGAAGGGGTGCAGCTGCAGGTGAGGCCCCGCCCCTCAGCTCTGGTCTCCCCTCAGGAATTGACTCTGACATCATCGATGAGGCCATCTACTACTTCAAGGCCAACGTGTTCTTCAAGAACTACGAGATCAAGGTGAGACCTCCCTCACCTCCTTCGGCTGCTCCAGGTGTAGACGCTGCTCCTGTCTTCCAGAACGAGGCGGACCGGACGCTCATCTACGTGACGCTCTACATCTCTGAGTGTCTGAAGAAGCTGCAGAAGGTGGGTGGCCCCCCCCCGGCCCCGCCCACAGACGTGCAGGTGCTCACACCTGTGGTCTTCACAGTGCAGCTCCAGGAGCCAGGGTGAGAAGGAGATGTACACCCTGGGAATCACCAACTTCCCAATTCCTGGAGAACCTGGCTTCCCCCTCAACGCCATGTACGTGAAACCAGCCAACAAACAGGAGGAAGGTGAGTGGAGGAACCTCGGTAACCATGGTAACCACCGTGACCACGGGAGCCCAGACCGCTCATGCTGCTCCCTCACCCTTCAGAGACCATGAGGTCCTACCTGCAGCAGCTCCGCCAGGAGACCGGCCTCAGGCTGTGTGACCGCGTCTTCGACCCCCAGACCGACCGACCCAGTAAGGTGAGTCCTCCAGGAGGTCTCCAGGAGGCCTCCAGACCATCAGGAGGTCTCCAGGAGGCTTCCAGACCATCAGTAGGTCTCCAGGAGGCCTCCAGTAGGTCTCCAGGAGGTCTCCAGGAGGCCTCCAGTAGGTCTCCAGGAGGCCTTCAGTAGGTCTCCAGGAGGCCTCCAGTAGGTCTCCAGGAGGCCTCAGTAGGTCTCCAGGAGGCCTCCAGTAGGTCTCCAGCCTGCTGCTGCTCCTCACACCTTCTCTCTTTCCAGTGGTGGGTCTGTTTCGTCAAGAAGCAGTTCATGAACAAAAGTCTTTCGGCCCCTGGTCAGTGAAGGCCTCGTGGTCAGCGAAGGCCTCGTGGACAGATGGACGCAGATTGATTTTTCTCCTGAGTTTAAACGTTGATTCAGTTCACGATGAAAATAAAGAGGTTCAAACAAGAGTCTGATGATGACCTCATGTCAGGACGACACAGCTGATTGGCTGATCCAGTCACATGACCACTCTGGAAGCAGGACGGCTGATCTGTGGAGCCACGTCAGAGTGTGTGAGAGAAAGTGTGTGTGTGTGAGAGAGAGAGAGAAAATGTGCGTGTGTGTGAGAGAGTGTGAGTACCAAAATCCTGTTTCTACTATCAAGGTGAGGGCCGTTGGGGTGTGTGTACGTGTGTGTGTGTCCTGTGCAGGTGTGCTCCTGGCTCTCACCTGCAGACAGCTGTTAGGCTCCGCCCTCTGTGGGGGAGGAGGGACTTAAACAGTCAACACTTTGGTTTTGTCAAGGGTTAATTTTTATGTACACAAAAGGGAACAGAAAGTGTCTGTGGGGGGGTCCTCTGGGTGGTGGGGGGTCCTCTGGGTGGGGGGGTCCTCTGGGGGGGACCTGCAGCTCCAGCGCGTCAGTCCGAGGACATCTCCTCCTGACTGCGTCTGACGCAGCGCGCCACCTTCCTCTTGAAGACACCCTTCGGATCTTCACGCCACTCCTTCTGCAGGAGGAGACACAGACTCGTGAGGGGGGCCCTTCTTGGGGGGGGTCCTGAACCCCTGAGTGGTGACTTGGGAGCTGCTCGCTGAGTACTCACGGCGGCGTCCACGTTGGCGGGCGAGTCTCCGTTGGGGTCGGCCAGCATGGAGATGACGCTGATCATGATGGTCTCCACCGTGTGGATGGGCAGCCAGCGCTCCTCTGGGCGCTCGTAGCCAAAGCGGTCCTCGCCGGGCTCGTGGAGGATGGAGATGCACACCTCGCCATTTTTGGCCACTGGAATGAAAAATCCACACCATCACCTCCTGTCACGTGACCCTCAGTCAGCTGACAGGTAGCAGGAGGGGGCGTGGCCTCTACCGTTGGGGTGCCACATCTGGGAGGTGAACTTCATCTTGGGAGGCCTCAGAGGGTAATCGGAGGGGAAGGTCAGGGTGGCTCTGAAGAACCCCCCCTCGCTGCAACGACAGGACACCAAGTCAGCCCCGCCCCCGCCGAGGCCCCGCCCCTCCACTCACAATAACGTGTCCTGAGGCCCCATGACCACCACCTCCCAGCGGTAGATGTTGTCATCGTCCACCAGGCCAGCGGAGAAGCCTTCCACCGGGTTCTTGTTCAGCTCTGGAGGGACACAAACACACCCAGTGAGGGCTCTGGAGGTCATCTGGAGGTCAAAGGTGACACAGGTCTGGGCCCTGACCGACTGCCCCCTGCTGGCTGGTTGCAGAACAGCTCCGTTACCTCAGAAGACAATTGTGTCCATGAGAAGACGACCAAGACGTTTCCATGGCGATAGGGAACGAGGCGGGACTTTAAATGGACAGTTGTCCAAACCCGAGTTGATGATGAGACATTGAGCTGAAACGTCACTGTGAAACTGGTTCTAAACATTTAAGACCAAAGTCTGGCTTTTTAAATGAAAATCAAAGAATAACTTGGAGACAAAGGCGCCTGTTGACGTTTCGAATCAAAGGCTTTAGTCGTGTTGGAGCTTGAAGGACTCAGTAAACATCAAGGTCCTCCTGAGACCCACCAGACCAAAGATCAAAGAAGAACTTCAAAGAGCGCTGGCGAGGCCACGTGGCCCTCTTACCTGCTAACTGCCTGCGGAGCAGCAAGGCGGCCGCAGCCGTCATGTCACATGTGCGCTTTGATCTCTGTTCAAAGTCTTTGATCAGCGTCACCTCGGGGTCTGGGGCCGAGCCCGCGGCGCCGAGCCCGAGCTCCCCTCAGGTGTGTGCGGGGCCGGGGCCGCCGCCGTAAAGCTGTGTGAGCCGACAGGAGCCGCCGCTGATCAGCCCGATCAGCTCGATCGATCCGAGCCCGGCCACAACTGCCCCCACTCTTCTTCTCGGCTTGGCTGAACAAAGGGTCGAACTTGACCTCCTCTGTTCATGTGTGCCCCTACAGGTAGCGCCCGGAACTGCAGCTCGGGTGATACCCGACTACACTGTAAAGTTCGAAGGTTCGGGTAGCTGCAAACGTTCTTACTGTAGTTTCATTTTATTCCGACAGAATGTGTGAGAGCACCCGTGTATGTTTCTGCTATACTGTAAAAGTTTATGTCTTTTTTCACATTACCATGAACTGACTCACTTATAACTACATTAAAGAATTTAGACACATAAGAAGACAACTTTCCCGGAGTTGACATCAGGAGTATAGCCCCTATAGTGTGACAGACTCACAGGCTCCGTCTTCAAGGGGGATTGTTACAGCAGGACCAAGAGCTCGAAAAGATTCTATCTAATCCTTTTTGTCAACTGTTTGTTAAAATACATGTATGGATCCATACCCTTGAATCTTAAAGAATCATGCAGTGTCTGTGTTTTAGCGTGTTGGCATCCTGAGATAAAGAAGTGTTGGATCAATGGCCCTCCACTGCCACGCCTGATTACACGGCTGTGATCAACCACCCCCCCAGAAATGAGCTTTCAAAATGCTGAATATAAGTTACAATACAATCAGGTCCACTTGTGTTGTGTTCACAAGGACGGGGGAGTCACGGGTTCATACAGGAAAAGAAACAAGAGAATTCGTCTGAAGATCACTGTTGCCATGGACACAATCTGGAACTATTTGAATACTGTTTCCTTTGTGTAATATGGTGACTGTCCGGAGGAGGCGCTGGTGAGTCAGAGCACAATCAGACTGGAGGAGATGAAGAGGAGCAGCGGTGATGATGATGATGGTGATGATGATGATGGTGATGATGATGATGATAATGGTGATGATGATGGTAATGATGGTGATGGTGATGATGATGATAATGGTGATGATGATGGTGATGATGGTGATGATGATGATGATGATGATGATGGTGATGGTGATGGTGATGATGATGATGATGGTGATGATGATGGTGATGATGATGATGGTGATGATGGGGATGGTGATGGTGGTGATGATGATGGTGATGATGATGATGGTGATGATGATGATGATGATGATGATGATGGTGGTGATGGTGATGGTGATGATGGGGATGTGATGATGGTGATGATGATGGTGATGATGGTGATGATGATGATAATGGTGATGATGATGGTGATGATGATGATGATGTGATGATGATGATGATGGTGATGATGGTGATGATGATGGTGATGGTGATGATGATGATGATGGTGATGGTGATGATGATGATGATGATGATGATGGTGATGATGGTGATGGTGATGATGATGATGATGGTGATGATGATGGTGATGATGATGATGGTGATGATGGGGATGGTGATGGTGGTGATGATGATGGTGATGATGGTGATGGTGATGATGATGATGGTGATGATGATGATGATGGTGATGATGATGATGATGATGATGATGGTGATGATGATGATGGTGATGATGATGATGGTGATGATGATGATGGTGATGATGATGGAAATGATGGTGATGATGATGTTGATGATGATGGTGGTGATGATGATGATGGTGATGATGATAATGGTGATGATGATGATGGTGATGATGATGATGGTGATGATGATGTTGATGATGATGGTGATGATGATGATGATGGTGATAATGATGGTGATGATGATGGTGATGATGGGGATGGTGATGATGGTGATGATGATGGTGATGATGGTGATGATAATGGTGATGATGATGGTGATGATGGTGATGATGATGATGATGATGATGATGGTGATGATGATGATGGTGATGATGGTGATGATGGGGATGGTGATGATGATGATGATGATGATGATGATGATGATGGTGATGATGATGATGGTGATGATGGTGATGATGATGATGGTGATGATGATGGTAATGATGATGATAGTGATGATGATGATGATGGTGATGATAGTCTATGTTCCCTCTTTCTTGATGCTGTTTCCTCTTCAAACTCAGACATTTTTAGTTCCTTCATGTGTGAGAACAGAATCAGTATCTTTGTCAGAAACAGTTTGTGTCTGTGAGATGAGCCCAACGTACCAGAGCAGCTCTGACGGGACGAGCTCCAATTTGTTCATCCAGCCAGGGGTGCACGTCTCACCCCCTCTCACCCCCCGCCCTCTCGTCCCCTCACCCCCCACCCTCTCGACCTCTCACCCCCCCTCTCTCAGCCCCCTCCCCCTCAGCCCCCCTCACCCCCCTTCGTCCTCTCTCACCCCCCTCATCCTCTCTCACCCTGCTGTCTCATTCTCACTCCCCTAACCCCCCTCGTCACCCCCCCTCTCATCCTCTCACACCTCCCCCTCAGCCCCCTCCCCCTCAGCCCCCCCTCTCATCCTCTCACCCCCCCTCAACCCCCTCACCCCCCCCTTCAGCGTGTGCTCCAGCAGTCTCGTCCCAGCCGTGGTGGAGGGAGCTGCCTGCCTGTCCAGAGCGTGTGGACGGACCCTCCAGCTGATGGTCAGATGATCCACCTGCCACGAGCGTCATCACCTTTCTGTTCTGTTGAACCTGCCCACCATGACGTCACCTGTGTGCTTGCAGGAACACAAATTCGGCTGTCATCAGATCCCTGCGCAAGGACACTTGTGTCAACTTGGACACCTTTTCCATTTGGACATGGAGCCGCTGGGGCGCGCGGGACTGACACTGCTCCTGTACACAGGTGAGAGGCGTGTGCGTGTGTGTGTGTGTGTGTGTGTGTGTGTGTGTGTGTGTGTGTGTGTGTGGTGGCTATGAATGAGAGTGGAAAGGATCCGCTGCCTCATGCTGAGCACTGTACTGTAAGTAAGAGTACTCAGATTACTCACAAGGACATCTTGATCTTCATCCTCTGATGAAGGTCGACAGTCAGATTGTGCTTTGGAAAGTTTTCACTTCAGACAGAAGAACTGGTGAAGAGATGAAGACCTGATCTCAGACTGATCTCAGGCTGATCTCAGACTGATCTCAGGCTGGGTCTCAAACTGATTGAAGGCTGATCTTGGGCTGATTTCAGGCTGGTCTTGGACTGATCTCAGGCTGATCTCAGACTGATTTCAGGCTAATCTCAGGCTGATCTCGGATTGACTGAAGGCTGATCTCGGATTGACTGAAGGCTGATCTTGGACTGATATCAGGCTGGTCTTGGAATCATCTCAGACTGATATCAGGCTGGTCTTGGAATCATCTCAGACTGATTTCAGGCTGATCTCAGACTGATTTCAGGCTGATCTCAGGCTGATCTCAGACTGATCTTGGACTGATTGAAGGCTGATCTTGGACGGATTTCAGTCTGGTCTTGGACTGATCTCAGACTGATCTCAGAGTGATTGAAGGCTGATCTTGGACTGATCTCAGACTGATCCCCGGGGTGATCTCAGACTGATCTTAGACTGATCTCAGGCTGATCTCGAGCTGAACTCGGGCTGATCTCAGACTGATCTTGGACTGATTGAAGGCTGATCTTGGACGGATTTCAGGCTGGCCTTGGACTGATCTCAGGCTGATCTCAGACTGATCTCAGAGTGATTGAAGGCTGATCTTGGACTGATTTCAGGCTGGTCTTGGACTGATCTCAGACTGATTTCAGGCTGATCTTGGACTGATCTCAGACTGATTCTGGGGTGATCTCAGACTGATCTCAGGCTGATCTCGGGCTGATCTCGGACTGATCTCGGACTGATCTCGGACTGACTCCAGTGTGATGAAAAGATAAATGCTGCAATGGGAGCTCAGATCTGGTTCAGCTGAAATGTATTCAGGTTTCAGAACATTAACGACCTTTGTGGTTTTTTAGAATCTTCTGATTTCAATTTGAAGCATCAACATCAGAAATATTCATTAATCATGATTATTCAGACCAATCAGGAATGAAGACAGACCTCAGCCATCTACTCAGTTCCATTCAGACATTTACGTTGTTCAGTCTCTGAACCTGATCAAGACTTTTGCTGATGGAGTCTCAACCGTTGTGATGATGTCAGAAGAGCAACGGCCGAAAATATCTTGGAGACTTTTAACAGTACTGTTTTCCTCTGGTTGCAGTTATTATAACGTGTTTCAACTGAAAAACCAAACCAAATAAAAATGTTAACCCTCACCTCCTAACCCTAAACCAAGCTCTAACCTCAACCTTACATCAGAATCCTTAAACAGTCCTTTGAAGTTGTGCTCACATTCATCGAAGAACGAGGACAATGGTACGAATTATGATGCAAGTACAAGAACATATACACACACACAAACACACACACACACACACACACACACACACACACACACACACACACACATATTGGTACTCCTGGTTCAATGTTCCCAGCCCTGGGGACTGCTCTTAGGTGTTCAGGTGTTCCCAGGGACTGCTCTCATCCCCACCAGGATTGTTCTCATCTCCACTGGGACTGTTTTCATCTCCAACAGGAACATTCTCATCTCCACTGGGACTGTTTTCATCTCCACCAGGAGCATTCTCATCTCCATGAGTCCTGTTTCCAGCAGAAATGCATGTGGGGGCCATCAGGACCATGGAAGTGGAGCAGCTTCCTGATTGGCTGCACTGATCCAGGTTGTCCTGATCTTCTGACTCATCTGGTCCCAGAAGCACATTTACTGGTTAAGTTGATCAGATTAGCCTTAATAACTGATCACTTTTCAGGCCTGATGTCAACGTTTAATCTAAGCTTATTTGATATTTGTGATGTTTACTCAGGATTTGACTTTATGAGGGATAAATCAGTCTTATATAAATCCACATATGGGGCAGGGGGAGGGCCAGACTGGGGGGCAGGGCCAAGGGGGGCTGACTCTAACTGGTCCCCCTGTCCTCTCTGCCCCAGTATAACCAATTTGAACCCTGTACAACCGATACTCACCTCAATGTTCAGATCTCATCAGTTTCCTGAACAACCTCAGAGTGGAAAAGATGACCTCAAAGCTCAGAGGGACTTTAACCCTCCAGACCTTGTCTTCCCCATCCACCATGAACCAGAATCATAGTCCCAAATCTGTGGATGAGCTGGTGGAGCTGGTGGAGTTGATGTAGCTTTATGTGAAGGCTTTGTTTTGACCCAACTGAAGCTCTGCAGATGTCTACAGCAGCCTGTGACATTCTCTCTTCTTCCCGACGGGCAGCAAATTAAAATATTAATTAAAAAGAGGTGTTGATCCATCAGCTGATGGATGGAGGAGATGTCAAGTGTTGCATGAGCATCTGATCAAAGAGTGCTGCAGACTGAGGAGCAGATGAATTGGTCCTCTGGTTTCTCCATGATGAGGCAAGAGCCCTGCCTCATCATGGAGAAACCTGTTGGGGTGGAATCATGAGCGTGAGGATCCTCCAGCAGGCTTCCTGCCAGGATCACAAATCTCTCCATTTCATCTGCAGCGACGTTCATGTCGGCCTGATTTACGAGGCCAGACGTGTAATCCAGATGCTCCTCCACGCTGCAGCTTTGCCCCACGGGAACGCGCTCGGTGGCCACACAAGCACATATCTAAGCCCAGATCTAAAGATCGTGGTGGGAAAGTAGGACAGTGTGTCACAGAGACGAGGGGGTCCAGCAGGCTAGACTGAACCTTTGACCTCTGAGGTGACCTTCAGGGGACAAACTACAGACAACAGCAACAACAGAAAGCCCTGGTGATGATGATGATGATGATGGTGATGATGATGATGGTGGTGGTGATGATGGTGATGATGGTAATGATGGTGATGATGATGATGATGATGGTGGTGGTGATGATGGTGATGGTGGTGATGATGGTGATGATGGTAATGATGGTGATGATGGTGATGATGGTAATGATGGTGATGATGATGATGATGATGGTGATGATGGTGATGGTGATGATGGTGATGGTGGTGGTGATGATGGTGATGGTGGTGATGATGGTGATGATGGTAATGATGGTGATGATGATGATGATGATGGTGATGGTGATGATGATGATGGTGATGATGATGATGATGGTGATGATGATGATGATGGTGATGATGATGATGATGGTGATGATGATGATGATGATGATGATGGTGATGATGATGATGATGGTGATGATGATGATGGTGGTGATGATGATGATGGTGGTGGTGATGATGGTGATGGTGGTGATGATGGTGATGATGGTAATGATGGTGATGATGATGATGATGATGGTGATGGTGATGATGATGATGGTGATGATGATGATGATGGTGATGATGATGATGATGATGATGGTGGTGATGATGATGATGGTGATGATGATAATGGTGATGATGATGATGGTGATGATGATGATGGTGATGATGATGGAAATGATGGTGATGATGATGTTGATGATGATGGTGGTGATGATGATGATGGTGATGATGATGTTGATGGTGATGATGATGATGGTGATGATGATGATGGTGATGATGATGATGGTGATGATGATGATGGTGATGATGATGATGGTGATGATGATGGAAATGATGGTGATGATGATGTTGATGATGATGGTGGTGATGATGATGATGGTGATGATGATAATGGTGATGATGATGATGGTGATGATGATGATGGTGATGATGATGTTGATGATGATGGTGATGATGATGGTGATAATGATGGTGATGATGATGATGGTGATGATGATGATGGTGATGATGATGTTGATGATGATGGTGATGATGATGGTGATGATGATGAGGGTGATGATGGTGATGATGATGGTGATGATGATGGTGATGATGGTGATGATGATGATGGTGATGGTGATGATGGTGATGATGATGATGATGATGATGGTGGTGATGGTGGTGATGATGATGATGATGGTGATGATGGTGATGATGATGATGGTGATGATGATGGTGGTGATGATGGTGGTGATGATGATGATGGTGATGGTGATGATGGTGATGATGATGATGGTGATGATGATGATGGTGATGGTGATGATGTGGGTGATGGTGATGATGATGATGGTAATGATGATGATGATGATGGTGATGATGATGACGGTGATTCTGTTTCAGTCCTGGACTGGACCTGGTCTGGACCGGTTCTAGCAGGCCAGCCAGTCTACCTGCCCGTCAGCTACCACATCCTCAACGCTGAGTCGGTGTTCTTCCTCCGGGAGGCCAATCAGGATGTGATGAGGAACGCCAGCCTGTGGTTGCACACAGAGTCCTTCTTCATCCACCGGGCGCGGCAGATGCCCACGGTCGCTGTGGACTACGGCCCCTGGTCTGTCCGCCAGCCCCTCCCCCCAGAGCTGCTGCCGACCCCGCCGGGCCCTTTTGGTCCGCCTACCCTCACTCCCTTCACGCCAGCAGCTCCGCCTCCTTTCATGGTGAACTGGAAGGTGCAGGCGCACATTCTGAGCGAGCAGGTCCACCTCAGCTGGCCAAAGGTGCAGGTGCTCTTCTATGTGGTTGGCAGGAGCTGGGATCATCGCGGCGCAGAGCTGCCCTGCATCAGCATGTTTGCCTTCCACGAGACGCAGGAGGTGCGCGGCAGCTGCCGGCTGAAGGGCGAGCTGGGGCTGTGCGTGGCTGAGCTGGAGCCCCTGGCAGCTTGGTTCAGCCCCCCCACGGTGAGGCCGGGGAGGCAGAGGCTCTCAGAGGGCCAGGGGAGCCCCGTGGAGCTCTACTACCTGGTTCAACCTGCGGATGGAAGAGACTGCAGCGCAGAAGACTCTCGAACAGCGTCGTCCCTGCACAAGCCGGAGGCGGGGCTGCCAGCGGGGGCAAGGGCGGGGGTAGGGCCGGGGGCCTGGACCGGGCCTGTCCCGATGCGCCACATTGGCAGCATCCGCCTGGTCCCACCTCTCGTGGAGCTGAAGCTGGACCAGCACTTAGTGGTGATGCTTCCCTCCGAACCAGTCAGGCACAGGGAAATCGTGTCGGTTCTTCTGGCCGCTGCCCCCGCCGCCGCCTCGGTGGTGCGAGTCTTCAGCCTCAGGTATGTTTGTCTCCAGACCAATTTCAAAGCTTCCTCCTCATCCTCATCTTCATCATCTGGACTTCCTGCTGACCTCATCAGACCAACATTGATGCTCTGCAGCATTAGCACTACCCTACGGTCATAACAATGTTGCCTTGACAACAGCCCCAAGCCCAAGCTAAGGATGGATACATGATGGTGGCTACACCGTGAGCAGGACTGCTGCAGCTTCAATGAGCAAATGTAATGTGTGGCCTCTTAGATGATCTGCCTCAGCTGCTCTGCCTGTGTTGGTCCTTCGGAGGTCACAGGGTCACACGTCCCACAATCCTTCCTCAGGAGGCTTTAGGATGCCATAGCTGGGAGGGCACTGCCAGGCCATTGTCATGGCTACACTGCTGTTGTCCTAGTTACCAGGGATCAGAGCTGTGACTTTCCTTTCCATTTCCTTTCCTGGTTGTTGTTATTCTGTCTGTTGTTCTGAGCATTGTTCTGGGTTTTGGTGTGAGTTTTTTCTGGTTGGTGTTGTTCTGGGCATTGTTCTGGTGTTGTTCTGAGTGTTCTGGGTGTTGTCTGGTGTTGTTATGAGTGTTGTCTGGTGTTAAACTGAGTGGTCTTCTGGGTGTTGTTCTGTTGTTGTTATAAGTGTTGTTCTTGTGAGTGTTCTGGGGTGTTGTTCTGAGTGTTGTTCTGGTGTTGTTATGAGTGTTCTGTGTTGTTCTGGGTGTTGTTCTGGTGTTGTTATGAGTGTTTTGGGTGTTGGTGTGGGTGTTGTTGGTGCTGATCTGATGGTTCTGGTGTTGTAGGGTGAAGATGAAGGATGGTACCGTGTTTCTGGGAGCCAGAGCCAGCGACCCCACGGTGTGGACAGTGAGTCAGGACATCAGCAGTGAAGGTCACAGGGTCATCACCCTCCACTGTCAGAGGAAGGACAACAGCTTCACTGAGAGGTACGAGCAGGAAGTGGAAGGTGTTGTAGGTCAGTGGTTCCCCACCTTTTTATCACCACAGACTGGTCAACACTTGACAACTTTACTATTGTTTATATTACCAATATAATAATAAAGTTGAATTGCTGTACTCGTTGGCTACTTTATTAGCAACCTCATCCTTGTAACACGGTGTCAACAACCTAACCTGAGTGTAACAAGGCTTCAGCTCCTCAATAGAGGCTCGTGCGCTGCTCTGAATATAAACCCACCCTGCTCTTGTCTGTTAAAGCTTTATTTTTCTTGAAGCGGGAGGCTCTTCTGTCTCTTCACTGGACCTTTTCCCCATCGAAAAGAATCTTTCCACAGATGTCTGTTTTTATTCATTTTGTGAGCTTTGAATCCAGTCATTTTTCAAAATAAAGGATTGTTCAGACTTAAATAATAAAGTTCTTGCCTCACCTCCACAGTCGTAGTTTGAGGTTGATACGTGTTCTTCTGGGTGTTTCTCTTTAGATCTGAGGCTGCAGGTTACCAGCAGGTCCTGCAGGTGGACCTGGAAGTGAACGTCCTGTTAGGGCTTCAGTGGAGACAGGAAGTATTCTGGCAGGTTCAGTATCCCCTGACCCAGACGGTGACCCCTGAGGTGACCACCCTCATCCATCTGGCACAGCAGGACCTGGGAGGAATCGTGGCTCTTGCCATGGTCAGGAGGCCCCGGTCGAACCTGCACACATCTAGAACACACACACACTTTCTGACAGCATTGTGTGTGTCACAGGAAACTGAGATCCTGAACACAGCGGTCCTCACCGGGCGAACAGTTGCTGTTCCAGTCAAGGTCGTCACTGTGGCGTCAGACGGTGCTGTTTCAGATGTTACAGAGTCGGCCGAGTGTAAAACTACAGACGAACGTGTGATCAAGGTGACCGACACACGAACACACACACCCACACACCTGATGAACTGGTGGACCTCCTGCCGATGGTCAGCTGATGAAGGAGGGATGAGACACAGAGGAAAACAGTAGTTCTCAGTGTAGTTCTCATTGTAGTCCTTGGTATAGTTCTTGGTGTAGGTTTCATTGTAGTCCCTGGTGTAGTTCTCAATGTAGTCCTCATTGTAGTTCTCAGTGTAGTCATCATTGTAGTTCTCAGTGTAGTTCTCATTGTAGTCCTCATTGTAGTTATCAGCGCTCCTCCAGGTAGGATGGAGCTAGGCCTCTGAGGACCTTGTAGGTCAAAAGGAGGGTTTTAAAAATGATTCTAAATTTAACGGGCAGCCAATGAAGAGACGCCAGTACAGGAGTTATGTGATCTCTTGTGTCAATACCTGTCAGAACTCTGGCTGCAGCATTTTGGATCACCTGGAGGCTTCTTAAAGAGTTGTTTGGACACCCTGATAGTAAAGAATTACAATAGTCCAGCCTGGAAGTAACAAAAGCATGGACTAACTTTTCAGCATCATGCTGCAACAGGATCTTCCTGATCTTTGTGATGTTCCTCAGGTGAACAAAGGCACTTCTACACACCAATTTGATGTGTGAGTTAAAGGAGAGGTTTGATCAAAAGTTACTCCTAAATTCCTCACAGAGAGACTAGATTCTAAGGAGATAACATCTAGAGTGATAATGTGATCTAACCTATCCCTGAGAGGTTTAGGACCAAACACCATGACCTCAGTTTTTCCTGGGTTGAGGAGGAGGACATTTGAAGACATCCAAGACTTTATGTCCTTAAGACAGGTCTGGAGCTTCACTAACTTCTCTGTCTCTTCTGGCTTCATGGATAAATAAAGCTGGGTGTCATCAGCATAACAATGAAAATTTATCCCATGCTGCTGAATAATGTTTCCTAAGGGAAGCATGTACAGGGTGAAGAGGATTGGTCCAAGTACAGAACCTTGAGGGACTCCGTGGCTAACCCTACTGTATGAAGAGGGAACACCATGGACATGAGCAAACTGGTATCTATCAGATAAATATGATCTAAACCAGTCTAGTGCTGGCCCTTTAATCCCAACCAAGTGTTCCAGTCTCTGTAACAGGATGCTGTGATCAACTGTATCAAAAGCAGCACTGAGGTCCAGCAGAACCAGCATAGAGACCAGTCCATGATCTGAAGCTACGAGAAGATCATTGGTAACTTTAAGAAGTGCTGTTTCTGTGCTGTGGTGAGCTCTAAAGCCTGACTGAAACATCTCAAACAGGCTGTTCCTCTGCAGGTGCTCCAGTAACTGAGTCACCACCACCTTCAAGAATTTTAGAAATGAAAGGAAGGTTGGATATCGGCCTATAATTTACTAACACGTCAGGATCCAGTGATGGTTTTTTAAGCAACAGCTCAAGCAAACCCCGAGCTGCTCATGTTGTTGGACTGTGGGAGGAAGCTGGAGTACCTGAGAGAACCCACACAAGAGCACATGGAGACTCCACACAGATAGACCCAGCCTCCATCCCAACAGGATTAGAACCTGGGGCCTTGCTGTGAGGAGACCACCACACCACAGTGCCGCCCCAAAAATGAATGTGCCCATCATAAATGATAATTGGTGATCAGTCAAGAACAGATCTGAGACACGTGCTCTTCACATCCCATCATGCACCAGGGTGAGGTCAGAAGGTCAATCCTGAGGAACAACAACAACAAGAGGAAGTGATTCGTCCTGAGCAAACTCTCTCAAACCTTCTTTTAAAATTCAGCACATGAAGAAGAACACAGAGGAAATCTGAAGTCAATCAGTAATCTATTGACTGATGAACCTGTTCAGTCACTAATCAATGACTTTGTGGATCAGGTGTCGGAACGCTGCGACTATGTGTACGTGAACGGGATGGAGACGAGAGGAAAGAGCCGAGTGGTGCTGAACTTCACCTACAGCTTCCTGAGCGCTCAGCTGTTCATGAGTGTGTGGATGCCACGACTGCCGTTATTGATCGACGTGTCTGACCCAGAACTGAACCAGATCAAAGGCTGGAGGGTCCCAGTCAGCTCCACCCCCCGCAGGTAACCACCAAAAATCCATTCCAACAAATCGAAGTGTGTTTCTAATCACATCAACATCTGAATATGAGCCTCCCATATCAGCACTGATCACATCAATAATCCGTTCAGTTCCTCTCAATGGACCTTCTTAGATGAGATTGAGACGGTGATGACAGGTCCTTCCTGTCCCAGCAGGGGGCGCTCCAACACAGACAGTCACAGCACACAGCCCATGTCTGGTCACATGACATCACTAACGCGTCACATGACCCCCCCACAGTGCCCACCAGGGGGGCTGCGTGGCCCAGTACCAGAGCTCCGCCCTCCGCGTCCTCGCCTACTTTGTGGCAGACGCGGCCGATGTGGACGGAAGGCTGGAGGGGGAGGGGCCAGGCCAGCACGACTTCCTGTTGGGCAGCGACTGGCAGGTGGAGGTGACGCAGCTGGTGATGGACCGGCTGAGGGTGGTGCACCCGCAGGTGGCCCGAGTCCTGGGGGGGCCCCGAGTCCTGGGGGGGCCCGTCCTGGAGGGGCTGGGCGCTGGCACCACCAGCGTGCAGGTGTGTGTATGTGTGTGTGTGCATGGGTGTGTACTTGTGTGTGTGCATGTGGGTGCGCATGAGCGTGGGTGATGCAGGTTTGGTGGACGGAACCATTCGCCCTTGAGGGTCAAAGGTCAAGCTCCAGTGTTGTGACGCGGTGTCGCCCATCGCAGGTCGTGTCCCCGCTGACCTCGGCCGTCCTGGCTGAAACCACCATCAGGGTTCTGGACAACAGAGTCAGCGTGACTCAACTGGGAGTTCAACTGGTTTCTGGACTGTCTCTGTCCCTCCAGCTCAGTCCAGGAAGCAACAGGGCCATCGTTGCCACGACAACCACTCGTGACATCATAGAATCGCTCGGACAGGTACGAACGAGCAGGTTTGTGTCTGGAGCTGCCTCATTTGGCCGCTGCCCTCGGAGCTCCCAGTTCAACGGGCGCTACCTGCATGCCCCTCCCACCCAGACCCAGGTCACACCCCCTATCCCTTTGTCCGTTCTGGGCCGTCCTCAGCTGGTCCTGTGTCTTCCAGGAGGCCGTCATCAGCGCCTGGCTCCAGTTCAGTGACGGGTCCTCGACTCCGCTGGACCACTACGACCCCGCCCGCCTCACACTGACAGCTGTCTCCCTGGACGGGCGAGTGGCGGAGGTGCGGCGCAGTGCGGCGAGGAAGTGGCCCTCCGTCATTGCCACAGGCGAAGGTCAGAGTCTGCTGCGGGTGGAGGTCGTCCCCGCGGCGGCGTGTGGTCCGGAGACGCACGGAGGCGTCCTGGCTGCGGGGACGGTGAATGTTCGGGTCAGGCTGAGCGACCATGAGCGGCGGAGCGGCGAGCGACCCAAGCCGCCGTACTCGAACGGACCTTCTGAGCCGGATGGCGGGTGGTCAGAGCGGTCCTCTGCTGTCTCAGACCAGATCCTGGCGGCTTCTGACGGCGAGGACAGCGACCCCAACGTGGCCGAGGTCCCTCGGAGCCGCAGCAGCGAGGAGGAGCCGCTCCCGCCTGGGCGGGGCCTGAGCGACTTGGAGGTGGGCGGGTACGCCCTGCTGGCCGTCTTCGCCCTGGCCGTCCTCGTCTTCCTCCTCCACTGTGGTTCTCACGTTTATCAGCGCCATCGGAAGCAAACGTCCCTGGAGAACCGCGGAGTGATGGCACACGCCCACGACTGGGTGTGGCTCGGGCAGGAGGAGGGGCTCCGCCCCCGACAGCAGGAGGGGCTGTTGGGACCCCTGGAGGACGGTAGTCAGCTCGTACATGGCGCCAGCGGAAGGAACGACTCGCCCACAACCAAAAGGAGCAGGGTGAAGTTCACGACCTTCTCCACCGCCGCCAGACGTCCTGGACCAGCGAGCTGGACCAGCGAGCTGGAGCTCCCGGACTCAGAGGAACCCAGGAAGGTTGTGGAGCAGCTGACGTAGGTGGTCCTGGACCTTTAGCCTCAGGGGGCATGGCTTCTGGACCAGGTCCTCTTCGAGGCCTTACTCTTCGTCGCTCTGCGTTTTGGCTGAATGTCTGAACATCTGAACTTCACGTTTGTTGAACTTTTTCTAACTTTTGTTCTTCTCATGTTTCTCAACTCTCAGCTGTAACACTAATAACATTAAAAATAAGAACAGAAAGGTGAAGTTTTTAAGTTGTACAGAAAATAAAGTCTTTTTAGGTTCCAGCTTGTTTTGGTGACCTGGTTAACCTCATTAATGAGTAATTATTTAAATGTGCACATTAACCTCTTTACTTAAATGTTTACAACATGGTGAAGGTGCTCACCTTCTGTGTGGATGGACTCTCCACCACCCAGAGCCCTCACAACAGTCATGACCAGGTTTATCCACAGATACAGCTCTATGAGTTACTATGGCAACAGTCGTCCCCCAATCCATGGGGGAGGGTTGGTGAAACAGCTGATTGCGACATTAAAGAGGAAAGAACAACAAAATCAAAGAGTTCATTTGAAAAACATCAGAGGAGAGATAGTGGCATCCATCATCATCCATCCTCATCCATCATCACCCCATCATCATCATCGTGATCATCATCATCACCATCATCATCATCACCACCATCATCATCACCCTCATCATCATCACCACCATCATCACCACCATCATCATCACCATCACCACCACGACACCATCATCATTACCATCTTCATCATCATCAACATCACCATCATCACAATCCTCAATACCACCATCATCATCACCATCATCATCATCGTCACCATCATCATCACCACCATCATCATCGCCACCATCATCATCGCCACCATCATCATCATCACCATCATCATCCTCATCATCACCACCACCATCATCACCACCATCATCATCACCATCATCATCATCACCACCACGACACCATCATCATTACCATCTTCATCATCTTCATCATCACCATCATCACAATCCTCAATACCATCATCATCATCACCATCATCATCACCACCATCATCATCGTCACCATCATCATCACCACCATCATCATCGCCACCATCATCATCGCCACCATCATCATCATCACCATCACCACCACCATCATCATCACCACCATCATCATCACCCTCATCATCATCACCATCATCATCACCACCACGACACCATCATCATTACCATCTTCATCATCTTCATCATCACCATCATCACAATCCTCAATACCATCATCATCATCACCATCATCATCACCACCATCATCATCGTCACCATCATCATCACCACCATCATCCTCATCACCACCACCATCATCATCACCATCATCATCACCATCATCCTCATCACCACCACCATCATCATCACCATCATCATCATCACTACCACCACCACCACCATCATCATCACCACCACCACCATCATCACCATCATCATCACCTTCATCACCATCATCATCACCACCATCATCACCACCATCATCACCATCATCCTCATCACCACCACCATCATCATCACCACCACCACCACCACCATCATCATCATCATCATCACCACCACCACCATCATCACCATCACCATCACCATCATCATCACCATCATCACGTCTGTTGTTGCATCAGATGAGGAGTCAGCATTTTTCAGGAAAGAAAAATAAACAGGAGAGAAAATGCAAAAGCTGGAATGATCATAATCTTCCCCAACACACACATGCATGCGCACACACGCACGCACACACGCACGCATGCACGCACGCACACATACACACACACACCTGCAACATGTGGAACAAGTTCATCACTTCAGATGGACATCATCTTTGTCAGGGTCATCATCAGTGTGTATCATGGCGATGGTCCACTAATGCGCATTAATCCTACTACAGGATGACCTCAATCCCTCAGATCTGTCAAGGGGGTATCTGATGCTCCAGATTAGACGCACGGATAAAAACGTCCGCTCTCTTTTTCCTCACAAACCCTCATCCACACCTTTAAAATGCGAAATGTACTGCCTTCGCCCCTCAGTGTCCTCATCGTGTCTCTGCAGCGCCTCCAATTGGTCGGCTTCGTGTGCCGACACTGACAAACCTGTTCAAACTGAAGCTTCAGCCAGAGGAATCCTTTTTCGAGTTCTCTCCTCACTTATGATTGACACACGTGTGTGTGTGTGTGTGAGTGAGTATCTACACTTCAGGATCAGGATGAGTCTTTCCTGATGAAGGAAATCTGTCTGACTGCCGGACAGGAAAGGGTTAAAACCCAAGCGTGAATCTCCTGGAATGATACAGGCAAACAGAAATTTAATTTCACTTGTTCTTTATTAAATAGACGGGAATTTCTTACAAACGAGAGATGAAACATTTCTAAGGTGAGTTCATTGCAGCGTTCCAGGGAAGAGGCTCAACCGGTGCGTCTGTGGTCATGTGACCTGAACCATTCTCCTCCAGCACCGGCACAAGAACGCTGCGAGGGACACGGCGGACCAAGAATGTCTGAGGGTTTACCTACGTGATGTTTCTATAGGAGCCGGGATGCTGATGACTTTAGTCACCTCAGTACTCCAGTGTCACTGCGCCTCTCCCAGCGGTTTGACCACCGGCCACGGCATGTCCGGCAGGGGGGTCTGAGGCTGGGCCGACCTCTGCTGGCTCTGCTGGCCGCTCCAGCTCAGCTCTACTCCGTTCTTCAGAGCAGACAAGTGCTTGATGTCCAGCGTGGTGAAGGTGGTGAACTGGACCTGGTTCCGCTTGCTGGTGGGGGAGTGAAGTGGCTCGCTCCGCTGGGGCCTCACCAGCAGGGTGGCGGTGGGGTTGGCCAGGGGGTCCAGAGCTTTTCCGTGAAAGTGCTGCTGGGAGCTGCTGCGGTTGCGGCCCAGGGTGGCGGTTCTTTCGGGGGGAGCGGGGAGGCTCGCAGCTGGGAGGCTGTGGCGACAGATGGAGTCCAGCGACTGTCGGGACTCCACAGGGAGTTTTAGCGTGGACACCTGAGCCGGAGCGCCCGGAGCCGGAGCACCTTGGCTGCTGCTGCCCAGCCACACCCAGTCATGCTTGTGATCCTTGCCGCCCCCGCCGGGCCCCAGGCCTGCCTGAACGGGGCTCTTGTGATGTTGAAAACAGAGGTTATGGGAGGTGCAGTTGAGTAAAAAGGCCAAGATCGCCAAGCAGGAGACCCCTACCAAGGCGTACATGCCAATCTCCAGGTCTGTCATGGCTCGAAAGGTCCTGATGAGGTCACTCTCGATCACTTTGGGAGGTCTGACCTCGGGAGCGTCTGTCTTAAGCGCATCTGGGTTCACCTCTGTCTGTCCTGGTGATGCGGGGACGTTGTCCGGTGCCTGTCCTCTCCTGATGGACCCTGCAGGTGTGTTTGCAGGTCCAGGATCCTCCAGTGCTGTGGTTGATGGAAGTGTGCTTGAGCCCGTTGAAGCGAGGACCTCTGGCTCCACATACATGCTCGTCCACGTGCTGGAGGTTTGTGGCCGTGTGGAGTCCTGCTGGTCTGCCACTGTGTATTGACTTGGGGTGAGGACGGGGGGCTGTGTTGGGACTTTGAGCTGAGCCACCAGCTCTGATGCTCGGCTCCTGTCTGGGTCTTCACCTGCTCCTGCCATGCTGCTGCTGCTGCTCTGAAGGTTGATCTGCAGGACCCCCATCCCCACTGCTAACTTGCTCTTCCTCTTGGATTTCTGGCATTCCTCACATATCCTCAGTTCCACCCTCACTAGCGCCCCCTGGCCTTCCCCTTCACCTTGCGCCACCACAAATGTGGACTGTGGCGTTCGGCGCACCGTGGCCACCGACTCATCTGGTGTTGACACGGTCAGGGAGTACGTGCCGCGGTCAAACAGGTCCAACGGTGTCACGGCGCCGTCACTGAACTGGACCCAGCAACTGACCACTGCTTCCTAAAAAAAGACAAACGAGAGAACCAGGTGAGCGGCAGACAGCAAACATGTCCTGTTAATCTGTTAATCTGACTCCAACCCTACATGTGGCCCCAAACCTTTTTCCCTGGATACTGGTTATAATCAGCATGTCTTCATTCACAAACCAGAAGTAGTAGAGTATGAGCCTAGATCACTAGGGGGTGCTGTGGAGCCAGGGCGTGGCCACTGTGGGCCGCATACTAGCCTCCGAAGAGCTCGTCACAACCTGCAGTACATGGTACTGACAGGGGTGCTGCAGCCCCCGCACCTCAATCAATGTCACAGTGTTGGAATTAGTATTCCCTAAAACTCAGTCACTGAGGGGATGAACAGAATAGATCAGAGAGAACAGGGTTAACCTGGTTAGGGTTAGAGGACAGGGTTAACCTGGTGAGAGTTAGAGGACCGGGTTAACCTGGTGAAGGTTACAGAACAGGATTTACTTCGTTAGGGTTAGAGAACAGGGTTAACCTGGTTAGGGTTAGAGGACAGGTTTAACCTGGTGAGAGTAAGAGAACAGGGTTAATCTGGTTAGGGTTAGAGAACAGGTTTAACCTGGTGAGGGTTAGAGAACAGGGTTAACCTGGTTAGGGTTAGAGCCTGGTTAGGCTTAGAGAAAAGGGTTAACCTGGTAAAGGGTTAGAGAACAGGGTTAACCTGGTGAGGGTTAGAGAACAGGATTTACTTGGTTAGGGTTAGAGAACAGGGTTAACCTGGCGAGGATTAGAGAACAGGTTTAACCTGGTGCGGGTTACAGAACAGGATTTACTTCGTTAGGGTTAGAGAACAGGGCTAACGTGGTTAGGGTTAGAGGACAGGTTTAACCTGGTGAGAGTAAGAAAACAGGGTTAACCTGGTTAGGGTTAGAGAACAGGTTTAACCTGGTGAGGGTTAGAGAACAGGGTTAACCTGGTTAGGGTTAGAGAACAGGATTTACTTGGTTAGGGTTAGAGAACAGGGTTAACCTGGCGAGGATTAGAGAACAGGTTTAACCTGGTGCGGGTTACAGAACAGGATTTACTTGGTTAGGGTTAGAGAACAGGGCTAACGTGATTAGACAGCGTCCACAGCAGCAGTTCAGCCTCAGTTCACCCTCACCTGTAGCTTCTCTTCATCCAGATCATATTAGTTCATAAAGCTCAAAAGATTGTTAGTGTGTCTTCTTCACACTCACAATCAGACTGGATTGTTTAGAATCCCTCCAAGTTTTAGGAAGTTCAACAAGGCTAAGTTATCACTCTCCTGAGTGTTGTAGGCAGGAGTGAAACAAGGTTTACAATGTTACATCATGATAGTAGGGCGATGACCAAAGCCATTGGCTTCAAACAAAAATCAAAGTCCCTCCAGAATCAAGAACATCACCAAAATCATCTAGCTCTTACTCAAGCCTAGTGGAAGGAAGGGAAGGTTTCTGTTAAATGCCGTTCATTAATGCATTCTCTACCTGGTTGAGTTGTGTGATGGACTGCCGTGTGGTTGTCGTGGCAACGATGGCCCTGTTGCTTCCTGGACTGAGACGGAGGGACAGAGACAGTCCAGAAACCAGTTGAACTCCCAGTTGAGTCACGCTGACTCTGTCGTCCAGAACCCTGATGGTGGTTTCAGCCAGGATGGCCGAGGTCAGCGGGGACACGACCTGCGATAGGCAACAGATCCCATTGGGACCAGTACTCTCTTCAGTGGACCTCAGAATAACTATTCCTGCTGATTCTTTTTACTTCCTCTGACACTTAGAAAAGTAAAGAACTACAGTTCCTAACCTAAACCCCCTCACCATTAACCCCCTAACCCAGGGGTGGGCAAACTTTTTGACTTGTGGGCCACAATGGGTTCTAAAATGTGACAGAGGGCCAGGAGTATTTGGATGGAGTGTTTGAGCCGGATAGCATTGCATATAGTGTGTGCAAACCTCATGTCACAGTAAGAACACGCAAATAAATGTAAAACCCGAGTTATTAACAGATTTGCACTGAGGACTGTCTTTCTGTAGCGGACGCTATAACCCTAACGTAACGAGAACGCCAATTACGATATTGTCTTTATTCGTTTAATGATACTGTTGTTTGGAGCGATGGCAAAGTGTATTTTAAGATGTTAATTTTATGTGTAAAATTTATATGCAAAGTTTAAAAAGAAAATAATAAGTTATGTGATCGCGTGACCCGGAAGTGCATGTGACAGGTAGCGCCATCTATTGAGAAAACGTGGGCATTGCAGGAAAGGGGAAAATGAATGAGAGTTTTAATATAGTTTGGACGAGTTCGGCGGGCCGGATTGAAAAGCCTAACGGGCCGTTCGTGGCCTGCGGGCTGTAGTTTGCCCACCCCTTCCCTAACCGCTAACATTAACCCCCTCTAACCCCCTCAACATTAACCCCCTAACCTCTAACCCTCTCAACATTAACCCCCTAACCTCTAACCCCCTAACCTCTAACACTAACCCTCTAACACTAACCCCCTAACCCCTTCAACATTAGCCCCCTAACCTCTAACCCCCTAATCATTAACCCCCTAACCTCTAACCCCCTCAACATTAATCCCCTAACCTCTAATCCCCTAACCTCTAACTCCCCCCCCCCACCTGTACTGGTATGACTGGTCTACCCTCACCTGGACTGTTGTGATGCCTGCCGCTCGTCCCTGCAGCACCGCTCCTTCATGAACCTGGAGCACATCAGAGTCAACCACTTTGAAAGAAGAGCGCACCAGATCGGTCACGTCCACCTGTCAATCAAAGCAAACGGAATCCATAATCAATCAATCAATCAATCAATCTTCTCCAACACACCTCACGAGTGGTAATGTTCACCAGTTTGAGGACGGACTGGTGTGCTCACCTGCCAGTCAGGACCCAGGAAGTATTCAACGGATGTGTCTGCGTTCAGCGGATCAGCCGGGCTCTGGAGGTCCGTCTGGGCTACGAAGGGAGTCACCACTTTGACTGGAGAGGACTGATAATGCAGCATACAGCCTCGGCCCTTCCTCATCTCATCCTCTTCCTCACTGTCCCATATCAACCTGACAAAAAGATCAATCATCAATTATTCAAACATCAAAGGAAATGGTTCAGCTAATCAAGAGGTGGTGATTCCTTCAGTCACAGGCTGGCTGGTGGACCGATGACCTTTGACCCTCAGCCTGTTCCATGGAGCCGTTTCAGAGCTCCAGTCCTGAACTCAGGTCCAGAAGAGGCGCAGTGGGAGGGGCCTAGTGCAGAACTTTGATGCCTGAAATATCCTGGATGTCCAACTGGAGACATTGATGTTTCCTTGCAGAGGACAAGGCCTTCACTGAACAAGAAGGCTCCCTCGTCTACACGGTTCTCCTACATCGTTTCAATCCCTTCATCTTCACAATGAAAACACCAGCTGATGGATTTAGATCTGCCACTAAAGCTGAAGCTGCTCATCGGTTCCAGGAACAGCAGGAAGTCCAGCCATGTCGAGACAGGAAGTATATTTGTATTGAATGTTGAGAAGATAACGACCAGACCATCAGCGTTGTGATCATTAGTATTGATCCTGACTGTAAGTACTCAGGGAAATTCCATTAACCTTTTTTTCCAGGGCAACAGTGTTTCTAACGCACTGATGATTTGGTTTCATCTCCATAAGTCAATAAAATGATTGACTTTAGTTGTTTTTTTCAAAAACTAGGTAACTAGTTGATTTCATTTGATTGTGGTGATTCTGATGACTCGGCGTTCTCAGTCGGGGGCGGAGCTTCTTCCTCTGCATGGAAGTCCCGCTGAGCTGCAACTCCACTTTTGAGCTTTCGCAATATTGTAATGTTTTAGGTGCAGACTTTTGGGTGTTAATTGGTGGTCCCAACCATCAAAACTGATGGACACCTGCTCATGTGTTCATCACAGCTGATGAACACCTGAGGAGATGAGTTTTGCAAAATCTTGTCTCTTCTGAAAGACCTGCGGCATCTCCTCTTCTGTCCTTATGCAATGAGGCGCCATATTGTCTCCAAGACAATATGGCGCCTCATTGCATATGGAGACAATAAGTGGTCACATGACTGAAGTCCCGTGTCCACTGCATTTCTGAGATACATTTCCACATCAAAACATCTTAAAATTCCTTTTCATGAGAACGTTAAAACCTTTTAGCAATGTTTGAAGTTTCCATTAACAGTTTTTTAATTTCAGTTTTGCACATTTGTAGAAACATCTGAGCAGATGCTTGTGAACATCAGACCAGGTCATACTAGCCACCTTCCTCAACCCTAGAGAACTGGACTTCGACTGGTTCTTTAAGACTGAGGCTGGAGCATTACGAGTTCTTGTCCCACCTGTCTGTGTGTTGTTAAAGTCAAAGGGGGTGGAGTCACCTGGGCACACCCTTCATTAGCGCCACTACAGTTAGCCCAAGGTTGCTTTCTGCTGTTGTGTTCTGAGAACATCTGTCAGAGGAGCAGCAGCAGCTTCCACCAGAACAGGGAGAGGGCCAGCCTTACCTCCTGGCTCCAGTCGTCACTGGGACCCGCCAGCCTTTTATCTGACTGAGCTCGGGGTCGGCCACGTCCATCAGCAGTGGTAGGCGGGGCATCCAGACGCTCATCTCCAGCTGGGCGTTCAGAAATCCATAAGTGAAGTTCAGCATCACGTTGGTTTTCCCTCGCGTCTCTTTTCCATTTACAAACACGTAGTCGCAACCTTCCGATACCTGTCCAACAAGAGTAACGTGTCACAACACACACAGGTGTGTTTGAAACACTCCACATAAAAATGTTGTAGTAAAATAGAACAAGTAAAAATACAGTTATAGTTAGTTTGGCTGATAAAATCAGGTTGTCAGATAGGAATCAGAATGATTTTAGGTAATTTAAACTATAAACTGTGGTAGTTTAATGCTGCCTGAGAGTGGAAAGATGGAAGATAATCTCCTGCTGATGAAGATACCTTGGGTTAGGGACCAAAATCCCATTCTCATTCTTCTATCAAAGTGAGGACATATTGTCTGTTTGAGGGTTCAGACCTGGTGTAAAGGTTGTTACCAAGAGTTCCTACAGTCCATCAGATCCACCAGCACACTCAAGGCTTCTTCTAATGAAGCTGCTGCCCTGAAGCCCACCTACCTTTAGCACGTCCTCTTCCGTCGCCCTGCAGCTGGTGGCGTTGGTGACGTCGGTGACGGCGCCATCGCTCTCTACAGCCAGAATCTTCAGAGGAACGTTCACCGGCTGTCCGGTCAACACCGCCGTGTTCAAGATGTCAGCATTCTGTGGAAACAACAGAAACCGACTGTTACAAGATCAACCAACCCACCAACCAACCCGCCAACCAACTAACCGACCCACCCACCAAATAACCAACCAACCCACCAAATTACCAACCAACCCACCAAATAACCAACCCACTCACCAAATAACCTTTCCCAACCCACCAAATAACCAACCCACCCACCAAATAACCAACCCACCCACCAAATAACTAACCCATCCACCAACCATTTTATTAGTAGAGCACAAGAGGACATACCAAATTGCTGAACACGAGACAGAAACACAAAAGTGAAGACTTCAGGATAAAAGAGTAAAAGCAAACAGTAATTAAATAAGAACATACAAATGACCAGTAATGTGATTCATGCACACACACACACACACACACACACACACGCACCGTCAGAAGTTCTACTTCATGTCTGCCCATTCCCACATTATGTTACAACTGCTACATAGCAAATGCTAATGGCTCAGATTGGATGCAGGATTGTGCGATATGTCTGCCGATGTCGACATCGGTCTGATCTCATCGGCACCTTGGGAGGGAGTGGGCAGGGCACTGTGTGTGAGGGGGAGGGGCATAATGAGCAGAAGTGGGCGGGGCACTGTGTGGGTGGGGCACTATGTGTGTGTGTGTGCATGAGAGTGGGTGGCTCTGCTCATCTGAGTCTTACTAGAGATGTTTAGATCATTAAATAAGTGGAGGACCAGACAGAAGAGTGACCAGACAGAAGAGTGACGTGGGATCCCACTTGAGTCTGGGAGGATATTTTGCATTTCATTAGACAAAGAGAAAAAGACAAATGTTGTGACCTCGGTGGAGTAAATCTGTGTTGAGCAGGAACAAACTAATGAGAGAAGGCGTCCTCTGATGGAGGGCAGTGTGGACCTTCAGCAAAGGAATTCATGACTGATCAAGGATCTGATTGGACACCAGACAACTGGACAGATGTGCTTCTAGACAAACCACCTTGATGGTGATAATGGTGAGGACAACGCTCACAGCCATCCCTAGTCAATCCCTTCTCTTCCATACAGCTGCTAATCTGATTAGATTTTAATCTGTTCACCCATTTCCCTCCTTGTGGCAGCAGTTTAGCTCTCAAATCTTCCACTTTGTTCAGTTTTTACACATTTTCTTATTCTTCAACATGACTTCACAGCTCCGCATGCTCAGACATCACGTATCTCCTGACAGTGGACAGCAGCATCAGAAGCTCTGGGTGGTCCATTTTAACACACTTGGCAGATGTTCCCCACCAACACCGCCTTCTAAACAGCTGCTGACCGTAATCTTAAAGACGCAGTGTTGACCCGAGTGTCGCAGTATTGGCAGGACCCCCAACTCCAGAATAAACTCTGGTTAATCTCAAACTAAACAAAATCCCCTCAACCAAACAGGATGTTTGAGTTTACAGAAGTTATCAGGAGGCTCCTCATCTCAGTGCTGACCCACATAACTGAGGGCTCCTTTATGTAGAAGGTTTAAAGTTAAAAACCCAAGGTTGAGATCAGTGAGGTCCCTCAGCTGAGCTGCTTTTGACTGGCAAAACCATCAAGTTACCAAACTACCACATGGTCCAGGGTCAAAGTCATTGCTCAGTCCAGGGTCAAGGTCATCGCTCAGTCCAGGGTCTCTGATGAAATTCAAATGTGTCCTGAGAAGCTATCTTGGTTCCTGCTGACCATCGATGATAGACCTTGTCAAGCATCAAGTATTTATCAGTGATCAGAAGAGTAATAGATCAAAGCATCAGCAGGATTCACCATGACCAGTGGTGCCAGCCCGATGTAATCTCTCTGAGTGGTGTAGATTCGCATCATGCCAACATCCTTGATGCTTCCGGGCAGCTCCAGATGCCAGGAGATCACCTGACTCTCAGCTGCCTCGGAAATGTTTTTGGGTATAAAGTCCAGCTGTAGAATCTCCAGAAGACCCCTGAATAAAAATCAAAAGAAGAATCAATTACTTGACCACCAAACTGTGAAACTGATCCGAAAGAAGACGAACGCAGGGTCTTTAATCAGGATGTTCAGTCTCTCAAAAAACAGGGCTTTGATTATAATCAATCAACTGGTAGAAATAGTTTTGATTCATGAAGTGTTGAGAAAAAACACCTTAGATCTGATTATTACACAGATTAAATAGATTATAGATCTTTATTGATTGTTGTAGCATTTAACTGCAACATCAGGTTAGTGTGAAGGAGCTGAGGATGAGGAGAGTGAAGATGACTGAAACAATGATGCTGCACAGACAGAAGGTCAGGCCCCGCAAACAGAAAGTCAGATTAAAGAACGGATTAATGCCTGTGATATTCTTTCAATCCTGATCAGATCTTTAGAAAATCCAGATCAAACTTCATAGTCCTGGTCCTGCTGCTGATACAGAACCAGAACATATCACCTCAGGGCTATGGTTAAATTAACATCAATCCTAACCTTAATCCATAATCCAAAACACCACCATCCACTCTTAATCCTCCAAAACACAAGTGTCACGTTTAGACCAATCAGAAGATAGAATTGGTCCAAAGTGGAAACACAGACAGACAGAGAGACAGAGACAGAGAGAGAGACAGAGAGAGACAGAGAGAGAGAGAGAGAGAGAGAGAGAGAGAGAGAGAGAGAGAGAGAGAGAGAGAGAGAGAGAGAGAGAGAGAGAGAGAGAGAGAGAGAGAGAGAGAGAGAGAGAGACAAAGAGAAGGACAGAGAGAGGGTTAATGACCCTGTTTCCAGGAAATCCTTTTGGGATGTGTGTGTGTTTGTGTGTGTTCTACCAGACCCCTCATTCTACAATCAAAGTGAGGACATTCTGGTGGTCCAAACATCCTCAAGGACTGTGTGAGGGTCCAGACCTGGTTTATGGGTGAGGTCAGAACTGGTTTAGGGTCAGAGGTCAGGGGTCAGACATCAGGATGAGGGGTTGGGTCCATTATGTGTATGAAAGTTCTCAGAAAGGTAGAAATACAAGGGTGTGTGTGTGTGTGAAGATCTGTCCTTCTTAATCTGCCGTTGTGAATGTGCAGATTAAGCCTGGATAACGTACCCGTGATTATGGATGATTATGGATAAGTGGGTCGGGCAGACGGTGAATGTGAGGGATTAAAACTCATGATGAAAGTCGGAACAGTAAATTGGTTCAGGTCCCAGTTGGTGAATCAAAGGTTGAGCCGTCAGTATTAAATGTTCACTGACCTCTTTGCTGTGATGGCTAGCTTCCTCTGACAGACCACAGACACTGTGTTGGAGGACTGTCCTCGTCCCGGCTCCAGCAGCATATCCCACAGCGCCGGGTCACTGGGTCGCATGGCGCTGAAGACCAGCCCTGACTTCAGCACCGCCCTGCAGGAAACCAAGCTGGTGATCGGTGGCTTTGACGTAATTCAGGGTTCTTGTATGTCCCAGGACGTCCCAGAATGTCCCAGTGGGTGTGTCTGGTGTCTACCCTTTATCTCAGCTACTTTCAGCTACTTTCTGGCTCCCCCAGACCTTCTCCAGTTTGGTTCAGTGGTCCAGACAGAAACAAAGATGAAGATGAAAGTAAAAAAAATGCCCTCCTCCTCTCAGGAGTCTCCAAACATCTAACATGTGCTGTCCCTCTGATGTTCTGCTTCTCTCTACCTCCCTTCTTCTCCTCAGTGTCTCTAAACCCAACAGCACCACCAGTCTCTCCTCCATCTTCTCCACCTTCAGTCTTCCTGACACCGCCACCTCACCTCCACCTGGGTTCCTTATTCAGGCACCTATTCCACCTGTCTACCCCCTCCTCCTGTTAAACTGGTTCCAGACCAGTCTACTTTGGGAAGTGGTGAGGTCCATATACTTTGGTCGCTGTTGGTTCTCCAACTATCCAACAGCAGCTCCAACACCAGGACCTCTATTGCAGCTTTTATCCATTCCCTCTCTTTCATATCTGGTTCTGTTCAGGTTCGAGCTTCTGCTACCAGCATCGGCTAGTCTCATCAGTGTGATGATGTTCCACAGACACGTTAGTTAAGGATCATTTGTGGCCTCCACAGCCCCAAACTGGGACCACAGTCCCCCATCCCCCACTTTTAGGGCATCCCTGGGTCAGAAACGCAGATGTATGGTCACGGTTAGTTTTCATGTCATCAATGCAGAGCTGCATTTAGGTCATCGTGTGTGTGTGTGTGTGTGTGTGTGTGTTCGTTTTGTACATGCTAAATTCATCACACCAATACAAGTGTTTTTCTATCAAAGTAAGGACATTTTAGTGACGAGGACAACTCTGTCCTCATAACAAGGTTGAGGTTAGTTAGGTCAGGGTCAGAGGTCTAGTTGGGAACGTTAGAGGTGCAGTTTGGATCAGAACTAGTCTCCATGTTTTTGTAGTTCCATATCTTCAACTGAAGCAGATGCAGTACATATGAAGTCTGAGCTCTTGTGTCATTGGTTAAGGGTTAGGGGTTAGGGTTAGGCTTAGGGGTTAAGGGTTAGGGTTAGGGTTCTCAGACAATCAGCAGATGTGTGAATAATTAACATGAAGAACATCTTAAGCTGCTCAGCTTCTGATTTCATTCTGGAGCTCAAACTGATTCTGCAACTCTAAGCCCCCAAACTGAAACGGTTCTCATGATAGCAGATGTCATAGCTGTAATGTTGTCAATTTCATGTCTTAAGAATAATGTTGACGGGTTAGGGTTACTCTCACCTGAGAGTAAATGTCTCCACGGTTGATGTGCTGGTCAGGAAGACATAAAAAGTTGCCACATCTGTCATCTTCAGGGGCTTGGAGGAGGTCTGGATCACCACGGCTCCTCCGAGCCTCAGTCGGTAAAACGTCGGGTTTCCTGGTGGACTTTTCAGCAGGCTGACACTTCCTATCCGTCTCATTGGTGTCCCAGAACTGCCAGCGTCCCGCCCTCTCCCCACTCCTATTCGCTGCAGGCTATCCTGTGGGTAACACTGGCCCGTCGGTTCCCTCCGGCTCTGGAAGTAGACCTCCACCGTGTTCCCCTGAAGCACCTTTGCTCCCTCCATCCTTCCCATTTCCCTGGTAGAGCTGCCTGATTGACTCACTGAGCTGAACCAGGCGGGCTCGGGCTTCAGCTGGGCCACGCAGAATTTACCTGGAGACACCAGGCAAGCACCACGAACTTCCCTGGTCTCCCAGAAGGCGTAGGCTGTGACACACTGGGCACCATCTTTGACCTTGGCCCCAGGACCTTTTCTCTTGGGACCCTCTCCAGATCTTAACCTTTCCTTTTCAGTCTGGAGTCCAGCATCTGTGGGCATGTGGAAGAGGATTTTGACAACAGGGGAAGAAGATCGAACCTGTCGGGCCAGAATAACAGCCACGATCCTTGGCCCACTTGCAAACTGGTTGGTAGAAACTGGTGCATCAACCATGAGAGGACCATAGGCAGCCGTGACAACGGGCTGCAGTAGTCCAGAACCAGGTCCAGTGATGAGGAAAGTCCGAGTCTGTGTGTTCACACTGGAGTTCCCTGGTGATTCTGCACGGTCCTGCCTCAGAAAAACATGATTCACGTTGAGAACCTGAAAGCTCACAGCAGGGTAAACTGGAGATGGACTGGAAGGCATTCCAGTGTCTTCAACAACCTTCTGGGTTTCAGCAACTGGGAGTGGAGAGAACTAGTTTAGTGAAGAAATGGGAGCAGAAGAACAACCTTATCGTTCAGGTTTCAGAGAACTCAGGTTCTTACTTGAGAACATTTGATCAGGAGGACAGGTGGAGGGAGGAGGGTTGACAGAAGGATGACAAAGGAGGCAAAGCTCAACTGGGAATCTGGATGAAAAGGAGATGGTTGATCATCTCGAGGAACCGTGAAAGGAAAAAATTAGGCTCATTTTTTGCACCTGAGGGAGATGAGCTTAGCTACTGTTAGCATTTAACATCAACATAAACCTTTTCTAATTTACAGATATTTTATATTTTCGAGTCTGTCAGCCAATCAGAGGCTGTGTTGCTCAACCCCAACTCTAATTCTACAAAACCCTTCTGCTCTAACCGATCACAGGAAGAATTAAGAATCATGAATCAAGTCCTCATTTCACATCAACATTTACTGGGAAATTAGGGTTCTCCTAAAGATGCTGTGCATTTAAAGCATTATGTTTTATTATCGTGCGTATTTCACTAGCTGGACCTGGAAGAAAAAAATCTTTTTAATTTAAACCAGAATTTTAAAAGACAACACTATTTTCAAGTCAGACACGAACAAAGCTCCTGTATATCAAAGTTGCACTAAGAGAAATGTAATATATGGAAAAATGTAAGTTAGGTGAGGTGTGACGTCTTTGATTAAAGACAACACTCACCTCCTCAACGATGAGTTGGTCTGTAAAACAAGCTACAACCTGAACAACACCCTTTCTACGTCTTTTCTCCGCGCAGCCAGGTGACGGACAGGTGTGACGGGGCGTGACTCACCTGTGGCCGCCGCCACCAGCGCCACCGCGGCCAGCAGACTCCTCCGCGTCATGGTCGTGAAGCGGTCCGCGATCTAGAGCCGCGCTCGCGACCCCGGCGGGCAGATTAAAGGCAGTCACGTGGCCCAGATGAAAGAGGCCGCTCTGTCCGCGAGCTCCGCCCTCAAAGGTGTTTGTACCGTCAAGAGTTAAGAGCTACTCACACACCAGCTGGACCGGACCAAAGAGCGGCTCGTCTTTTAGAGCCTCACGAGCACTTCAAAGCGAACAGAAAAAGTTCTTTCATGTTTCTTTGGCCCGTGTGCTGACGTCACCAGCGCACCAATGGGAGGAGCGCTGCTGCCACCTGGTGGACGCAGTGCGAACAGTTCAGGTCCAGAGGCCAGAGGTCAGTAAAAGACAAATAAAGCAGAGGGGGAACCAGGCGGGTCTGGAACCACACATCCTTCTCCCATCATGCTCTGTCAACATTTAGCAACGTTGTCTTCAAATTATTTAACTTATAAACGTATTTGTGTTGCTGCTGACGTCGTCCTTGTAAAAAAGAATCGATTCTCCCAGATTAAACATCAAAAACCAGAAAAGGAACTTGTTGTTTTTCAGCTATTTTGTGTCAAAAGAAGGGGTGTTGTAGATTTTTATATGATAATGTTTAAAAAGAATCAAGTCACTAACAGATCCTAAACCTGCATACAAACTTGAACACAAAGGCATGATTTTTTTCAAAATATCAAATTTAATTTGGTTATAAAAATTATATTTTCCCATGCACACTCATACATCACGACCACTGTAAATACTGCCGATGATTTCTGTTTTTACACTGGAACTGACGGAGCGAGCACGTACAGAAGGACCACACATCTCAGTTCAAAGACACAATAAAGACACAGTCTTTCTTCAGAGCGCTGACGAAAAGGCTGCGTGAAATTAGGTAGAAACATTAAGAAAATATCTACAAATAGACCAAAGTACAAAAAGGGTTACTGCAGCCATTGGGAATAGATTTGGTATGTGGACAGATTACGCAGCCAAGAACCCTGTTGGACCCATGAAGTCACATCTGGACAGAAGAGATTCCGTCTTCACCTGTGCACCACTGAGACCTCATCTACACAAACACTAATGACACGCGTCACATGACTGATCACCCCTGGTGTGGTGAGCTGGGTGATAATCAGGAGATGTTCTTAATTGTTCTGTAAATAAATGTTGGTGTTTCTGCAGCATCTGATTGTCACCACCAGTCTTGTGATATTCCTCTCAATCCTCTTTGGAAAGCTGTTCAGACTCCATCTGATGACGTGAAGGTCAGGGTTAGCCTAAACCTAACCCCTCCCCTCCATTCTCCTCATTGCCTTGAAATCTCTTCTCTGGAATCTGCCTGGAATCTGCCTGTTTTCCAGGATTTCTTCTGACCTTTCCAGGCCTTCTGACCTGCCGCCACGCCATCGTTCCTGGGGCGATGCTATTGTTCCCGGTGGCTCTGGCGCCCTCTGGCGGAGATCTTTGGCTTGTGTGGTGGAGGCCTCTTCCTCCTCTTCCTCTTCCTCTTCTGGGATCGTGAGGACGAGCTGATCCAGAGGGAAGTCCTGGGAATCTGTTTTAAAGGTTTTTGTATCCTCCTCTGAGCTCTTTCATCTCTTTCTTCAGTATTCCAATGAACTCACCATGAAAGTATCGAACCAGTTGTCTGTTTACTCGTTATTTTCATTGAATTGCGGTGACTTTAACGTCGTAAATTTCAGTTTCTGAATCATTTTCCCTGTGACGACTCTTTACAAACCTTTCATCAAACAAATGTCATCATTTCTAAAATAGAGAGCAAAGAGAATATAAGCAATGACATTTTAAAAATTGAATGTCACCAACCGATTCAAGAAAACCATGTTGTCATGGTTACCGGTGTGTTGTCATGGTTACAGTCTGATCAGTCGTCAGGACTGCAGCATCATGCAGAAATCACAGATTACGTGGAAAGACGAGTGACGTCATCAATGTTTAACGGCGACAACTGATGCTTGTCTGTGATTGGATGTCACAGGTGGGCGGAGCCTTCAAATGGGATTAAATTAATACAAATATGGCTGCTGCTGATGGCGACGACGTTCATGACGAGAAGCACAAAAATCAGTATCAGCAAGAGACGCGAGTGGATGACAGAGGAGGCGGAGCTAAACCGGTCACCACGGTAACCACGTCAGAATCACACAAAATTAATCTGACCCCCATCAGACAGATGGCTTCTGATTGGTTGAGAGAGCCAAGCCCCTTCTGTGTGACCCTCACCCGACAGAAACACAGATTATCCTGATGATTATTCTGATCAATCACAGGTTATTTTGCCGAGTCACAGATTATTCCGATGAATCACATATTATCCTGCCGACTCACAGATTATTCTGATAAATCACAGATTATTCTAATGAGTCACGGATTATTCTGATGAATCACAGATTATTCTGACGAGTCACAGATTATTTTGCTGAGTCACAGATTATTCTGATAAATCACAGATTATTCTAATGAGTCACAGATTATTCTGATAAATCACAGATTATTCTGATGAGTCACGGATTATTCTGATAAATCACAGATTATTCTAATGAGTCACAGATTATTTTGATAAATCACAGATTATTTTGCCGAATCACATATTATTCTGATGAGTCACAGATTATTCTGATAAATCACAGATTATTCTGTTGAGTCACAGATTATTCTGATGATTCACAGATTATTCTGACGAGTCACATATTATTCTGCCAAATCACTGATTATTCTGATAAATCACAGATAATTCCAATGATTCACAGATTATTCTGCCAAATCAATGATTATTCTGATAAATCACAGAATATTCTGACGAGTCACAGATTATTCTGGCAAATCACTGATTATTCTGATAAATCACAGATTATTCTGATAAATCACAGATAATTCTGATGATTCACAGATTATTTAGCCAAATCTCTGATTATTCTGATAAATCACAGATAATTCTGATGAGTCACAGATAATTCTGATGAGTCACAGATTATTCTGATAAATCACAGATTATTCTAATGAGTCATGGATTATTTTGATAAATCACAGATTATTTTGATGAGTCACAGATTATTCTGATGATTCACAGATAATTCTGATAAATCACAGAAAATTCTGACGAGTCACAGATTATTCTGATAAATCACAGATTATTCTAATGAGTCACAGATTATTCTGATGAGTCACAGATTATTCTGATAAATCACAGATTATTCTAATGAGTCATGGATTATTTTGATAAATCACAGATTATTTTGATGAGTCACAGATTATTCTGATGATTCACAGATAATTCTGATAAATCACAGAAAATTCTGACGAGTCACAGATTATTCTGATAAATCACAGATTATTCTAATGAGTCACGGATTATTCTGATAAATCACAGATTATTTTGCAGAGTCACAGATTTTCTGATGAGTCACGGATTATTCTGATAAATCACAGATTATTCTGTTGAGTCACAGAGTATTCTGATGATTCACAGATTATTCTGATATTTCACAGATTATTCTGACAAAAATTGCAGGAAAATCTGATCAGGCACAGAAAAAATGAATCTCTGTTCAATAACTGGGAAGAAGAAGAAGAAGATTGAGGTTGGAAACACACTCGTTTATATTTTTGGACTCTTTGATTCTGTTTTGTTGCATCACGTGACCTGTCTGTCATGTGACCTGTCTGTCACGTGACACTGTTGATTTGGTGCCGTGTCTCTGTGGGCAGAACCGCGGGGTCACGTGACCGTCCTATTTGACGGGTGACAGCCTCTTGAGCAGCTTCCTGCCCTTGGACAGGAGGCCCTTCTTCTTCTTGTTGGCCAGGTCCTGGGAGCCGTGGGGGTCCAGCGGGATGTGGGGGACCCTCGACGGGCTCAGGGGCCTCATGGTGCCAGGGAGGAGGGGCCTCGTGATCGGGGAGGGTGCTCGGACGGGCGTCTCCGTGTCCTCAACCCTGTCAATGGTTTCCGTGGTAACCTGCAGAGAGAAGTGATGGAGCGTGGCGGAGAGGATTAAAAGAGAAGAGACAACAGAAGACTTGTGACCTCATTCTCACCGACTCTCTCAAACGAAGCGAATTAGAATGTTGAAAGAACCATTCTTGTGTTTAGAAAGCTTTTAAAGGCCTGTTCCTTTGTGTCGATGATCTGAACACGCAGCACACGCTGTGCACGTGTGTGTCCACAGAACCGTTTCAGTTCCAGGCTTTTTAACTGTCCCTGGGGGGTCGGGGGTCAGGGGGAGGCTGCTGGAGCTGATCCCAGGTACAAGAAGACAGCTTACATCCCTGGAGGAGTTGCCAGCTCATCACAGGACCCTCCGATCATTTGGGGTTGCGCAACCTTGCTCAAGGGTACCTCAGCAGTGGTCAAAGGTGGACTGGCATCCTGCTGCCAGCACACCATCCAACTTGTGTCCAACTTGAGGATTGAATCGAGAAGCCATGGCTTCTCAGCCCAATCCCCCCAGACAGACCCCCACAACACACACACACACACACACACACACACACACACAAACACACACACACGGCGAGGAGGAAGCCATCACATGTTGAGCACAAAATTAGCACAGAAGCAGAGACCATCATCAGGGAAGAGACAGAACAACAGCAACACAACTGGAGATTCCAGACTGTCCCTGAATGCAGCAGCTCAGCAGACACACTGACAATCAGCACGCTTTGATGGAGCTGTAGCCAACAATGTTACTCTCAGCTGGTCAATAGTTGGTGGGACGTTGACATCAGGATTAGGGAGCACTAGCGCCAGTCTGGGATCTCCGCTGCACACTTGCTGGTTATGGTGTGAAATGAACAGTCTTCTGGTTGTTTGTTTGATTTTTGTTGTTGCCAAGCAGGTGAGAAAAACAAACAACAACCAAACAATCAGATGTCATAGAACCCACGTCACCATGACAACCAAGAACAACAACACCAAACGAACACAGAGCACAAGGAGGAGGGTTTTATTGTTCCATTGTAACAAAACACTGCTGCCATTAGCCAGAGTTCCCATGGCAACAAAGGATGGAAAATTGATGTGATGTGTGCATAAAGAAACAAAGCCTCTTTGAGGAAAAGTTTTAGAAAAGTTTGAACAAAAATCATGCTCGTCTGTTCCAATCACTGGTGTGTTAATAAAACACTCATCATTGTTCACAGGAGAGATTCAAACAGGGACTAGTTTATCTGGTGGAGGAGTCGAGCCTGTCTTTGCCACAGTCTGTCCACTGTCCAAGTCAGGCTTTGCTTCGTCCTTTCTCTGACTCTCAGAAAGGTCCCAATCCCTCTTTCAGAGGTGAGGAAGAAGAGGGGGGCTGTTACTCTAGACGCGCACACACTCACACACACACACCCACACACACTCACACACACACACACACACACTCACACACACACACACACACACACACTCACACACACACTCACACACTGCAAAGGAAGCAACACCACAAGAGGAGAGAAGGACGGAGGATGGATGGAACAAAGGGCCTAGCGCTGACAGCGGCGGCGATGGTGATGTACCCGTTTGCCCTCTGAGACAGCGGCGGTTGCGGTGTTGGCGGGGGAACGGTCAGAGTGCTCCTCCGGGGGTGGGTGGGAGGGGGTGTCAGTCAGATACACCTCCACATCATCAGGCACTTCTTCCAGGAAGTTGGAGGGGACCAGACCTCGATGGCCGTTCATCTCACCCTGCCAGGCAACAAAGAGAGTCACCCGACGTCAGGAACCTTCTGTCCAGGGAATATCGGACACTCCCATATATGAAAACATACATACATGAAACACTTGCAGTAATATCCAAACCATCATGGCTCACAATAGGAGCAGGGTAGTGACATGTTACAAAAATGTCATTAAAATACCATTCACATAAAATGAAAACATCCCATAATTTTGTCTGTGTGTTGATTTTTTTGTTGTTAAATGATATTGACATTAGAAACAGCTTCACTCACGTAATAGAATCCATCTTCATCAATGTCTCCAAACACAGCAATGATGTCACCAGCACAGAAAGTCAGCTCAGCCTATCAGGACACACCACGTTTAATCTGGGCTCATCCCAGATGTGTTCGGCACATCTGCAGCTGCTCCCTCACCTCCACGTCCACATTGGGCGAGCTCTCTCGGGGGTCGTAGTCGTACAGAGCAACCATCCTCCTGGAGGGCTGGTCTCGCCGCACACCTCTGCGGTTCTGTTCTAGAGGGTAGAACCCACAAAAAGCCCACATCACGAGTGCAGTAGAAGTGTATTACTCTTTTGTGATATTAACTGTGTGTATCTCATAATTGTGTCATGTTGTGTCAGGCAGTACCGATTCTGTCCACTGGGGTGCTGAGCGGCAGAAAGCCCTGCTTGATGAGTTGTTGCAGGGTCTCCTCGTCCTCGGCCCGGATTTCTGACACCATGTTACAGGGGATCAGGCCCATGCGGCCCCTCAGCTCTCCTCTGTAGAAGCCATCTGTGTCTTTGTCACCAAATATCTGAGAAACAGCCCACAATACCAGCGCCAGCCACGAGGGAGTTCATGAAAACAGTGTCACTTTAACAGCATTTAGACTTTTGATACACACACACGCACAAACCTTAATGATCTGGCCCTCTTTGAAGGGCAGCTCCTCATCAGCTGCGTCTGGGTTTGGCGACATGGACAAAGGGTCATAATCAAAGAGCGCCACAAAGATCCGAAAGGACTCTTCTGACTCGGAATCGTCGTAGTATGTCGGGGAGTGGCGGTCTTGGTGGGCATCTTAAAGAGACAGATAATACACACATTGACACTGATGTTTCTCTAAAATATAAATTCAAAAATTTGGAGATTTGGTGACACAGCACACAAACAGGAGGTGAGGCGACACATGCACCAACATGAAGCTCTGCTGACGCTATGTCTTTACATGACAGCTTCTGATTTTCATGAAGCATGATGGGAAAATGAGTCCGTGCAGAACCATCTGCAGGGTGTGCTTGTGTGTGTTTCCATAAAAACACTGAAGCTCCAAAGAGGACGTTGGTTTCTAGAGACCACGATATCGTCCTTCCACCTTTAAAGCTGTCAGCAATGTTTAAACGTACATTTGAGGGAAGTCAGTCACATGACATCCCAGTGAAAGACGACAGACGTGGTCTGAATAGAAAGACGTTCATCAAACGGACAAACAGGAAGCAGTGACCGTGTCATCATTGGCCATTACAGTACAGTGGGTGTGGTAAAACTATCGAGGGTCAGCAAGCATCCGGGTCAACGCAGTGAGTGAGTCGCAGCCGAGCGCCTGTGACCTTTGACCCGATTCTCAGCTCTGGATCCACCTATCAGAGCAGTGCAATCATGCCGGAGCAGGAAACAGGCAGGTATCTGGTGCTCCTCGCCACGCGTGTTCTTGGTCATGCTGCGGCATTAACGCTGGACTTCAGGCACATACCATGGAAACACCTGAAACCAGCCATGCGTCTGCACGCCGAGCGTGAGCTTAGAGGAGCTCCTGTAGCATAGTTACAACCATCCAGGCTGATGGGGGAAGGGCTCGCCTCACTGTTCTCAGAGGTTACCTCTACAGGAAACACCAGCCAGAGGGGGAGGAGTTACAGCTCGTGGTCATTAGCACTGCTGAAGACGTTAGAAATGCAGACAGTTCTGGTCTGGATGTGTCATAAAGTCTCTATAAAGTAAAAGACCAGCAATCCTTGTCTGGACTGAACAAGACTAAATGAATGAAATTATGGTCAGGGTTAGGGGTGGGGTTAGAGGTGGGTTTATGGTCGGGGTTAGGGGTGGGTTTATGGTCGGGGTTACGGGTGGGGTTAGGGGTGGGGTCAGGGTTAGGCTGGAACTTTCTCTGCATCTGTTAACTCAGCTGGTGCCCTCTTCTCTTTAGGATTCACTTTAAAATCCTTAGATTCACTCTGACGTTGGGACTGTTCTTTCAGCAGTCTAATTGTTTTCTACTTTGTGATTGTTGATGAAATAATTATTTTAATTATCACATCAAGGGAAATGGCAGCGATAATATGTCAATCTAAAATGAGTCACAACATGGAGAATGTAACATTGTCATCTTTTTAAAATGATGTATGATTGTGATGTATGTTATTTCCCCACTGAACACATTCATGCTATCTGTATGCTGACCAATGGAAGGAACCATCACAGGCTGTTTCCGCGGCTGTGGAGCACCACGATGGCTTCTTCTGTCACGACCTCCAGCTGATGCCTTCATCTGCACAACACACAGAGAAACCACTCAGCAGTGACTCAGGTCTGCATGTGTCCAGTAACGTGCAAACACACAAGTCATGCAGCACACACAAGCAGACATCACGCACACACATACACACACACACGCTTCCTCTCTCTCACACACATATACACACACGTGCTTGCTCTCTCTCTCACTCTCTCTCACACACGTACACACTTCCCCTCTGTCTTGCTCTGTCTCTCTCTCTCTCTCTCTCTCTCACACACACACACACACACACACACACATTTAAATATTCCAAAAAGGGACAAAAGTGAAGCTGTGTGAAGTCTGTGTGGAGTGTGTGTCGGGGCCCCAGCAGATAATCTCAGCACCAAATCTGTGGTTTTGGTCCCAGGTTTTCACAAGGTCACATGAATCAGCACTTGTGACAGAATGCTGCCCTGACCTCTAACCCTCTGACTTTTTTAACCACTTTTGTTTTGCATTGAGTGAATTCTTTGTCTCATCTGTTGCTTATAAAACGTGACCAGAACTTTATGGATCACCTCATTGGAGCAGGTTTTAGGGAGAGGGAACAGCTGCCTCGGGTTTTTCATCTACAACATTTGCAACCAAAGTGAAGATCCGTTGTCATGGTGACGCGGTGGCGTTGCCAATGATATGTTTCTTAAATGGTCACAGAGTCATGTGATCATGACAAGTGCAGAGAAGTGCACCTTCGGTGTGTTGTGTGAGTTCCGTCGCCGTCCTTCATCCAGCTGCATCTCAGAGTACAGCTCCTCCTCATCCTCCTCCATGATGTCAGACAGGTCAGAGCCACGGCTGCTCTCGCTGTGATAATCTTCACTATAGTGAGGCTATCAGACACACACACACACACACACACACACACACACACATATACACACATATACACATACAAGACGCAATCATTTAAGATCACATACATATAAACACACATGCATACATGAGCAAACACACACAGAATCACACAGACACACAGACACACACACAAACTCACACAGGTGAAGACACTTCAAACATCCACACTCTCGAAGGCGTTCTCACCGGCCTCCCCAGTTCTGAGCTCCTGAGAAACTCATCAACAGACGGTCCTCTCCGCCGACTAGGTCCAAAGCCTTCCTCATCTTCCTCTTCATCATCGGAGTGATGCTGACGAAAGGACTGCCCCTTGTCTCGGTATGGATCTCGTATCCTGTTGCCCTGGAGACCAGTATGTTGACTGTGAGTGAACATATCTGTTAGTGGGACGGTCTGTCTGGGGGCTCCTCTCTCACCTTGCCGTTGTTCTCCGCCGCCACTCTCTGCGCTGCCTCCCTGGCGATGGCTTTAGCCACCGTGTCCGAGATCAGCGTTCCTCTGGGCTGTGGTAGAATCCTCTGTGGGGAGGGGGAGCGCAGGTTGGTGGGAGGTGGTGGTTCCAGGGAATGGCTTTGCATCGCCAAAGGATGCTGAGAAGAGGGAGAGCATGTAGGATTGTAGCTGGGCTGGCCAGGGGGGGTGGTCCCCCTGTGTTGGGGGGAGTGGTCTTTGGCGTCCAGGTCTCGGGCACATACTGGTCTCTGAGGTACTGGCTGCGGTGGGGGGTGGAGCAGCAGCGGCAACTGTGAACAGGAATGCAACTGCTGCAAATATGGTGGACGGTGCTGAGGCTGGGAGGGAAGGGCGGGGTGAGCCTGAGGACGCGGCGGGTGTGGCTGACCATGAGCTTGATGTGAACCTGCAAATTGTGGTGTGATGTGTGGAGGGTGGAGCTGAGATTGGAGGTGTGGTGGGGGCCCCGGCTGAAGGGGCAGCGCAGGTACAGGCACGAGCAGGTTGTTTGGAATGGCGGCCACTTGAGAATCCTGGGACTCTCCCTGGACCGACAGCGTCCGGACAATGACTTCCTGTGCCTCCAGACACTGAATCCTTGTAAGGTCAACGCTGACAAAGTTCGCCATTGGGTGTAACACCTCCGCTACCTGTCATGTTTTCAAGACAACAACACATGAAGAAATGGAAGTATTGTCTTGGTAATTCATTTTTTAAAGTGGAAAGAAGAGTGTCTGCTTGCATAGCAATAGTACTAAGAACCAGGAACCAGGAAGCCCCTTACCCTAACAGCAAGATTTACTGTTTCATGTATTACAAAGACACCCGTCAGAGGGAGTCACAGTAGATTGACTTCATACCGACGGTCAAAAAGGAACCTTAACATTGTCTGTGATGTCATCACATATGAACTCACCCTCTGACCTTTAGTGCACACAGCATATCCAACCACGTTGACCCCGTTAGACATGCCAGTAGGGGAAAGGATGGGCGGCTTCCAGTGGACCTGCAGGACCCCTGGGGTCGGTCCACACAGTACATGAACATCCTGGGGAGGCAACGGAGGTCCTGAAAGACACCCCAACCAGGTCCAAGGTCAAGTTCCTTCACAGAACAACCAATCAGGAAACACTCCTCTAATCAAATCTTATCAATCTTTACATCATTTGACCATATGTGTGGCTTCAACATCTGTGTTCAGACCATTACTCAAGTGTCTTGGTGCCTTTATAGATGTGCTATTACAGATCCAATCCAGAATGGAAATTAAAATCAACAAGATCCATCCAGAGCAAATACCTGGAGGAGCTGATAGCCCCCCCCCCTCTTGTAGTTAGTGTTTGTATTTTTCACTGTGTGGCTCTCCTTGTGCTCTGACCCCCTCAGTGTTGGTCCTACATCTTCACTTGTGTTGGTCTGCCCTACATCATCCAGTCACTATTTTCCTACAAAATGTTTTTTTGCAAGTTAATTCAAACTTCTTTCTGTTTTAATTAAAACTCTAATATGTTTCCAGCTGGAGATTTATAAAGCTTGAGATCAGATACCAAACATGATCTTCAGTTAAATCCAGCATTCTTCCATGATTCAATTGTAATTTCTCAACAGTGACATTTCATACATTGTTCTGCAATGAGTCTGAAATGCTGAAGCACCCTGAAACACTTGCTGGTGTATTTTTTTTTTTTTTTACATATTCTTTATATACCACTGTGCCCTTTATTTATTATATTGTATTTCTTTCTTGTACTTACATTCTGCACTGTAACGAGGAGATCCTCCAATTTCATTTTACACTCAATGTTCAATGACAATAAAGGGCATTCTATTCTATTCTATTCTATTCTATGTGTACAAAAACTCGGTTCTGACCTGCGGCCTGTGTGCAGAACTCCACTCCGGCCTCCTTCCTCTCTCTCTGCTCCAGTGGAAGTTGCCATGGTACCTGGTGTGGCTGAGCTACAACAGTCACCTTGTACACTGTCAATGGCTTCAAATTTACAAAGCGCAGCCTGTACCTCCCCGGTTTAACTACTGCATATTCCACCCCATCCAGGAAAATGGTATGTGCGTAATTGCTGTTGCTGGGCAACCAGGACAACTCAGCAGTGTTACGCTGGATGTCGTCCACCCGCAGGCCACACGGAGCAACCACCACGTTGGCTCCCACCAAAACAGTACAACGTAGCTCATCTGAAAGAGCACGGTCAGTGACGCTCTGCACCGACACACGGTAAACACAGCCATCCAGGTCCAGCTTCTCCAGTAAGCACTTGGTCCGCCCCCCATACCCAATGTGGGCACGGAGCTCCCCATCAACCAACACATTGTAGCCGGAAATGTTCCCACAGCGCGAAGGCACCAGCGGGGGCTCCCACGCCACAATTACACTTCTTGCCAGCTGCTTGATCAGGGAGATCTTTCGGGGATAAGGCACGATGTCTTCAGCCAGGTCCTCGGTGTCCAATGGTGTCCCGTTGCTGCAGGGGACCAAGGCGTTGGCTGAGGTCAGGAGGCCATCCTGGGATGTCCCTATGTCTATTGCTGTCAGAACTGTGGGTGGATGGTGGTCCTGCAGGCCAATCTCTTCCCCTCCGTCCTCAGAGGGAATGATTGCTTTCTCCTTGTCCTGGACAAACTCCACAAAGTTGGACGGAACAAGTCCTCGCTGCCCATCCAGCAGCTCCCCTGTGACAGAGAAACAGTGAGAAAGAGCTGGCAAAGAGGGCACACCAGAAACCTCACAGGAAGCACTGCTGTCCTCAGGAAGGACAGTTGGACCTTCCCATACATGATTCTTCTCTCCTTCCCTGCACCCCTTATCATTTGGGATGATATGGAGGTGGATCATGGTCCCTATTATCCTCTAACCCTATCTCATATTTGCTTGTTTGTTTTAAGCAGACATATTAAACTATCTCTCAGGTCTTTAGTCCATATATTTACTGTATTCTGTAAAAATAAACAAAAATGTGGTAGATCATTGTGTGCTCTAATTTTACCAGGGGTGCTGCTTCATCCTCACCTTCATAGAATCCATCATCATCCATGTTTCCATACACGTACAGATACTTCCCAGCGACAAGGGGCAGTTCTGCTTCAGGATTCTCATTTGGTCCATCATACGGATTATAGCTGCAGACGGAGATCAACACCTTCAACTTTCTTCATTCATTCATAAGAGAAGGAGATGATTTGTGGCATCACTCACCTGTACCGGGCAGTGCAGAGGCGCACCTGGCCAGTGTAGCGAGGTTTGGACCGGGGGGATGGGCTGGGTTCATCCTCCATCTGTACATTTACCACCACCAACAAACATGTCTCAAAATGTGGTCTCAAGTGTTCCAAACCTGAAGAATCACGTTGCTTTACTAATACCTCTGAGTGTTTGAAGGAGGCTCTGATGTCACAGTGATGATTTGATGGAATCTGCTGTGTCCAGTCTGTGGTGTGGAAGGTCAGTGGTGGCGTGTTGACCACACGTTCATTGTCTGGAAGAGTCAGGACAGAATTTCATAGTAAACCCCAGGAGAGATCCAAATCTTAGATTTGAACTGAAGGAAAATATGAAGCTGCATTATTCAAACAAAATGACAGAAGAGGTTGAATAACAACAGTTCTCTAATAAAACTCTTCATATTAGTCTGAACAACTGTGTCTGTCAGTGAAACAGAAAGGGTTCAGAGATTCAGAGTGTCAGGATTCAGGTGAAACTCCTGGGGTCAGGGTTAGGGGTTATATGGGACATCTGGGGTCAGGGGATATATGGGACGTCTGGGGTCAGGATTTATACGGGACCCCTGGGGTCAGGATTTATATGGGACGTCTGGGGTCAGGGGTTATATGGGACATCTAGGGTCTAGGGTTATATGGGACTCCTGGGGTCAGGGGTTATATGGGACGTCTGGGGTTAGGGGTTATATGGGACTCCTGGGGTCAGGGGTTATATGGGACGTCTGGGGTTAGGGGTTATATGGGACTCCTGGGGTCAGGGGTTATATGGGACTCCTGGGGTGAGGGGTTATATGGGACTCCTGGGGTCAGGGGTTATATGGGATGTCTGGGGTCAGGGGTTTTATGGGACGTCTGGGGTCAGGGTTAGGGGTTTTATGGGACGTCTGGGGTCAGGGGTTATATGGGACGTCTGGGGTCAGGGTCAGGGGTTATATGGGCTTATACGAGTAAAGTGAGTATTTATTGACAAAAATCTAACAAAATATTAATGTCTTCAAGACAAAACACAAATAAAGAATAAGAGCAAATGTAAAAGTGTCACTGATGTGAACCCAGTAATGGGTTACTTTAAATATTATATATATTTAATAATATTATATTTAATTACACCAGACAGCTGTAGGTTTGGTCCAGAGGGTCCAGGGTGTTTTCCAAGAGAGAAGTTTCCTTGTAGTTCCTTGACCAGAATTCAGAAGTTGTTGACTCCCATCAGGGGTTCTCAACAGGGCAAACATGAACAGTGTTTTTTCTTCTTCCATACCTTGTCTAGGTACCTTGTTTGATTGTGATTCATGCTCTGTTTGCAGCAGCTGCTTCAGCCCTACAGCTTCATGAGGGTGCTGCAGAGACAACAGGAACATTGTGTTGGTCTCAGATGTGAAAGAGTGACACCCCGCAAAACACAAAGTATGGCAAAGTATGACATTTTTTGATCAGAATAACATTGTGAAAATATTTCATTTAATCAACAAGCTGAAAAAAGTAGAACCAAGGTGGGTCAAAATAGTAGTAAATGGTGAGTAAATGGTTGTGTTTGGAGGGAAATATAATTGATCATTACTAATTGATCATAGCAAGAATAATATACGTAAATACGTAACAATAAAATAATATAATAATTGGTCAACTATGCTTCTCAGTCAGTGCTACTTAGAACTGGGACTATCCAAACAATTCAAAGACACACACTTACTATACTTTCACTTTCACCTTCGGTGTGTTTTAGTACATTGATGCTGCTTTTTAGCCCTGCATGTTCTTCTCTTCTTTATTTTATTATTCTTGTTATAACTATATTGTATTTGTATTTTAGGTTCTAGTCTCCACAGCTAAAGATTTACTGTTTTTTGTGGGGTTTTTTTTGTGTGTTTTTTTGATTGGGATTGTCCACAAAACTAATACCTCCTTCCATTGTGTTCGTTCTTTCGTACTGTGCCGGTCAACAAGCTGCACATTAATGCAGACAATAAGAATACCTTTGAGCAAGGTACCCAACTCCCTCAAAGTGGGCAAGATCAACAACAACAACAACAATAATAATAATTCTGCATTTTACAACCAAAGGTGAAGTGAGAGCGTTGAAGCAGCTGAGCTCTGCTGCCTGTTGAGAGAACATCGGATGCCTAAGACAAGGTCACTGATGGTGTCCTTGAAATGGTATGAAGGGGGGAGTCATATGATTTAAAATGTTAGGGAGTTAATTATTATAATCAATAATTAAATCTTATAATTGCATATATATATATATCAAAAAAACATATGTTGAGGGTGTTGAAAGTTGGTTAAGACTTCATAACGTACGCCAGACCAATACCAGCAGACACGTACATCCCAAATTAGCTGAGTCATGATTCCTCTGGGATACACACAGGCAGCTGGAGTTCTGAGGCTTTAAGAAGAGAAGGAAGCTTAAATGCTGTGACATTCATCTCTTCCTCTGAGGATAAAAGAAAAGCCTCTTTCCTTCCTGGAGAGTCAGCTGATGGGCTGCCTCAGGAACCTTATTCCAAATCTGTCCAATTCTAAATCCAGTGCAGAGATAAAAGGTGTGACGGAGAAAAATGTCCGGATTCAAACAGATGTGAAATGGACAGTCTTTATATCAGCAAACATTCTGCAAACTGGTCTGGGACCTCTGGTCTGGTGATGATGGTGGGCATCTGAGTGTTCCTGCAGAAGTCTCCATGAAAGTCTCCAGACTTTTAAGAGAATTTCTATTGTGGCGACTCTGCTTCTGTTGATTCCCATGATGCAACATCATAATTTATATATTTAAAGATCTAAAAGACCAATACAGCAGTACTGCTACAGTACATTACAAACATTTGAGACACGGAGGAGGGTTATGGTTAGTGATCTAGTGTTAGCCATCAAGGGTTAATCATCTGGGGTTAGTGGTCTAGGGTTAATCATCTAGTTTTAATCATCTAGGGTTAGTGGTCTGGGGATAGTGATTGTGGGTTAGTCATCAAGGATTAATCATCTAGGGTTAGTGATGAAAGGTTAGTCACCACGGGTTAGTGATCTAAGGTGAGTGATCTCAGGTTAGTGATCTAGGGTTAATCATATAGGGTCAGCGATCTAGGGTTAGAGACATAGGATTAATCAACTGGGGTTAGTCAGTTAGGGATTAGTGAACTACTATTAGTCATCAAGGATTAATCATCTAGTAGTAGTGATCTAGAGTTGGTCACCTAGTGTTATTGATCTAGGGTTGGTCATCTAGGGTTAGGGTTGAATCCTAAACACTATCTCATATATGTTATTTGTTCACAATAGTATTCAGGGTTAGGGTTGGGGTTAGTCCAGGCATCATCACAACTCTTCAGGAAGAGCTGCTTAAGTTAGCTTGCTTTACTTTGAAGCTGCAGGTACCTCAGTGTTACATAAGCGACTCAAACTAGGACAACGTTCTCGTCCTGTCACAGCTGAGTGTCCAAGGCTGACTTCACTGCCAAGGCCGCCCTCACCACGCTGTCCTGACCGCCACTGTCACAAAGGCCTGCTGACAGCTTCTGTTTGAAGGAGCAACGTCCTGATTGCACAATTACAGCTGACTGACTTTCACCTGCAACAGCGTAACAGGATCATGACCAGTGGTTAGGGTTAGTACAGCTACAGACCACAGACAGAAGCCACAGACCACAGACAGAAGCTACAGACAGAAGCTACAGACTACAGACAGAAGCTACAGACTACAGACAGAAGCTACAGACCACAGACAGAAGCTACAGACAGAAGCTACAGACCACAGACAGAAGCTACAGACCACAGACAGAAGCTACAGACAGAAGCAACAGGCCACAGATAGAAGCTACAGACAGAAGCAACAGACCACAGACAGAAGCTACAGACCACAGACAGAAGCAACAGACAGAAGCTACAGATCACAGACAGAAGCTACAGACCACAGACAGAAGCTACAGACCACAGACAGAAGCAACAGACAGAAGCTACAGACCACAGACAGAAGCAACAGAAAGAAGCTACAGACCACAGACAGAAGCTACAGACCACAGACAGAAGCTACAGACAGAAGCAAGAGATCACAGACAGAAGCTACAGACATAAGCTACAGACCACAGAGAGAATCTACAGACAGAAGCAACAGATCACAGACAGAAGCAACAGATCACAGACAGAAGCAACAGACAGAAGCAACAGCCCACAGAGAGTAGCTAGAGATAGAAGCAACAGCCCACAGAGAGAAGCTAGAGATAGAAGCAACAGACCAAGACAGAAGCTACAGACCACAGAGTTGATGACATTTTCTGAGCCTCAGGAACAGCCTCCTCTGATTCACACGTTCACAGCTCTGCCTCACGCTCTGTAAACATGTGCACGCACATCCATGCACGGACACACGTCTTTTTTGGTATCGGTTTGGGTGCGTGACGTCAGCATGACATGAAATAATTCAGTTGTTTCTGGACAGGGGACAAATGAACCAGTGGCTGCTCTGAGGCTGCTGCCTCTAAAGGAAATAGTTTGGCTGCTGTTCTCCATCAACGCAACGGGCCGTCATAATTAATCAGATGTTAAAGTGAGGACATTTTGTTCCAGTTGGAACAATGTGAAAAAGACAGAACATAAAAAAGAAAACATAAAGTAATAAAACTTGATGAATTAGGTCTACATGTGAAATAATAATCACCATATTTATCTCCACTGTAGTACATATATAAAATACTGCAGACCCCTCAGATCATGACATGTGATTAAATAAAACTGGGTTCATAAATTGCATATTATAAAACACTGATCTCAGACATTTTAGGAAGTATGCTTGGACCCCGGCAGATCAAGAGAGAGGAGTCATTTTGAGACAATGAAATCAGGCTGAAAGCGAGCACCTTCAGGGCTGCTGCTTCAGTCACTGATGATGTCAGCAGATGTGTAACCTTTATTTAAAAATGGTGTCGTATCTTTCAGACTGCCCCCTTAAGCATGGACACACGACAGCGAGCACGTGCACATGTGGATGTTCATCCATCGTTGCATAACGAGCATCTGAAGGCTCACATTAGCCTACGTTTGTGTTTGCAGTTGTTAGCATTTAAAATGCTCCAAAATGATTCATGTGCTAAAAAAATGAGCTGACACATTGAAGACACGCATGTGAATGTGGCTGAAAAGAAACCTGATACCTGTGAAAATATAAACGAGGCTATAAGCGTGAATGTGGAACGTGTGACTCACTGCAGATTTAATCATGTGGATCAAATGGAGCTTGAACAGAAGCCCATGAAGCCTCCACAGACACGTCAGCGATGCACAGCAGCCTTCCTCTGCTGGCTGTGGCCCACCAACACACAAGACAACACAACACACCACACCACACCACACCACACCACACCACACCACACCACAACACTTTCACACTCTCTCATCCTCCATTCATCTAAATGCCCCCAAAACATCCAAAACCTTTTTCTACCTTCAGACATTCATTCTGTTTTTGTTGTCCATCTTTCTCTAATTTCATAATGAATATATCAACCTGGAGCCTTTGATCAAAGCCATAATTGGTACAAAATAAACCATCTGGGTGGGTTCAGAATAAACTATTTTAAGTTGAGAAGGTGAAAATCATAATTTGTAGTAATTCATTAATATCAATAGCTGCTAATCGACTTAAATATGGATCAGAAATGAATACCCTCAGCAGTGATTGTTTTTTCAAGATATCATATTGAAAACTGAAATTCAGTCACTCAAACACTCACACACGCATACTCACTCACACACACAGGCACACACACAGGCACACACACACTCACTCACTCAAACACACACACTCGCACACACACAAACACACTCACACACATACAAAAACACTCACACACTCACTCACACACATTTACACACACTCACACACACTCTCTCTCACACACACTCACACACATTTACACACACTCACACACACGCACACACACTCACACACACGCACACACACTCACACACACGCACACACACACTCGCACACACTCATACACACACTCACACACACACACACACAGATACACACATACTCACACACACTCACACACACAGATACACACACTCACACACACAAACAGACACACACACACTCACAAACACACACGTACACACTCACACACGCACATACTCATACGCACACACACACACACACACACACACACACACACACACACACCACGCTGCAGGTTACTAAATTATTGAAACTTGACCCCGTTGCAGCTGCAGGCATCTCTGCTGTTGCACCTCCAGCAACAAATCAGAGACTGAAGATCTGTGGAAGGTGGGTTTGTGTTTGCGTGTGTGTGTGTGTGTGTGTGTTTCACTTGTAGCTACGTGCAGTGTTGCGGGTTCAGGGGGAGTGGGTACCTTACCCTGCAAACCTGTACTCTGCAGGTTTCCTAGCACCTGTCTTCTGCTCCACCTTCCAATTTTTGTTCACACCCAGGGCTGGAACACACCCAATGACACACACACACACACACACACACACACACACACACGGTGTATATGATCCGTCGTGTGCTTCAGAAAAAGTGAAGGATGAAAAAGTGAACGTGCCACAACGATGTCACAGCTGCACCAACATCTGCGCAGAGAATCGACCTGCTCATATTGATGCTTCCTGGAAAATGAACCAGCGTTTGGGTTCAGCTCTTTGTTGTGTAAAACGACAGAGCTACACACGTGTGTACTTCCTGAAGTTGGCCAAGGCCAGGATTTGATCAGCTGATTGGACTAAGACGAAGTAAGGAGGAAAGTAAGGAGGAAGAGGAGCTGCACTCAGGAGGCTGTTGTCCTTCTAGATTCACGACGTGAAGCCACGCCCCATTTTACAGCTGCTGATACCAACACACATCATCAGCACATCAAAGCCGCATCAAAGCCGCGTCAAAGCCTCAACAGCCGCGAGAATTCAAGACTTTCGAATAACAGCAGACCTGTCAACGAATTCATTAAGATGAACCTTTTCTGCTTATTCAGACACTTTAGGAACGGATGGACGTCAGAAGCCTTTTGAGCTTTTGAGCTTCGTCTCATCAGAATTCACTGATGATTCACGAGCTGGAAAAGACTCGATATTATAAAGATATTTCACTTTCAATTTGTTGATGTTTTCACAACTGTTATCAATGTTTGTCTAAGACTAAATGTGGACCCACAAAAAACACACTGCAGCACACACGCACACACAGACACACACGCACGCACACACACGAACACACACAAGAAGATGATCAATAAACTGGAGCACCAGTCAAATACGAGTGGGTTAATATTCATCACCAACACCTGTCAGACATCAGCAACCAGGAACAGCTCGAGTTTTCTCTCTCTCCTTCCCTCCCTCTCGCTCTACCTCTCTCTCTCTACCTCTCTCCCCCCTCTCCCTCCTTCTCTCTCTCTTTGTCTGTCTCTCTGCCAGTCTCTCTCTCTTTTCTCTCTACCCCTCCCTCTTTCCCTCTTTTATATATTTATATTTTCATCTTTCCTTCTTTTGTGACTCTAAACTCAGATCCAATTAAACCAAAACCTCAAAATGACGTCAGGACCAACAAGGTCTCATCAAGAAAAGGTCTCCACTTAGTAGCAAAGCCCTTTGCAGATATAGGCGTGTGCGCACACACACACACACACACACACACACACACACACACACACACACACACACACACACACCTCCAAACAGGTGGCTACAGTCCATAGCCAGAGAACCTGAGGAGTGCTCCTCCTGGTTCCTCCCAGCTCAGACTGAACACAGAGGTGCTGCTCTTCATCCTCACCTCCCTCGTCTTCCTCCTGCAGTGGTGAGCTCCAGCTGCTCCGTCTGACAGGAAGAGGAAGAAGCAGCTCAGCCAGAGAGCAGCTGATGGATGATAATTAGCCTGAGATGGCTAACAGCAGCATCTCCTCTCCTCCTGCTCCTCCTCTGTCCTCCGGGTGGGGAGTTGTCAGATGGCAGCAGCAGCAGCAGCAGCAGCAGCGGCAGCTCTCTCTCTCTCCCTCTCTCCCTCTCTCTGTACCCCCCTCTCTCTCTCCCCCTCTCTCTCTCCCTCCTTCTCCCCCCTCTCTCCCTTTCTCTCTTTCTCTCTCTTCTTTCTACCTCTCTCTCTACCTCCCTCTCTCACCTCTCTCTACCTCTCTCTACCTCCCTCTCTCTCTCTCTCTACCTCTCTCTCCTTCCTATCAATCCTCCGCCCCTTTCAGTGCACTCTCTTTCCTCTCGCTCTCTCCCCACCCACAAAGACCCTCCTCCTCCTCCTCCTCCTCAGCACCCTTCCTCCACCCTTTTCTTCTGTTCTATATGTGTGCTGCAAACAGCAGAAATGCTCTCTGTTGAATTCTTCTTCTTTGCTGCAGCTGCTGCTGAAGTGTCGCAGGCAGCAGACATCTTGGAGGAGAGATTATTACAGACACACACTGATCTCTGATCAGCAAACACTGAGTCACCGTGCTCCTAAAATATCTGCCATAACAGAGATCCACCGAATATCAGTCTTCTGCCACTACAATTTAAATAAATGTATTGTGTGTGTGTGTGTGTGTGTGTGTGTGTGTGTGTGTGTGTGTGTGTGTGTGTGTGTGTGTGTGTGTGTATTCATAGGCAGTATTTTTGTGAAATTGAATTTACATTGAAACATGTGATCTAACAGTTCATCATTACATCAGCTACTGCTGATTGGGGTAAGTTGGGGTTAGGAATAGTGAGGAATAGTTTTAGGGTATATATACCAGACGTGACAAATACTTGCTAAAAAGGCTAAATATATATATATATTTGGCATATCTTTTGATTGAACAATCACCAGAAAGTGGAGCCTGTTTATACCTGATCAACTCACCTGGCAGTTTTGAATCCTCTCTCACCTAACCCTACAGCCTACCGTTACTCTATCCCCAACCCCAACCCTCACATTAGGAGCTACATTCCCCCTAACCCTAAGTGCCTACTGTTACTCTAACCCTAACCCAACCCTCACATTAGGAGCTGCCCTAAAACCTAACCCTACCCTAACCTTAGCCCCAAACCCCAAACTCTTCAACAGTGTTTTGCTCTAGATCAAAGCCACACTGGCCACTATTTGCAGCAAAGGAAAGAAAAATATAAAAGTATGTTCTTCAATATAACAGCTGATTAAAAAGTCAGAGATTGGCACTTGTCTTACAGATAATTTTACTGTTGTAGATGGAACTTCATAAATCAGGATAAAATGACAGGATGAACTGAAGGAGGATGTGTTCCATCTACAGGGGATGACACTCCTCAGGCTCCCTGGTGTATCTAATCAGGGGCCCTGGAGAGGAGGGTCCTCCACATATCTGAACCCTGGAGAGACCTTTTTTGGGTTAGCTGAGAGACCCAGAGATAGAGGCCACTGATATGAAGGCACGAGAGTCCCTGACAATGCATCAGGGATCCAACTCTGGCTTCAACGCTCTAAAGCTGAAAATCAGCAAGAAAGATGAAGAACAAGGAGTAGGGAGCACCAGGGCCACCATCCAGAACTAAGCAGAGGTACATCAGGCAGCAGAAACCTGATGGTGTAAAAAGCATTATGACATGCCACACATCTACCTACACCAACTAGCTGTGGCTGGAAAACACAAAGAAACCCACCAGAGCGATGGAGGCCAGGATCCACCAATCTTCATCCAAATTGTCAGACATGCAGAATCACTACAGCGCCCCTCACTGGCCGTCAGGGTGGTATATCTGGAGCTCAGAGCTGGTTCTTCTGTTGTGTTCTGCTTGTGTGAATCGTAGATGGAATGGTTTTTCCCTTTTCAGGTGGATAAAGTTGTCTGAGTTGAAGTGTAACACTCCAAAAGGGGAGAAAACTATGACAGACAACTGAGTGCAGGTTGCTGGAAATACAAACAGAGGAAATGACATCTGAAACCCAGCAAACATTTGAACAAGATAGACAGCGTTTGATGATCTCACAAGTCAGCAACACTCTGAATCTATAATGTCTTTTTCTAATTCAATGAAATTCAATGAAAAGAAATTTAAACAAATATGACCTTTCATGACACTTTCTGCTATGTTTTTACATTCACACAGTGATTATTATGTTACCTGTTAGTCGATACAAGTAAAATAATAGAATCACCCTGAAAAAACTATTCAAGGTCCTTGATAGAAAACCAGTGTCATTCCACATTTGAAAAAAGCTTTGAAAAATGTATCTATTTTAGTTTTGCTTGTTTAATGTACAAGCTGTTGGACCTCCTCCACCCTCCACATCTGACTTTCTTTTAAAAAAAGGGCTGATGGTGGTTGTTGGACAAAGCCTCCCCTAGAGGGGCCTGGGATGGGTTGAGGTTGGGTTGGGGTATGGTAGGGTTCTGGTAGGGTTAGGGTAGGGTTGGAGGATGGTAGGGAGGGGTAAGCGTTAGGGTAGGGATATGGTTGGGGTAATTTTGGGGTTAGACCTGGAAAAGTCATCTACTCTCCATGAGGGAGAGTAGACTTAAGCAGGGGTTGAAAGAAAATCAGTCTTTTAATGACTGTTTTATCTTCGTAGTAATGAAGTGTACTCTTTTTGTCTTCTATGTCTTGTTCTGATGTTGCTTTTTTGAAGCATAGTGTTCTTGTTTCCTGCAATAGGGACTGGGACTGGACGCAAATGAGCATCATTGCTATAATCTGGCATGTTTATGGCTATTGTGCATGAATAGATGTTCATCAATGTCCCTATCAAATAAAAAAACAAAAAAATACAAGACAAACCAGACAGGAAACAAAGCAACAACCTGAAGAGCAACACGACCACAAATGAAGAGGAAAAACATTTCAACTTCTGCCACAGCAGTTAGACTCAACGTGAACATCAAAAGTCCATTTTACTGAGACTCTGAGCTGCTGACAACACGACAAAACACTGGTGCAAACAGGCCTGTTGCCAAGGCAACAACTCACACACCTTAGATGTGAGGTCACAGGGGATGTGACACTACACACACAAACATGTGCACAGTATTACACTTTTGTATGAGCCTGAACAAAGAGCAGCAAATGAGTGTGTGTGTGTGTGTGTGTGCTTCCTGCCTGTGTCACCGTCAGCTTCAGGGTCACTGTTCACTTCCTGCTCCCCAGCTGAGAGCACACATCTTATCCGCAGACACAATCAGGAGAGCACATGTGATTTCATTCTCCTGTTCTTCTGAACGGTTTTACTGCCGAGAGTTCAGTGGAAGGAGCATCCTGACTGAGATGAAGAAGATAGAATATTTTTGGCTCTCCAGCAGCCTAAATCAAACCAATTCTGACTGGATTAGTGGAGGTGTTCGCTGTCTTTCTCCAGTCTTGTTTTCTGAATACTACTGTTTACTGGTTGTAATGGGAGCAGAGAACTACCTGGGATGCTGCTTTTGTTATTGTCACATATTTGTTCTAGCAGAGAACTGAAATATTCAACTTAAATCATAAATGTTGGCATCATTTTCTACTACTTGTGGTGGAAACTAACAGCAACCCCAGTGAAGGACTGGTCACTTTCACTATTACGATTTTGTGCATTAAAATAAAGATTAAAAAGTGCATAAAATGTATCTAGTTTTCATTTCTGAATTTTAACTCATCTGAAAAAACCTCCAACATATGACCTGGTCCTGCTCAAGGGGCCTTCCGTTCAAGTGAGGTTTAATGTGCGAGGAACTCAGGGAGGAACCTAAAGATGAGAACTGAAAAGGTCTGAAGCCCAGGTTGGAGTTGGCTGCAGGTTAAAGGTCAAACTCAGGTGCTCCAGGAAGATTGGGCGAAGATTACTTGACCCCTCTTGTTGGTAATGGATTTGTAGTTTCAGTTTTGAGGTTGTGCATGTGAGGAAACAGTGGAAAATGTTGGCAAAGGAGTTTCACAACACATTTGTCAAGAAAGCAAAGTTTAACATCTGGACATTCTTCCAGGTCAACATCTGGAACTCCATAATGAACTGCTGACAACAATAAAACCTTCAACATTCACCTTCAGGTACAGAACAAAGATGCATCATCATCATCATCATCTTAGCACTGTGATGATCTTTAAGATGAAGAAATTCAATCTGACATGTTAAATATCTAAATGTCTCATTTCCGTCTTGTCCTTTTAGTTGAAGACAAGTCAGTTTCCCGTCGACCTTTTGAGGATGTTGCCAAGACGACTGCAGGAACACTAGACACTCATTTCTACAATCAGAAAGATCAATCTGGGATCGTTTCCTGTGGAATCAGTTGTGATAATGAAAATCAAAGTCTGGCAGCAACAGGGTGGTGGTTCCATCAGCGCGTGAAGGTCAGACAGAAGTGTTGTCTCAACGCTCCTCCTCCTTGAAGCAAGTGTGTAGCAGCTTCAAACTCCAGCGGGATGTTTTTCACCACAGTCTGCTTCAGTTCTTGCTCCATCAGCTGTGAACAACAACACAAAATGTGATGGAGACCCTGAGAAGATGCGGTGTGAGCTTCCTCACCTCGTATGTTGTCGTCTCCAGCGTTGGGCTGATGTCCTCTTCCTGTTGGAGGAGGGGTGCATTGATGAGTGCTGCAGCTTTGGACACATCTGGATGATGATGCTTCTGCAGCGTCTGGACGAGAGGACATCAGCGTCACTATGAAATCTTTAGGAACTCAGCTGCACTTCTAAAGACCCCCCCCGCTGTTCTGCTGCACCATGATCCATCCTCCATGTGGGCGGGCGCTCCCACACCGTTTCTGTGTAAACACAAGTCCTACGTGGAAGCAAGACGTGGCTCCAGGACCGGCGTTGAGACGACTGATCTCCACAGTCGGTAACCAGCAGGTGTTAAGGACCGGCGGACGTTCACACATCCAGAAAAGCTACAAACAGCAGAGATGTTTTCTGACCATCCAGGACGTCGTTTCCGCCAATGGGGGGGAGCCCTGCCCCCTACTGCTGGAAAACAGGCGGATGTTCGGAGGCTTTTTTATGAGTTCGTCTGTTCATGTTGTTCAGGAAGAAACACCGCCGTTTCCCGTAAGGCTGGCTAGTTAGCCGCCAGCGGTAACCCCGTCCTCCACTTCCATAAATAACGATCAGACATGAGACACGCCTCCGTGGACATGAGACACTATGGCCTCCAGCTGGGCCGACCTTCTGACCCCGTCCTCATCTAGGAGGGCCAGCGTGTTGAAGCCAATCAAAGGGCAAAGGTCAAGATGCTTCACATTCTGAATGTCCTCATGAAGAATTCCAAACAGTCCAAGTATTCATGTGGAAGCAGAGCTCATCCTGACTGATCCAGTTTTGGAATTATTTGGGAGTGCAGAAGATGGTATTCCAAGATAAGAAGGGAAACGCACCTTCACCTCCCACAAGCTGCTTCCTGAAGCTCCACAGCGAGCAGGGTCGTCCTCCTCCATCACGTAGGGGTCTGTCACAGCCTCTGTGGAAACACACACCTGAAGATCCCCGACGGAGACACAGGAGCCGCCGACAGCAGCACTCACCGCCGTCGTCGCTGGGCCGATGGAGGAGGAGTCTGCAGGAAGGGTGGCGCCGCAGCAGGTTGTTGATGAAGGGAAGAACAATGAGGAGCCCAGGAGGCGGAGCCACAAGGGCCAGATGAGAGAAGCGCTTCACAAAGGCCGCCACCAGGTACGCAGGAAGGTGGCTACGCGCACACACACACGCACGAGCGCACGCACACACACACACACACACACACAAACACCTAATCTGGAATTTCTGGAAACACTATCATTTTGTTTTCATGGTCCAGATGTATTTGAGGTGGTGATTTGCATGTTTCCATGGTAACAACCATGGTCCGGGGGTGTATGTGTAACGTCCTCGTGCACGTGTGACCACCTGGACCGTGTGGAATTAGAACCCCAGCGTTGCCCCCTCCTGCCTACAATCATTTCAGGTGTTGGGGGGCGGAGCTCACCTGGAGCTGAGGAACAGGTCGGCCAGGTGGAAGAAGCGGGCTCTGTACTTCACATGGAAGATGGAAGGTTCCAGCAGGTTGTAGAGCTTCTTGTAGAAGTCAGGGTAATCTCTGCAGACAGAGGAGCTGGTCTAAGATCTGCAGTCTTCAGAATCAGGAGTCAATGTTGACACTCACAGGTTGTGTTCGTGGATGAGGATGAAGAGTCCGTTGAGAGCCAGCAGGCTGATGGCGCCCCCTGTCCGACAACACACCGGTCAGCAACATCAGCGCAGGGTCACGAGGGTGGCGGCTGACCAGGTCATGTATGTTCTAGATTCTCACCAACGTTATAGGCGGCGGTCAGGAAGTCAATCATCAGGGTGGGTTCGCTCATGTGGGGCAAAACTGAGTCGTGTAGGATCACCAGGACCTTCTTATACATGTTGCTGGGCAACTAGGACGGACAAACGATAATCAGTTAGAGATGCAAAGTGACCCCTCTGGAGACGTTGGGACCAACACAAAGCTGGTTAAAGGGAGAGAAATTGAGCATGTGACATTTGTGCACTGAAAAGTTGTGAAAAATATTTGCTTCCATTCTTTCATAGCCCTAATTTACTCAAGCATGGAAATGTTCCAGCATCTATTTCTCAAGGTCAGGGCAGTGCTGTTCTCCCTCCGGCCACAGGGGGCGCTTTCTACACCCCTCAATCCTCAGTACGGTCACCGAGAGCTGAAATGCATCATGGGAGACTGCGCCTGACACACACTGGACACCCTTTGCTAACACCTCCAGGAATCGGAGCATAAGCGGTTTCGTAGAGCCGAATGGACAGCGATCGGCGACGTTCACAAGAGAGTGAAAACGAAAGGATGAGGGAGGACCAACGGCAGGTACCTGATACTTCAGGAATCCCAGCCACATCCTGTCAAAGACGCGCTTGTGTTCCTGTGGGGAAGAAAAGCACCATCACCATCATCATCATCATCATCACCCTCATCATCACCATCATCATCATCACCATCATCATCATCACCACCATCATCATCATCACCATCACCATCATCACCCTCATCATCACATCATCATCATCACCGTCATCATCATCATCATCATCACCATCACCACCATCATCACCCTCATCACCATCATCATCACCATCATCATCACCATCATCATCATCATCATCATCACCACCATCACCATCATCACCCTCATCATCACCATCATCACCATCATCATCATCACCATCATCATCACCATCATCATCCTCATCATCACCATCATCTTCACCGTCATCATCATCATCACCACCATCATCATCATCATCACCATCATCATCACCACCATCATCATCATCACCACCATCATCATCATCATCACCATCATCATCACCATCATCATCACCATCATCATCATCATCATCATCACCACCATCATCATCATCATCACCATCATCATCACCACCATCATCATCATCATCACCACCATCATCATCATCATCACCACCATCACCATCATCATCACCACCATCATCATCACCATCATCATCACCATCATCATCACCATCATCATCATCATCATCATCATCACCACCATCATCATCATCATCACCATCACCATCATCACCATCAGGATGAAAACAGGACTCACTTTAAGTCTGGCAGCTTTCCAGTCGGTGTGTTTGTCTGGAAAACAGGTCACAAGGTCAGGAGGTCACAAGTTCAGGAGGTCACAAGGTCAGGAGGTCACTCTCTCATGTGAAGCTCTCACCTTGTTGCTGCACCATGAAGCTGCCGAGTTCTGACTCCTGACTGGGAATGCTGATGCCGGATATGAGCGTGAACACGTTGTTTTGATACATGGGCAGGACCGACTACCACACACACACACACACACACACACAACACACACACACACACACACACACACACACACACACACACACACACACACACACGTCAATCGACTGAAGAGACCATGAAGGGGGAGCTGGGCGGGGCCCTCCTACCCCTCTGCTTCGCTCCATCACTTTGGCCAGGCTCTCTCGAACAGAGCTCATCACGTAATATCTGACGTCGGCCATCTCCAAGAACTCCTGGAACCTGGAGATCAGCAGGGACGAGTCCACTCTTCTGGACAGAAGTCTGTCCACCACTGCCTGGCCAGGACATCACCACAGACGTCAAGGACATGAGGACCACCAGAACTTTGTATGATGAGCATAGAATGGTGTTCTGAGATGTGTGTGTGTGGGCGGGCAGGGGGGCACTGGTGTCAGAAACTCCCGTTCTCAGATGTAAGAAAGACTGCAGCCGGGGCCCAGACCGGGTCCTGGGCTAGGTCTGGGCCCAAGGCCCAAACCAGGCCCAGACTGGGTCCTGAGCCAGGGCAGAGCAGGCCGGGGTCCTACCAGCAGCAGTTCTCGGGGGAAGCTGTAGTGGTGGCTCCAGTCCAGGTCCTGGAGGGGCTGGTTCCCTTCAGCAGCAGCCAACTGCATCAGACAGCAGAGGGCGCTCTCCTGCAGCACAAGGGCCAAGGGCAGTGTTCACCACCATCACCTGGGCCAGGTGGGCCAGGTGGGCAGCGTCTCCAGCGCTCCACTCACCTTGACCTGGTGAAGCTCGTGGTCGAGCAGCTCCAGCAGCATCTGCACACAGCTGCTGTAGCGGTGCCTCATGAAGATGCTGTACTTCTGCTGGCTGCTGTATTCTCCTGACACACACACACACACACACACACACACACAGATTCAAACACAGCACCTCCAACAACGGCCTGTCCGGGGAGGAACACTGACCACACATGGCCTCCTCCTCCGCAGGAACTTCTCCTCGGAACATCTCCCTCCTCTCCAACAGGGAGCAGAACAGAGTCGTGCAGGCAGCCACTGCTCTGACCACGTCGTCCCCGTCCTCCGCCTGCAGGGTTAGGGTTAGCCCGAGAGCGTGTGAGCAGGGTTAGGGTTCGGTTAACCCTAACCTGGCCGACGACTACACAATCACCTTCCACACCAACAAACGTTTACAAAGTTTTCGCTCTTTTCAAACAAGCTTCAGAGGCCTCCGCTCTCCGGACGAACAAACGCGAATCTTGGGCTCTTTAACTTTACCTGGAGGACCTCGAGGACGTCGAAAACCGCGTTGGCCTGTTTCCTGCTGTTCAGGACCTGCTGGACCTTGAGCTCCAGGAGGTCCTGCTGGTCCTCCCGCTGGGCCACGCTGTGCTCCAGGGGGACCTTGTGAGCCACCTTGTGCTCCAGGTTCTTCCCAGATCTCTGTCCTCCATCTGATCGACTCACGTGGCGCCTCCTGCACACCGGCGCCATCTTTCTGACGGCCAGTCACGTGACAACAGACCGGTCACGTGACAGAAGACGTGTGACCGACACGACCCAAAGGATTCAGATACAGCGACCATCAGAAGGGAATCTGATTTAATAACGGTGGCAGGGACACAACCTGGGTTCGGGTTAAACACACGTTTACTACGAGCGTCGCTGCTTTTATCAATAACCTCTATGTGCGTGTACGCTAGCGTCCCGCCTGACCCGGAGGATGAATTACAACCACCGTCTGACCCCCCAGAATATTTTGGTGCTGACTGAATTCATCAAACGTCTTTTGTCATGATGCCTTTGAAATTAAACACATTTTTTATTAAAAAAAATCAAAAGGATTTGAAGGTGAGGTCGGACAAAGACAAGGTTGGTGGGCTGTGTGCTGGTGATGAAGCTCTTCACAAACACCTGATGTCTGCTGAGGTGAGGGCCTCAAGTCATTGGGACTGCTGGGGAAGGTTCATTTGGAACAGGGACGAGAACAAAGTGTTTAAAACAGGTGGCAATTACACAAAATGTGAGATACAGCAACAATTCTGAAAACATACTGTAAAAAATAAGACAGCCCTAAACTTATCCCAATAAACAGTCCAACAACTCCAATAAGAGGATCCAGACAGACGTGTTTTATGATCTCACTGTTGGTTTAATTATGTCTAATTAAAGAAGCAACTCAATTGTAAAACCAACTTTAAAAAAAGTGAGAAAAAAATGACGAGATTTTAGCACAAATGTCTTCATCAAACTCCGGCTCTTCTAATCAGAAACGTGTCCTCCACCAGCAAGATCCTGTCAAGAAAAACAGCAATAATAATTAAGATGAGCATGAATAAAGTCTTAAGATGAGGTCTTAAGACGTCCTCTTCCTCCCAACAATGAATTGACGGTCATCAACTCTCGGAGACTCAGACGATTTTTGGCCCTTTTCAGACACTGAGGCTGCACTCACACTCACAACCTGGACTAAAGTCTGCAGTTTTTTGGCTCGTGCGAGTGCCACCATTCCATCCTTGAGCCTGGCACACGAGGAAGAGGAAGAGGAAGAGGAAGAGGTGTGCTCCGCAACACATGAACATGTGAGGCGGATCGTGAAGATGCACATCAATTTAAAACCGATCATCTCAAACTAAATGTAGAACCAGAACAAAGTCACCAAAGTGGGGATGGTGTGGTGGAGGATGAGAAGGCACTTACTCCATTGGTGGCGTCAGGCTGTGGTTGGAGATGGCAACTGTTGGCTGCTTCACCAGCGGTGGCTTCAAAGTCATGGCTGGGAAGTGTGTTCATCCAGCTGACCATGGAACCCTCTTGGCGCTCAGTTTCCATGATGGTTGGGTAGATGAACGCCTCCTTGAAGGCCTGGACAGCCTCCTCCTGTTCGTCCCACTCCAGCCTCTCGTGCAGCCCGTCTCCACCAAAGCGCTTGTTGTAGCGGTCAAAGTGGACTTTCTCCAGAACAAGGCCCAGGCCTGGAGCTTTGGGCACGTCCACCTTCTGCGATCCCCAACTGCGCTCCACGACCTCCTCTCTGGCGTAGCCCTTGGTCACAGCAATCACCAGCCCGATCATCTTGCGGATCTGGTGCAGCATGAAACTCTGACCTCGCACGGTGATCACAGCAAATTCTGTGTCACCGCAAAGGAAAGGCTCGCCGCACGCCATGTGTGTGATGTAGCGACGGGCGCTGGGGTCATTTGGTGCCTTCTGTGAGGTGAAGTTGTGGAACTTGTGGGTTCCTTTGTAGAGAGCAAACAGGCGATTGACCCTCTGCAGCATCTCCGGCTGCAGGCGGAAGCTGCCAGCATCTGCAGCAGCGTCAAAGTCTTTTGGAGAAAAGGCCACCGTTGGAAGCATGTACGCATACGTACGGGCGTCACAATTGTTTTTGGAGTTAAAGCCCTGAGTCACCCGTTTCACACCTGTCAAACACAGAAGCACATCAGGTTAAACGGTTGACGATTCCACATGATGAAAGGCTGGTGAGAAGATGCAGGTTTGACATGCGTTTGACATGCGTCTGCATTGAGACATTGAGTCTTTAATAGTCTCCACAGTAAACATAAGTTTATATACACGGCAGCTTCAACTCACCCAGCACTCTGATCTGAGGGGGTAGATGTTCATTGATTTTCTCAGTGAGGTCATCAATCATCCAGAGCTTCAGTGACACCACCTGACCGGCTGCTGATACACCCTGAGAGCAAACACCAACATGCGTTGTCATGGCAACGGCATCAGTTACAGTGGAACATCACCTGAAGATTAATGATCTTGAAAGTGCTTGTATAAATATTCTTTTCAGATGTCTTCTCTTGGATTTTGGAGAAACAACTGTTTAAATGAACACATTTTCTGAGAAAAGAGAATTCAAGAAAACCTCAAATATACATTCTTCAGAAGTTGTTGGTGTCAAGTTCAGTGTGCAGAAGATCTCGTCGCTGCTTTTAGTGGATGACGCGGTTCTCCTAGCATCATCGAACAAGGACCTCCAACTCATACTGGGACGATTCGGGCCGAGCGTGAAGCAGCTGAGATGTGGATCAGCACCTCCAAGTCTGAGTCCAAGGTCTTCGCCAGGAAAAAGGTAGAGTGCCTTCTCCGGGTCGGGGAGGAGGTCCTGCCTCAGGGGGAGGAGTTTAAGTATCTCAGGATCTTGTTCACGAATGAGGACAGGATGGAGCAGGAGATCAACAGGCGAATCAGAGCGGTGGCAGCGGTGATGCAGACACTTAACCCATCTGTCGTGGTGAAGAAGGAGCTGAGCAGAGAGGCAAAGCTCTCAATTTACCAGTTGATCTACATCCCAACCCTCCCCTATGGCCATCAACTCTGATGGCCTGGCGATGACCAAAAGAACGAGTTTGTGAGTTTGTGGATACAAGCGGCTGAAATGAGTTTCCTCCTCAGGGTGGCCGGGCTCAGCCTCAGAGAGAGGGTGAGGAGCCCGAGAAGAACCGCTCGAGAAGACCCGCTTGAGAAGAACCCACACCGCTGCTGGTGAAAGGTGAGGCCCGTCTGAGCCTCCCTCCCTTAAGCTGCCCCATGACCCAGACCAGATAAGAGGGAGAAGATGAGACGAGACCAAGGTTTGGAAGGAATGTGGATCCAGAAGCACCTCGCTGCGCCTGCCTGCTGGTAACTTCAGGGTCAGGTTTAGGTCAGGGTTAGGGTTAGCTGAAGACTTACAGCATCTTAACGAGCAGACAAGCTGGCAGCGTGTTTTTAACTGTGACCTTGTCATCTGCAGTGCGAGAAGGTTCCTCTACAAACGCGTCCACAAATACACAAAGAAAAACGTCATTCGACCCAACAGCGGGATTCTCGATGGAACCCACCTTGTCCGTCCTCGCACACCTCTGGAAGGACATCTTCTTCATGTCATCTCCGTGGTTTTCAGGGATGCAGCCGGATTTGACGAGCGCAGCAACCAAGTCGTCCTCGATGGTCCTGAACTCAGAAGATCCGGGATTCCTCTGAGACGGGGAAGACCTTTAGAACCAGAGGGAGGGCAGGAAGCTGGGCCAGAGAGGCCAGCGGATGGTCTCCTGCAGGTCCCACCTGCAGGTCCTACCTCAGGTCCTACCTCAGGTCCTACCTCAGGGCCTACCTCAGGGCCTACCTCAGGGCCTACCTCAGGTCCCACCTCAGAGCCTACCTCAGGGTCTACCTCAGGGTCTACCTCAGGTCCCACCTCAGGGCCTACCTCAGGGCCTACCTCAGGTCCTACCTCAGGTCCCACCTCAGGTCCCACCTCAGGGCCTACCTCAGGTCCCACCTCAGGTCCCACCTCAGGGCCTACCTCAGGTCCCACCTCAGGTCCCACCTCAGGGCCTACCTCAGAGCCTACCCCAGGTCCCACCCACCTCAGGTCCTACCTCAGGGCCTACCTCAGGTCCTACCTCAGGGCCTACCTCAGGTCCCACCTCAGAGCCTACCTCAGGTCCCACCCACCTCAGGTCCCACCTCAGGGCCTACCTCAGGTCCCACCTCAGAGCCTACCTCAGGTCCCACCTCAGAGCCTACCTCAGGTCCCACCCACCTCAGGTCCCACCTCAGAGCCTACCTCAGGTCCCACCTCAGGGCCTACCTCAGAGCCTACCCCAGGTCCCACCCACCTCAGGTCCTACCTCAGGGCCTACCTCAGGTCCTACCTCAGGGCCTACCTCAGGTCCCACCTCAGGTCCTACCTCAGGTCCCACCTCAGAGCCTACCTCAGGTCCCACCCACCTCAGGTCCTACCTCAGGGTCCCACCCACCTCAGGTCCCACCTCAGGGCCTACCTCAGAGCCCACCCCAGGTCCCACCCACCTCAGGTCCTACCTCAGGGCCTACCTCAGGTCCTACCTCAGGTCCTACCTCAGGTCCTACCTCAGGCCCCACCCACCTCAGGGCCTACCTGCATGCCGTAGTAGCCCTTTCCAGAGTAGGCCATGAGCAGGGCCACCTTCTTCTTGGGGTACCTCCTGTCCTCGTGGTCCACCTTCTTCCTCTTCGTGGCCGAGTCTTCTTCAGCCTGCGGGCCCCTCTTCAGCTGCGGGACCCCCTCACCTGTGGAGCCTCCCGACATCATGCGGTCAAACAAGACTGCAACCCTGAGGACCAACATCCGGGTTACTGAACCAGAACCCAAAGAAGAGCCGAGGCGGAGCCTGCCCGCTCACCTGTCCGCTCTGACGTCACTCTCTGGGTCACAAAGACACGGAGAGCAGCTCGAACGTTGAGCATTTCCCTCTAAACCATCGTGAACAGGTACCTGAGCAGGTAGACACCGATGCTGCCGAGACAGCCTCCGTGACGAGACTTCGGACCACCTCTAGTTCACTGTAGTTCACCTCTAGTTCACCTGTCAGGAGAACTACAGCAGCTCGGCTAAAGCTAACAAAACTAACAGCAACATCCGCACGTGGTCTCGTGGTGAAATGTCGCGAGACCTGTGCTGCAATCGCTTCCGCCACATCACCGGAAGCTGGTGTGAAGGGTTGTTCGTTTATGTAAAAAGTCACAATTATTGTCAATAATGTTGGAGGTTTGAGGTCAAAATGAGGAGAACGAGCTCAGAAGAAGTTACAAGAATGTGTTAAATGACTCACCACATCCATAAATAACAACTTTAACATCTGCACGTTTACAGGATCGTTCGGGTTGGGTCAGGGTTGATTTAGGGATTAATTTAGGGTTGGGATTAATTTAGGGTTGGGGTTAATTTAGGGTTGGGGTTAATTTAGGGGTTAATTTAAGGTTGGGGTTAATTTAGGACTTAATTTAGGGTTGGGGTTAATTTAGGGGTTAATTTAGGGTTGGGGTTAATTTAGGGTTAAGGTTAATTTAGGGTTGAGGTTAATTTGGGGTTAAGGTTAATTTAGGGTTAAGGTTAATTTAGGGTCAACTCCAACCTGTTTTCAGGGGTTTCAAAAAGAAAAAGGGTTAGGGTTAGTCTGCTCTTCTTCCTCTCTGTAGTCTGCTCCTCTTCCTCTTTTCCTCCCTGTGGCCTGCTCCTCTTCCTCTTTTCCTCCCTGTAGTCTGCTCCTCTTCCTCTTTTCCTCCCTGTGGCCTGCTCCTCTTCCTCTTTTCCTCCCTGTGGCCTGCTCCTCTTCATCTTTTCCTCCCTGTAGTCTGCTCCTCTTCCTCTCTGGCTGTGTTCTCGTCTGACTCAGCTTCTGTGTCCACAGTTGGTGATAAAGTCCCTGCTGACATCAGGGTGTGTTCCATTCAGTCCACGACTCTGAGGGTTGATCAGTCCATTCTGACAGGTAAACCTGCTCACCTGTTCATACGAGCAGCAGTCAGGACAACCTGTCACCATGGCTACAGTCACACATCAAAACAGGACAAGCCGGAGGACACAGAGAACCTTGAAGAGAATGAAAGCTGCAGGCTTTGTCCTGCTCTGCTGCCTTCAGGAAAGACAAATTCCACCACAATCTTTTTTCTGAATGTTTCGCTCACACACACATACACACACACACTCACACAGTCTGTGATCACACACACTGGTTCCAAGAAGAACATGCTGTTTTCTGTGAGTGAAGCTGTTGGACGAACACGTCTTTGCCCTTTCGTCACATGCTGGTCTTTCTGGTGGATCTGCTGGTGGATCTCAGCCGTGCCCTCGCTGGGTTTCTCAAATGGTAGCTGCCATCCCTGAAGATGAAGTCCCATACCCAATCAGATATTAGAAGATCATGATGTTGTTGTTGATAAGCTTGTGCTGTGATGGCAGAATCTCTAACCCTAACCTTAGACCCACCCCACCCAGCCTGCTGCTGCTCTTCTGATAGTTCCTGGGGACACACACAGAAACACAGAGAAATACACAAAAACACACACAGAATAACACACAAAATACACGCAAAAAACACACACAGACACACACAGAAAAACACACAGAAAACACATACAAAACACATACAAAAACACACAATGTGTGTGTGTATGTGCAGCATATTCCTGACAGCAGCTCTGGCTTTTCCAGATGTGAAACATTCCTGACAGCGCAGACTTCCACGGGCTGGACTGACGTGTTCAAGTCGCCGTACCCCACGACCATGACCTCGTCTGTGCTGGTCACCATTGAAATGTGCAACACTCTAAACAGGTCAGTCTGATCCAGGGGAACCAACCCAAGACCAAGCTGTCCGCTGCCTGGACATGGACTGTCGTGTCTCTGGTATCTTCTGTTCTCTTCCTTGGTGTCTCGGAAAAAGGACCCTGTTGAGGATGCCTCCTGGGGTTAGGGTTATACAATGTCTCTGCACTTAAGGATCCTTTACGTGGAGATGCTGCCAGTAAGACCCGACTCTGATGCCCTGTTTGATCTTCAGCTCACTCCTGCACTCAGTGATCCCCTGAAGTGATCCTCTTCTGGATCCCTCTGAACCTGACCCAGAGGGTGATGGTTCTGAACATCTCTCTGCCCTTCATCCTTCTGGATGAGTTCCTGAAGTTTGTGCTGAGAACCTACCTGGATCCGGGTAAAGAGCTGGAGAAGCGGCCTGGCTCAGAATTCTGCTGCCTGGCTCATGGAGGGCATCTCCAGGCCCGTCTTCATCCAGTCTCTGGCCCTGATCTACAACATGGATGAAATATTCTGGTCCTGACTGACTCAAGAACACCTAAGAGGTCATCGGGGCATGACTTCTTGACCCCCTGGTGCCTGTGTGTGTGTGTGTGTGTGTGTGTGCGTGTGTGAAGGTGAGATGAAACTCACACTGTTTCCATGTTGCCTTCAGGTTCTGTTTTAACAGTAGGAAATTGTCTCATAGTTTCTGTGTTTTTTAATCAGATTGAATGTTAAGTCATTACTTCCTCCTCGGTAGAGTATGTTAGGGGTTAGGTTAGGTCTAACCCGGTCATGTGACATGATTTTTGTTGTCTGAGACAGGATGTGGTTCTGAGCTGTTGCCATGGCAACCAGAACTCATGTCCTGTGTCCGAGCATGAACTCTTAACTGAACTGCCTAATTGTAAAATAATAATAATAATAATAATAATAATAATACATTTTATTTGACAGCGCCTTTCTGGACACCCAAGGTCACTTTACAAAGAATAAATACACACTAAAATAAATAAAAATAAATAAAATAGCAGGCAATTAAAAGGCAACAGGCAATTAAAACAGGCAATTAAAAGGCAACAATAAAATCAAAGGAAGGCAGATATGGGCAGCAGAAAATTGTACAGAGGTAAGTAAATGGCAACAGAAATCAGAAAATGATAAATTCAGACGGAGAATGCAGTTTTGAACAGGTGGGTTTTGAGACTAGATTTGAACTGGGGGAGAGAGTCAATGTTGCGTAGGTCTGGTGGAAGTGAGTTCCAAAGTTTAGGGGCAGAGCGGCTGAAAGCTCTGCCCCCCATGGTGCTGAGGCGTGAGGAAGGTATGGAGAGGTGAAGGGAGGAGGAAGACCTGAGGGACCGAGAGGGTGTGGAGACGTGGAGAAGGTCAGTCAAATAGGGGGGCCAAGGTTATGGATGGCTTTAAAAGTATATAAAAGAATCTTAAAGGTGATGCGGAGATGAACCGGGAGCCAGTGAAACTGCTGGAGAACAGGGGTAATGTGATGAGTGGAGGGGGTTCTGGTGATGATGCGGGCAGCAGAGTTCTGGACCAACTGGAGTTTCCGGAGGGATTTGTGGGGGACACCGAAAAGGAGTGCATTGCAGTAGTCGATACGGGAGGTGACGAGGCTGTGAACTAGGATGGCAGTGGCGTGGGGGGAGAGAGAGGAGCGGAGACGATTGATATTGCGCAAGTGAAAGTAAGCAGATCGGGTGATGTTGTTGATGTGAGATTGGAAGGAGAGTGAGCTGTCCAGGATGACACCCAGACTCTTGACCTGAGGGGAGGGGGACACTGTGGAGCCGTCTATGGTGAGGGAGAAACTGTCAGCTTTGGAGAGGGAGGATTTGGTGCCAACAACCAGAAGTACCGTTTTGTCGCTGTTTAACTTGAGGAAGTTGATGGTGAACCAGGACTTAACTTCAGAAAGGCAGTTGGTGATGGAAGAGGGTGGGAGGGGGGAGTTGGGCTTACAGGAGACGTAGAGCTGGGTGTCATCCGCGAAGCAGTGGAAGTGGATCCCAAATTTGCGGAAGATATTGCCAAGGGGGAGGATATAGATGATGAGGAGGAGCCCAAGGACAGAGCCCTGTGGTACACCAGAAGTGACGGGGGAGGGATCGGATGTGAAGGACTTGAGCTGGATGAAGTGGGTGCGGTCGGTGAGATATGAGTGAAACCAGTGAAGGGGTGTGTGAGAGAGGCCAATGGAGGAAAGAAGGTTGAGGAGGATAGGGTGAGAGACAGTGTCAAAGGCTGCTGCCAGGTCAAGGAGGATGAGGATAGTGAGTGAGCCAGAGTCAGAAGCCATGAGGAGGTTGTCGGTAATTCTTAGCAGGGCTGTTTCCGTGCTATGGCGGGGGCGAAAACCGGACTGGAAAGGTTCATAGAGACAGTTATTGGAGAGATGATTATGGAGTTGTGCTGCAACAGTCTTTTCCAGGATTTTGGAGATGAAAGGGAGGTGCGAGATGGGTCGGAGGTTATTGAAGTTGTTGGGGTCAAGGTCAGACTTCTTCAGGATAGGGCTGACGGCTGCAGATTTGAAGGAAGTGGGAACAGTTCCAGATGAAAGTGATGAGTGGATAATGGCTGAAATAAGGGGGAGCAGGGCAGGGAGACATGATTTGACCAGGGGATTGGGGAGGGGATCAAGAGGGCAGGAGGAAGGTTTGGACTTGGTGACGAGCTCGAGGATGGCTGAGGGCAGGGGGAGATCAAAGGTGGAGAAGTGCAGGTCCGGGGAGGGGAGATCAGAATAGGGAAGGGGGGCAGCTGAGGAACCGAGTTGCTGGTGGATATTTGAGACTTTAAGGGTGAAAAACTGGAGGAGAGAGTTACAGGAGTCCGAGGAGTAGAGGTGGGCAGGGAGGGAATCCGGTGGCTGGATGATGCTATTGAATACAGAGAATAATAAAATAATTCTGATATTTTATTTTTGGAGGGATGATCCTGTGGGGGCAGAGCTGCTCTACCTCAACAGGTCTGGATGCTCCTAAAGGTTCTGTAGAGGCCCCAACGCCCCCTCTGGGCCCCTCCCTGCCTACTAATGGTCCCACTAATACAAATTAAAGACATTTGGTGTTTGCAGGGTTGGACTCTGTGTTTAGGACACATTCACACCCCACCATGAAGACACCAATATACCAACTGCTCCACTGTGTAGTTTCCTTCAAAATATTCCTCATAAAGCCTTTGGACCAAAGTGCTTGATGTCTTGATTCAGTGCATTCTAGGAGTTGTAGTGTTGTCCATGCTGAAGCTTAGTTGTTGTCTCTGGGTCTCAGGTCTTAAAGCTCTTCAACCGGACCTTGGTTGACCGCAGGAAGAGCAGGAACCCTTCACATCAGGGTAACACCCCCCAGGTCTCCACTGATGTATGCACTTGTCTGTGTCTGGATCATTAAGTAGAGGCAGGTTATTAAACCAGCAATGCTGTTAACATTTTGCAGTTCAAGTTTAAACTTGGCTCAGTGGGTGCGCGCGCACGCACACACACACACTCACACACCTGAGTTCAATAAAACTACCTATTTTTATCCATTTGGTGACCCCCTTTATTGCCCAGTATCTCTAGTAAACTTAGAATTGAATGGTGAATGGTAAAATATAAAAAGGATGTTTTGGTAAAACTCTAACTCCTATTTTTTTTTTATCTTATTTGCTTTCTCACACTCCAAAAGCCATTTTGGAAAACGAAATAAACGAAACTTAAATTTGATGTTTTTGGATTATGATGATGATTCCATCTATGTTATAAAAATAATAGAACAAAATAATAGAACATCATACTTACAAGTCGTGTTGATGGCGACATTCCTTATTTTTTAATTAGGAATACTTATATTTAAATATTCCTAGCTGTACAAACATTGAAGCAGTTCAAATGTTTCCTGAAGTTCAGGGGTAAATATCCACATCTGGCAGAGCCGACACTAGGTGGCGCTGTGTCCTCAACTGCACCTTAACCCCGAACGAACGGGAGAAGCAACGTTCAATAAACTGGTTCGACCAGTGGGAAGAATGGGAGAGAAGTGTGGATTTAAAGGGTTCTAAAATAATGGAAGCGTTCCTTCTGTCTCTTTAACTCTCGGGGACGTGGCTCCGCCCACTCAGCATCCTTCACCGTGTCATCATCATCATCATCATCATCACTTCTGAAGAAGACTCGGGATGAAGCTCCGGAGGAGCGGAAAAAAACACACGCTCCGGAGGAAAATGGGATAACAAAGCGTGTGTGCGTCAGCCGCCCCGCAGCGCCCCGCAGCCGCCCCGCAGCCGCCCCGGCCCTGAGCCCCGCCGCTCCCAGCACCGTTCCTCCGACCCCAGGATGTCAGATGCAGGAAAAACGCTGAGAGAGCCGCACGGGCGGCCGGGCTGTGCTTCACAATGGGGGGCTTTGTTGCATCACCGCTGACCGAAGGTGTCCGCGTTTAGACGGCTGCAGGCCGCCGCGGCCTTTTGTTCCCTGAAGCAGCCCGACACCCGACGCAGCCGAGCCGGGCCCAGAACAATGGTGGAGCCGGTGGGCTTCATGGAAGCCTGGAAGGCGCAGTTCCCTGATTCTGACCCCCCCAAAATGGAGCTGCACTCGGTCGGAGACATCGAGCTGGAGCTGGAAAAGTGCAAAGGGTCCATCCGGCGCCTGGAGCAGGAGGTGAACAAGGAGCGCTTTCGCATGATCTACCTGCAGACTCTGCTGGCCAAGGAGCGGAAGAGCTACGACAAGCAGCGCTGGGGCTTCCGCAAGACCCCGCTGAACGAGGGGGTGGACCCTGCGGCAGCGCAGGGCGCCGAGTGCCCGTCCCATCAGCCCATCATGCAGGAGACCGGAGCTGGGGGCTTCAGTGGGGACTGGAGCCGCTACCAGCCTCTGCCAGATGGAGGCAGGTCCAAACCCAGACCCCCACCAGCGAGGAAGTCCGCCTCCCACGGAGACAACCTGGAATCTGCTTTTGAGGCGCCTCATCAGGTTGAGTCTGCGTCCTGCGATAACCTGGATGGGCTCTCGCCATCCAAACAGAGAGGCGCCATCACCACGTCCCCCCGCAGGCCCCCCATCCACCCCCCAGACAAGGACTTTCCCCGGACTCCAAGGACAAAATGGGAATGGGGCTTGGTGTTGCCGCCCTCAGGTCCAACTTTGAGAGAATCAAATGGGCCAACTCTCAAACTGGGGACACGGTGTGTAGCAAGGAAAAGCCTCTGCCCCCCCCCTCCCCCACCATTTTACCCTAATGTGGAATTCCACCACGACCGCGGCCCGGTCCGAGGAAGCGACGCTCCAGAGAAGGCTGCTCACCTGGGTAACCAGGCTCTGCAGATGGAGAGAAAGAGATCCCTGCACTCCCTTCCGGGAAACCTGGCCACGGTGGCAGGGGAACTGCGGGCCAGGGCGGTGCTCCGAGGCCGGTCTACGGAGAGCACCTGTGGCTACGAGGCAGAATACGAAGACGAACCCAACCAGCGACTTTCAGGGAGAGCCAACGGCAGCAAACCTCCACCCCCTCCCTGGCAGCCCTCTGAGTTCCAGGCCTATTCCAGCGTCTACGTGGGGGGGGTCATGATGGGTGAAGGTGGTGGTGGTGGTGGTGGAGGAGGAGGAGATGGCAGAGGGGGTGGCGGAGGGACAGGGAGCAGCGACGACCACCTCCTGACCTGGCCTCGCCGCTCTTACTCCCCCGGTAGCTTTGAGGACGTTGGGGGTGGTGGGGGCTACACGCCGGACTGCAGTTCTAACGAGAATCTGACCTCCAGCGAGGAAGACTTCTCTTCAGGCCAGTCCAGCCACGTATCACCAAGTCCCACCACGGCCTTCCGCCGGCCTTTCAGAGAGAAGAGCCGCTCACCCTCCCAAAACTCCCAGAATTCCCAGCACTCCTTTGACAGCAGCAGTCCACCAACACCACAGTCCCAGAAGAGGCACCACCGGCAGCAGGGGGTCCCGGTGGTCATGTCTGAGGCCACCATCGTCAGCGTTCGTAAGACTGGACAGATCTGGCCCCCCCCTGCTCACCATGACCTTTTGCCCCATGGAAGGGCATCTCATGACAACAGTTTCCATGGAGACCATCTGGGTGAGTCATGTTGTGGTGCTGAGCAGATGAAGTTCAGCTTTCTGTATCTGCACTTTGTCTTTATTTGAGTCTGAATTCCAGCATTTGTGCTTTTGTGTTTGGACTAAAGCAAAACCTTGATGTCAGAACCTCACCATGCTGCTTCACCCTAACCCCCCAACCCCTTAAACCCTGAACTCCATAACTCCCTAACCCCTTAACCCCTTAACCCCTTAGACCCTGAACCTCCAACCCCCTAAACCCCCAACCCCTCACCCTTGAAAACACCTAACCCCTGCTGCTTTGATGTCTGCTCCAAAAGGTTCAAAATGTACTTTTGGATCCAGAATGGTGTGTTGATGGTACGTGAGTGTGTGTGTGTGTGTGTGTGTGTGTGTGTTTGTACTCTGGATCATCAGTGGTGAAATGTTGGCTTGACACCCTCCTGAACGTTTTGAATAGACAGACTTGAACGTGGTGTCAGTGCTTGGGTCGGGTGACCGTTTAGTCAGCCAATCAGAGCAGGCGGTGACAGGTTCAGGTGTTGTGACCTGGTTGCTGTTTTGTTCGGAAGGTTCCAATAATGTTTTATCTGAACCACTAACATTTACAGATTCTCCCTTTAATTCGATACAATATTATATGTAATAATAATAGAATACTTGTAATAATAATATAATAATAGAATACTCACAGAGCTGCTCCATTTTCTAATTATTTGAACCAAAATGGAGAAATGGGAGTTTTGACCCCCAGGAGAATCAGTCACGACTGGATCAATATCACTGGATCAATACCAAACATCTGCTCGCTTGCTACCCCAGCTGTTGACCTCCGCTTACTGGATGAAGCAGGTTTGACCTCCTTGTGGAGCTGATGGAGGTGATGGAGATGGTGGAGATGGTGGAGTTGGTGGATGTGATGGAGATAATGGAGTTGGTTGAGGTCATGTGACAGGTGGAGATGATGAGGTGGTGGAGTTGGTGGAGGTCATGGAGGTGGTGGAGGTTCATGTGACAGGTGGAGGTGGTGGAGGTGATGGAATTGGTGGAGATGATGGAGGTCGTGGAGGTGGTGGAGTTGGTGGAGGTGATGGAGTTGGTGGAGGTCATGTGGCTGGTGGAGGTGGTGGAGTTGGTATAGGTCATGGAGTTGATGGAGGTCATGTGACAGGTGGAGGTGATGGAGTTGGTGGAGGTGATGGAGTTGGTGGAGGTGATGGAGGTAGTGGAGTTGGTGGAGGTCAGGTGGCTAGTGGAGTTGGTGGAGGTGATGGAGATAATGGAGTTGGTGGAGGTCTTGTGACAGGTGGAGGTGATGGAGTTGGTGGAGGTCAGGTGGCTAGTGGAGTTGGTGGAGGTGATGGAGATAATGGAGTTGGTGGAGGTCTTGTGACAGGTGGAGGTGATGGAGTTGGTGGAGGTCAGGTGGCTAGTGGAGTTGGTGGAGGTGATGGAGATAATGGAGTTGGTGGAGGTCTTGTGACAGGTGGAGGTGATGGAGATAATGGAGTTGGTGGAGGTCTTGTGACAGGTGGAGTTGGTGGAGGTCATGTGGCTGGTGGAGGTGGTGGGGCTGATGTCCAGACACTCTGACAGCTGGAGAAGCTCCAGTGTGTTCAGGAGTCCGTCTGTGATGAGAAAAGGTGACAGAGAGAGAGAAAGATGGAGAGATGGTGAGAGAAAGACAGAGAGCACAGATGAAAACATCCCTGGTTCGAGCCCTTCAGCCATGTTTGCTTCACGTCCAGGAAGTGAAGAGACGCCTGAGTGTCCATCAGCAGCATCAATACTGAGGGGTCTGGTCTGGTTCTAGGTCTGTTTCTGGGTCTTGGTTTGTTCTTGGTGTTGGTCTGGTTCTGGTTCTGGGTCTTAAAGCCTTTGGTCCCAGTTGGAGCTTTTGAAGGTCAAAGGTCGGGTGGGTCTCAGGTCTTGTGTGTGTTCGCCCGTTTCACTGTCTGGTTCTGTGTCTGGTTCTAGGTCTGGGTCTGGTTCTGGTCTGGGTCTGGTTCTGGGTCTTGGTTCTGGTCTGGTTCTGGGTCTCAGGTCTTGTGTGTTTGCCCGTTTCACCCTGTGCTCGGTGTCGTTGTAGACGGACCCTTCGCCGGGACGCCCCCCTCCTACAACTACGACGCCGACCGCGCCGAGGAGCAGCGGCGCCACCACGACATCCTGCCCTTCATTGACGACTCGCCATCGTCTTCGCCCCACCTCAGCTCCAAGAGTCGCAGCAGCCGCGACACGCTGTCATCAGGATCGTTCGAATCCTCCAAGTCGGTGAGCAGAGCGCTCGCTCGGTGGCACAGGAAGTGAGCGCATCAGCTCCGTGTTTCTGTCCGCCGAGTCCTCGAACCCTCCGTCAAACTGACATCTTTACGTGGCCACGTGAAGATGGGGGCCACGTGAAGATGGGGGTAACGTAAGATGGGGGTCATTTGATGGGGGTCAAATAAAGAAATCTCTCGTTACTGCCGGGGGTCACATGACCACCTCAAAGAACCCCGAAGAGTTTTATCAGCTTCTGAAAAGAGAACGAGCAGCAGACATGATGGTCTCTTTACCTCCTCTACCACTCTCTCTCTCTTTACCTCTCTCTCTCTCTTTACCTCCCTCTCTCTCTCTCTCTCTCTCTCTCTCTCTCTCTCTCTCTCTCTCTCTCTCTCTCTCTCTCTACCTTTACCCCCCTTTGTGCTTCCAGACAGAATGTGACCCTGAGAAAGGTCTGGAGATGAGGAAGAGGGTCCTGTCAGGAATCCTGGTCACCGAGGAGTCGTACCTGAGTCACCTGGAGGCTCTTCTGCTGGTCAGAACGCGCCCCCCCCCACACACACACACACACAGATAGACACACACACACTCACATAGACTGACACACACACACTCAGCGGTGGACTCACACTGTTCCATGTCCCTCAGCCCATGAAGCCTCTGAAGGCTGCAGCCACCACCTCTCAGCCGGTCCTCACCGTGGCCCAGATTGAGACCATCTTCTACAAAGTGCCTGAGCTCTACGAGGTCCACCGAGAGTTCTATGATGGACTTCTTCCTCGAGTGCAACAGTGGAGCCATCACCAAAAAGTGGGGGATCTTTTCCAGAAACTGGTGAGACAATAATCTTCATCACATCATGTTCATCACCAGACCTTGTCGTGTTCTTGATGTTCTTGTGGTGAGTGCACCTCCGCAGGAAGTCTTTATGTAGCGACGGCTGGGCTTGAACCTCATCACTGTTTCCATGGTGATCCTGAAACTCTGCACAGATGTTCCTGAACAGATGTTCGTGGTGTCCTTCTTAACTCTGCTGGGTCTCTCAGGGTCTCCTGGTTCCTGTCAGGTGTGGTAGATCTTGCTGTCTCTGTAAAGTCCTGACGCTGCAGCTCCTGGTCTTTACTGGGCAGCTGACAGTCCCACAGAACATAACCCAGTTGAAACCAGTCCTGCAGGAGCCTGACGGGAGCGTCCACTGGTTTACTGCTTCCTGACTCATGTCCAGACTGTGACCAGCCGGTTCCTTTAGGTGGTTCTCCCAAGAACAAGTGACCTTCCTCATCTAATAACTGAAATCAAATGTTTGTTGTCCAACAATTAAAGTAAATCTCAAAGATCTTTTGGTCCATCAAAAAGGCTGCAACCACAGATGAGCTGATGAAGAGGTGAGCCAGGTGAGAAAGTCAGAGACTGATCTCCTGTCCGTCTGTGCGTCCGTCAGGCCAGCCAGCTGGGCCTGTACCGAGCCTTCGTGGATAATTATGAGGCGGCGGTGGAGACTGCAGAGAGATGCTGCCAGGCCAACGGCCAGTTTGCTGAGATCTCTGAGGTCAGCCCCCCCACCCCGAAACAAACTGTGACGCTGAACTCGTAACGTTCTTCTGGACCAGCAAAGATGTCCTGAGAAGAAGAGAAGCATGAGCTTCTTCCCAACTCTAACCACAACACTGGGCCTGTGGGTTTATTTATGTAGTGATGAACTCTCAGATCTTCCAGTCTTCTCCTTTGTCTTCACAGAATTTGAAGGTGAGAAGTCCAAAAGAGTGCAAAGACCAAACAGCCAAAAAGTCTCTGGAGGGTTTGTCATCATCTGTTTCATCTCGAATGCTCATAAATATTCCCAAAGTATTCCTGAATGACATCTGATCTGCCTCATCTCCAGCCTTGCTGTACAAACCTGTGGACAGAGTGACGCGCAGCACTCTGGTCCTTCATGTAAGTGTTTGCTCCTACACAAGATGAAAGCAGGAGCCCTGTTTCACGTGCATCTTCCTGTCAGGACTTGCTGAAGCACACTCCGAGCAGCCACCCTGACCACCCGCTCCTGCAGGACGCTTTGAGAATTTCCCAGAACTTCCTGTCCAGTATCAATGAGGAAACAGCGCCACGGCGTCAGTCCACCATGGTGAAGAAAGGAGAGGTGAGGCTTCACAACGGCTCCAACGTCAATCAGAAGCCTCACCATCATCACCATCATCATCACCATCATCATCCTCCTCATCATCCAATTCATTTCAAGCCCAAAATCACAACATTGGTTCCTCAGACAGCTTCACATTCTGCAAATTTGCGACCCCATCTGGCCTCAGACCCTCGAACCGGGTCAGGAAAAGCTTAAAGAACCCTTTTAGTGGAAAAAGATGAGCGCTCAGATGAGGTTCCTCTGCTTGGACGGACGGACAAGACGGAGAAGATCAACATTAACGTCAGCAGCACGTGTGTTGTTTATAATGAGAGATTTAGAAGTTAGTGTAGAATCTTCTATGGAAGAAGGTATCGCTTCTCCACGAGTCCAGGAGCCTCGTCAGATGTCCTCACATGGAGCTCTGGACTACAAAACCTTCAGACCTTGGTGCACCACATCTGGAATCAAAACTAGAGAAACTAGAGAAAATAAGACAGACTCAGGAGTAATATGAGCATTTATGTGACATAAATGTACATATCCATTTTCTAAGAGTAGAGGAAGTGGTCTAAAACTATAACACTGTATGTCATCACCATCACCATCTTCATTTTCATCTTCATCTTCATCATCATCATGTTTTCAACTGTTTTTCTAAATGGTGCCCTAAATGTCAAACTGTTGGGAACAAAACAATTTAATGTTGAAATCGGATGAAATATAACTGTCTGGTTAAAATATCACAATTCTAATAATTAGAGCTACATAATTCATTCAGGCCGGTTACGAAACGCCGAGACGTTGCTGCCCCATGGCGGCAGATGGTAGTACTGCATGTCTCATTATATAGTCTGACATCAGCCACAGAGCAGCAATTCTTCATGCATGATGCCATTGACAACTTCATCTCATGTCTGGATCTGTTTGTGCGATGATTATAAAAATGGCACAAACATGAACGGAGCAATATGTTTCCTGCTGCAGAGTCGGCAGCTGCTGAAGGACAGTTTTATGGTGGAGATGGTGGAAGGAGCGAGGAAGCTGAGGCATGTCTTCCTCTTCACTGATGTGCTGCTCTGTGCAAAACTGAAGAAACAAATGGGAGGGTGAGTTACAGCAACAATTTCTCCCCTCTTATATCTGAGTTCACTCAGATAAAAATGATTTCTGTGTCAAACCTGTAAGGTGTTTCCTACTACATAGATCCTCACCATAGACCAGGAAAAAATATAAATAAGACTGATAACGTTTAACAGTAGTGTTATTTCTTTACCGAGTTGTTGAGACCTTGTAGAAATAAAGGTGTCATTTGTAAAGGCAGTTAGTCATTTAAGTTTTCATGCGCTTTTGTGCTGCATGATAACCAGCATATTTCTGAAGGTCCTGGCCCGGTGTCCTCTTTAATGGAGGGAAACAATGGACATCCTGCAAGCTCAGACCTGCAGCCTCACATACTTGAAGCCTTCTGGCAACCATGGCGATGTAGAAATGGTTGTCATATGGTTCCTGTTAGCTGGCAAAACTTCCTATGACTTTCGCCTGATGGTACCTATCACATGGGTCTCCTTGTAGCTGAGCTTCGTGTGTTCATGTGCGGAAACATGCACATGAACTTCTGATGTTTGTTGGATGTCAGTAATTAAAGTTGAAGTAGTTTAAAAAGCAAACAAAGTGAAACAAATGATCAGGTGCTGGTGCTTCACCCTGTATTTAAGTTTGGGAAAACTTTAGGGAACGTGGCTTCTTTAATGTTGAACCTGTCTTAATTTTCTGTGTTCGTGCTCCTGACAGGAAGAACCAACAATATGACAGTAAGTGGTGCATCCCGCTGACAGAGCTCACCTTCCAGAGTCCTGAGGAGGTGGAGCCGCTGACAGTCCCACAGGTACCAGACGAAGAGCTGGATGCCCTCAAGGTCAAAATCTCCCATATCCGCAGTGAAATCCAGAAAGAGAAGGTATTTCTGTCCCACCTTCTTTGAAGTGTGAAGATTTCAGTGTGAAACCTGCATGTGGTTTCCCTGTTGGAATTTCAGAGAGCCAACAAGGGTCCAAAAGTCATCGACCGCCTCAGGAAGAAGCTGTGTGAGCAGGAGTCTCTGCTGCTGCTCATGTCTCCCAGCATGCACCTGAGGGTCCACAACAAGAACGGCAAGGTAACCACAATGCTATGGGAGAAATGATGCCCATGCCCCAGATTCCAAAAAATTTGATGTTCCGATGATGGAAGCTACATTGTTTAACCTGTAGTTACTGCAGCCAGAGATCCTGGACATAATGTGAATCATACATTTTGTTTGTAATATGCTTTTCATCAAACAAATGATCTCAAAGTGCTACAGTGCATAGAAAACATGTCCAATCCCTTCCTACCCCCTCGCTGGCCCTGCCTTGACCCCTCCCTGACCCCGCCCTGATCAAACCCTCCTTCCCAGGCCCCTCCCTGACCTGGCCCCTCCCTGACCTGGCCCCGCCCTGACCAGGCCCCTCCCTGACTAGGCCCCCCCCCGACCCCTCCCTGAGCCTGCCATGTCTTGAGCATTGAGCTCAGCTTGGCTTCATTTCAAATGTTGACCTTCACACGTGAACGCTGTCATTTGGACGTCCTTGTTGTTTTAATCAAATCGTCTCCTCACACCAAGAGGATTGCTGAGGCCTCCTATCACCCCCCTCTTCTGTGCTCAGAGTTACTGCTTCCTGATTTCGTCTGATTATGAACGTGCAGAATGGCGTGAACTGATCAAGGAGCAGCAGAAGAAATGTAAGTGTTCTGCTGTGTCCTCCAGGCCGCAGACATTCTGGTAGCTGACGCTCTTTGTCTCCTCTTCAGGTGTGAAAACGGCCTCGCTCACGTCGGTGGAGCTGCAGATGCTGACCAACTCCTGCGTCAAGCTGCAGAAAATCCACCGCATGCCGCTCAGCATCAGTAAAGAAGGTACATCTACAGAGAGGACGCTCGCCGCCGTCGGCCTTCACAAGTTTGAAAACAGTTGGTTTCTTCAGGGAAACCTGCTCCAGCCATTTTAGCACGTTCACTTCCTGAATGTTCTTCAGGTTCTGATTATCTGCTGGTCAGTCGGCAGTGAAGTCATTCATCTAGCGAGCTCTCCAACAATGAGGCCGTGTTCCTCACCGTCTGTGTCTGTGTGTGTGTGTGTGTGTGTGTGTGTGTGTTCCTCTCCAGACGACGAGTCTCCAGGTCTCTGTGGCTTCCTCAACGTCATTGTGCACTCTGCCTCCGGCCTCAAACACAGTCTCAGTGAGTGCCTTCACTTTTATCATTTAGGCAGTGGTAACCATGGTAACCAAGGCTACCTTGCTCAAAAATACAGCTATTATTTTATCTCATTAGTTTCTTTGTGTGAGACATTTTACAGTTTCAAGGCATCAGGTTTGTAATAAAGTCCTCTGTTCTCCGTCAGATCTTTACTGCACGTTAGAGGTAGATTCGTTTGGATTCTTCTCAAATAAAGCCAAGACGAGAGTCTATCGATACACGTCTGAACCCAAATGGAACGAGGTAACCAAGGACACGGTCTGGTGGTCAGTCGGGCTGCTGACAGACCTGAAGAACACGCTTCATATTTTCAATCAGCTTCGTGTCGTATTCTCAGCCTCTGCTGAAATCGCTGGGAACACGACATAAAAGGTGTTCAGTCTTTCCCAACACTTCCTGCCTCCTCCTGCAGGAGTTTGAGATCGAGCTGGAAGGTTCCCAGACGCTGCGACTGCTCTGCTACGAGAAGTCCTACACCAAGACCCGGCAAAACCGGGAGGATGGGGACAGCGCTGACCACATCATCGGGAGAGGACAGATCCCAGTAAGGCCTGCAGTCCCAGTACACCTCCCAGTTAGGCCTTCTGTCCCAGTATACCTCCCATTAAGGCCTGTTGTCCCAGTACACCTCCCAGTTAGGCCTGCTGTCCCAGTATACCTCCCATTAAGGCCTGTTGTCCCAATACACCTCCCAGTTAGGCCTGCTGTCCCAGTACACCTCCCAGTTAGGCCTGCTGTCCCAGTATATCTCCCAGTGAGGCCTGGTTCTACCAAAAATTCGAACTGGTGTGTTGTCATCAACAGCTTGATCTTCAGATGCTTCAAGGCAAAGACTGGCAGCGAGTTGTGATTCCCATGAACGGGGTGAGTGTCGGAACACCGAGGGCTCCAGGATACCGCGTATTTTAACACACACACACTCACACACACGCGTATATGGATTTTTGGAAGACGCCAGCGTGGAGGGTCGTTCCAGTCTCGCTTCAAGGTCGCTCCAGGGTCCCTTTGGGGTTGCTCCGAGGTGCCCCTGTTATTGGACAGTTAATGTCCTCGTCTACATTAAACCTGCACGTTTGGATGCTTTTTTAGTTTTGACCTGTTTGGGATCAGAACGAGGCCTTGTGATTGGTAGATGGTGGGCCGGGCCACAGATGAAGAAATCGACATGAACATGAACATTCCTTCCAGGCCACTGTTCCTCTTTAATTTGGCTGCATGAGAGAATTCTTCCTATTCTTCTCCCAATTCTTCCCATTTACGATGATTCTTCCGTCTGCTGGACGACGCTCCTTTAAATGTTAAAACCTCTTGTCTTAAATTTGAGGTTGAAGTGAAACTGTCCATGAAGTTCATGAGCCGCGAGTTCAGCCTGAAGAAGATTCCTTCCAGCAAACCCATGGGAGTGTTCGGAGTGAAGATCTCCACGGTGACCAAGTGAGTTCTGGAAGACGTTTTCATTCATGAATTCAGCTTTGACATTAGAAAATGAGATTTGTCCTCCAAAGCCCAAATGGTCAAAGGAATGTCTGAATTTGATGAGTGAAGATTCAGCCTTTGGTCTGAAGCTTTAAGGAATGATCTAAATCTGCTGAAACGCTCCCATCGTTGCAGGCGCGAGCGCTCAAAGGTGCCCTACATTGTGCGTCAGTGTCTGGAGGAGATCGAGAGGAGGGGCCTGGAGGAGGTGGGCATCTATCGAGTGTCGGGAGTCGCCACCGACATCCAGGCCCTCAAGACGGCGTTTGACACCAGTGAGTACCGTTTCCTTTCGGGAAAGATCGTGGAGCGATGTTACTGTGACTGTGAATGTTGAGTAAAGGTGTGAAGGAGGCAGAGCCAGGCGCTGACTGACTGAGCTCTTCCTCAGATCACAAAGATGTGTCAGTGATGATGAGCGAAATGGATGTCAACGCCATCGCTGGGACCTTGAAGCTCTACTTTCGAGAGCTGCCGGAGCCGTTGTTCACCGACGAGCTCTACCCAAACTTTGCTGGCGGCATCAGTGAGTCTTTAACATCTCGTGAAGATCAGTCACCACGTCGAAAGCTTCCTCATGAAGATGACGAATATTTCCTCAGCTCTCTCCGACAGCGTCGCCAAAGAGAGCTGCATGTTGAACCTGCTACTGTCGCTGCCTGAACCCAACCTGGTCACCTTCCTCTTCCTGCTGGACCACCTGAAACGGTACACACACACACACACACACACATACACACACATACACACACACACACACATACACACACACAGGCACACACACAAACAGAAATCCTCACCATCATCACCATCACCATCATCACCATCATCATCATCATCATCATCACCATCATCATCATCACCATCACCACCATCATCACCATCATCATCATCACCACCATCACCATCATCATCATCACCATCATCATCATCACCATCATCATCATCACCATCACTGTCATCGTCATCGTCATCATCATCACCATCACATCACCATCACCATCACCATCATCATCATCATCATCATCATCATCATCATCATCACCATCACCACCATCATCACCATCACCATCACCTCCCCCTCCACCACCATCACGGTTCTGTGGTCATGTCAGTGACCTTCTGGCTCTCCCAGTCGTGGGACTTGATGCAGCGATCGTGCAGACGTTCGGGCCATCAGGCGTCGTTCTAAAGGTCTTTGCTGTCTTCAGGGTCGCAGAGAAGGAGAGCATCAACAAGATGTCTCTCCACAACCTGGCCACAGTGTTTGGGCCCACGCTGTTGAGGCCATCAGAGAAGGACAGCAAAATCCCCGCCAACCCCACACAGGCCATCAACATGGGGGACAGCTGGTCGCTGGAGGTCATGGCCCAGGTAAAGGTCGCGACCCCTGTCTGTCCTGTGGCTGTGTACGTGCCTCTATAATGTGTGGTCGTTGGCTGCAGGTCCAGGTGTTGCTCTACTTCCTGCAGCTGGAGACCATTCCAACCCCTGACAGTAAACGACAAAGCATCCTGTTCTCTACTGAAGTGTAGCCTCTGCAGGGGAAAGGCCTGGTCGAGGGGAAGTCCAGGGTCCAGTCCTGATGCTTCTTCTGGTTTGGCTTTCTGTCCAGAACAAACACATCCCTCCTGATTCTTCAGTAGATGTGCTCTTGTTTGAGTGTCACACTTGAAACATTCCATTTGATCCTGTTGAGGAAAACTCATCCCCCTCTGAGAAATCTCTAGTTTCTTGTTCCAGGATGCAGAACCTTTGTATATACGTCCTTTCCAGTGTGAACGGTCTCTTAGTCAGAGATGGCCAAACAGCCAGGAAGCAATATTTTTTCTATCTCCTAAGTCAGCTGTTCCCGTTTTGCAGACGAACTGGTTCTTCTTATTTTAACCAGACTTTTTGCTAAATTCACATTTGTCGGTGGTATGTACAGATATGTACAAACTCTGGAAGATGTACGTTGCTTTCTTTAGGTTAATTCTAATCACTCTTGCTTTAATTTATTTCACAATGTTTTGCATTGTGAGCTGTGTCTTTGTTGTCTCTTCTGAACTTCCAGGGACGCAGAAGCAGGTTTAGTTCTCCTAGGAACCCTTAAAGGAACCCAGCCTGTGTGCTGCTGTAGGACTCCTTAACTGCTGAGCAGGACAGCCCATAATGTTGCCTAATGTAGACATTATGCAATGTTAAACACACATACATGTTGTCTGTACTTAGTGTGTAGATGTAGAGAGTGCTGCAACTTTAGAACTACTGAAGTGACCTGAAGTCCGCTGAAGAACATATCTGCTCTTGTCATGAAGAAACGTGATTCTGTTTCAGCTTCTTCTAAAGAGGAGGAATATTGGTCCTGTAAGTGTTGTGCATCCTCTTAACCCTGAGCTGAATTTTAAAGGCTTTGTACATTTTGTTGATCATAATTTAACATGCAGGCATGTTTTTGTGACAGATCTGTCTTTATTTTTCTTTGTGCTAGATTGATTACTCTTTAGTTTCCAGTGGTTTTCTCATTTACAACCGCGTGTCCAAAAATGTCGGGGCATTTTTTTGCATTGTAAATAAAAGCAATGCACATAGTTTGTGCTTTTCAAGGTAAGTTGAAAATGAAATATTAAAAGGTTAATTAATTGCTAATGTAATTAATTATGGGATGTCAAAAGTACAAAAACAGCAACAGACTGTGAAAGTTGTGAAATACTAAAAACAGAAATGATAGATTAGTCACAAGTACTTGAATTTACCAACTGAAATGATCCTCTAAAAACAGCAGGAACCTTTCTGATCTGACACAAACAGGATTTCTTTCTGTGGAAGTGGCAAATGTGGCCAGAACAATATTTTAAACACTTTTGATCACAATTACGGAATTTATGACTCACTGAAAATCAAAACCATGAAATATGATTTCAAAACAAATCATTACTCTTGCCCAAATTCTGGGCAAGAGTAATGATTTCATAATTTCATTATCTGATCTATTTTTCCCATGCTATTTTCAGTCATTACTGCAATGTCTTTCAAATAAATTGTGTTTTTAGTTACTGTTCCAACCCTTTGAGAAACAGCGGCCTGTTTTATTCCAGTTGTTGTGGAAAAAGTTAAAGATGAATTGTGCATGTTGGTGTGGGAGTGAGTGAATCCAACAGTAAAAGCGTCATTCATCCATCCATCATCATTGTTCCAGTCAGACTCTTGAGAGACTGCAGCAGCTCCAATGCTGAAATCAGACGGCTGCTAGAGCTCTTCAGCACGAGCCATGAGCAAGACACACACACACACACACACACACACACACACACACACACACACACACACACACACACACACACACACACACACACACACACACACACACACACACACACACACACAGAGTCTTGAGCAATCAAATTGGGTATATACACACATTTATATTTCAGTTAATTAAATTATTTTGAAAAAATGTTTCTTATCAAAATAGTCTTATTTGTATTGTTTAATTGGGTTGCTCCCGTTGCCCAATCCGTGAAGTTCCTGGTTTTGGTCAGGTCTCCTCTGATCTCAGGACAGGATGGATGGACAACCTGGATATGCAGAAAAAACAAACATGCATATATTCCATGGATTTTGAAATACTGAAACTTGCTCACATTTTAGAATACATCAGGAACAAACTACAATTTCAGAGGACTTCTATTTTAGATATAAAATAGAGAAAAATTCAGTTTTTATTTTTTTTAACTGAAATTAAAGTCAGTGTTTTAAGTATTACATTGAAAATAAGAAATTAAATATTGTCTCAACCTGAAGATATACAGTCTCTGGTCAAAGATCGTTTTCAGACATGAAGGAGGAAAGGACGCGTGAACGTTGGGTGTTAATATGCAGTCAGCCAGCAGGGGGCAGTCGCCATGTTTCGTGAGTTTGGGTGAGGGTTAGTCGTGTAGGTTTTCTGGTAACCCTAATCTGAGGTGATGCTTTAGGCATCCTGCTTGTATCTTTACTTCTGCTATTTAATGGGGTCATCATGAAGCCCTGATGAAGCCTTGTCCTTCTACAATATTATTATTAGAATATGTAATTTGTGGAACATGTAAACATTGGCTCAACTCCCATCATTCATCAACCACAGACTGGTCATTATTATACACTGTCAGTATTATACACTGATGTATAATGATGACCTGATTATACACTGATGTATAATAGTGGAGAGGACATGATAAGTTTCAGTCTTTGGTGCACCTTACTGTGTCGTCTCACACTAACCCTGGTGGTACAGGAGTATTGCACATGTTTAAAATGAGATTAATTCTATTGGAGAAATGGAACCGGAATACGTCACCATCTGTTATCCACCTAACAAACCTGTTCTGGCACTTCTTCAACCACTGCTGCGTTTTGTCACGTAAGAACTAAGGATATGTTTGGACACTGTCAATTCTAGTTGTTGATCAATGATTGCTGTTCTCCTTGTAGAACCTGGGCAGTGAGATCTGTGTCTCACGGCCATATACAACCTGTTTGTATCAAAAATATTCAATAAAAGTAGAAAAATCAAGATTTTCTGAATTTCTGAGCAGAAATAACATCTAGCATCAAGATAATTTCTTCATATGAATGACAGAGGGACTGAGATTTAACTTGATTTAACATTGTTTGAATTTGATTTGATCCATTATTAGAAACTGATTTTTTTGTCTGTCCCAGTATAGTATATAAAGTCCTGTACTCTCTCTATCCCAATATAACCAGTCCTCTACCCCCTCTGTCCCAGTATAACCAGTCCTCTAACCCCTCTGTCCCAGTATAACCGGTCCTGTACCCTCTCTGTCCCAATAAAACCAGTCCTCTATCCTCTTTGTCCCATTATAACCAGTCATCTACCCGCTCTGTCCCAGTATAACCAGTCCTCTACCTTCTCTGTCCCAATATAACCAGTTCTCTACCCTCTCTGTCCCAGTATAACCAGTCCTCTACCTCCTCTGTCCCAGTATAACTAGTCATCTACTCTTTCCCTCCCAGTATAACCAGTCCTCTACCCCCTCTGTCCCAGTATAACCAGTCCTCTACCCTCTCTGTCCCAATATAACCAGTCCTCTCTCCTCTCTGTCCCAGTATAACCAGTCCCCTTGACCCCCTACCCTAACCAGGGTTTGTATCCCACCTCCCCTATCCCTAACCCTAACCCCTACCCTAGCCAGAGTCTGTATCCCACCTCCCCTAACCTTAGCCATGACCCCAACCCTAACCCTGACTCCCTGACCCCCCACCTGAACCAGGGTCTGTATCTCACCCCCCTTATGCTTAACCCCAACCCCTCTACCCCCTATCCTAACCCTAACCCCAACTCTAACCCTAATCCCAACCCCTTTACCCCCTACTCTTCCCACAAGAACCAGGGATGGTACTCCACCATCCGCTACACCTACCTCCAAGCGGGACGATGGTCGACACATCAAGCTCCCTAAACACCCCCAAACCACATCTTTTACCACTGCTCTCCACTTTCTCCCACACTACACTGAATATCCTGTCAAGAATCAAAGACCATTTCAACAAGACCCAACCATCACACCCAACCATCCAGAACCATAAAGTTATCTCAGCATTTAGGAAGAATCCAAACCTACGCAACATGCTGGTCAAAGCAAACTTCACAACACACAGAAAACCACCCTCAACACCAGAGGACCAATTCTATAGAAACTGAAAATTCATCACCAACCCACAGCAAGCTTTCCTTCCCTTCACTAGGCACATACTCCTCAGCACACAGCAACAACATTTATATCATTACATGCACCACTTGCCACAAACACTACATACCTGTAGGTGAAACTAAACATGCACTACACATAAGGTTGCAACAGCACATGCGCAATATTAGGAGGGAGCAATTCACAACACCGCTCGTCACCCACTTCCAGCACCACTCTCTGGACCACCTCATTGTATCAGGCCTCGAGTCCAATGACCACTAGACTACAGGACAGAGGAAGAGAGCTGAGAGGATCTGGATTGAGAGACTAGGGATCATCACACCCAGAGGACTGAATGACCTCCCATAACCTCCCATCCATCCATCGGATGACGGCGGGAGCCAAGTAACACCCTCAACCCTATAGGCCCAACCCCAACAGGGTCCAGACCCCTGGGAGCACCCGTACGTCAACTCCCCACAAGATTGAGGTACAGCTGGTGCCCCTATCCCAGACAAGTCTATGGGGGCTGTGGCAAGTCCAAGTTATTAGCCGAGTGCACAGCAAGTCCACGTGTGACCCCCTGAACCCAAACCCTAACCCTAACCCAACTCAGGTCAGCTGATCAGCTGCTCCTGGAGATGTCGATGATGGAAGAATTCCCACCAAGTATTAGACAAGCCCCCACTGTCCATTTTTAAAACTCCTTTTAACGCCTCCTTTTATTCCTTGGCTGTTAACCAGCATGAGAATCAGCTCTTGTTTTATTGTTTTTAAATTATTATTTTATTGGTAACCAGCTTCCTCCCATAGTCCAATGATGGGGAGGAGGTTACTGGGAGACTCTAAATTGCCCATAGGTGTGAGTGTGAGCGTAAATGGTTGTCTCTGTGTGTGACAGCCCAGTGACTGACCAGTCCAGGGTGACCCCGCTTTTGCCCGATGTCCATTGGATAGGCTCCAGTCTACCCGCGACCCTAAGTGGAGGATGAAACTGTAGAAAATGATGGATAGGTAGATGGTTTATGTATTATACTTTATTCTTATTTAATGTCTGAAAACTTTGTTTGGCTATGAGTGTTTTTAAAGTGCTTTATAAATAAAGTTGAGTTGAGAGAGACAGTGAGAGAAATAGCCAAGATAATGTGATTAACTGCACTTTTCTTACTCTCATTAACTCCACTTCTAATTTTCTCATAAAATACACTTTTAATAATCTGATTAACTCCACATTTAATTATCCCATTAACATCACTTTTAATGATCTGATGAATTTCATTTTTATTAATCTGATTAACTCCATTTTATATTAATCCAACTAACTCCACTTTTATTAACCCGATTAACTCCACTTTTATTCATCTGATTAACTCCACTTTTATTAATCCAACTAATTCCACTTTTATTCATCTGATTGACTCCACTTTTATAAATTTGATTAAATCCACTTTCATTCACCCAATGAACTCCATTTTTATTAATCTGATTAACTCCACTTTTATTAATCTGACAGTATTTATTGTGATAAAGTCTAATTTGTGCTCTTCTGGTGTGACTTGGTTTCGAATGGAAGGTCAGTTTGGAGAACTGTTTTAGTAGAAGTGTGTCGTTCACTGGTATCGGCAGCATTTATGTGAAATAAAGGCGTCATTGTTGGAGTCCATGTAGAAAACAAATGGAACAGCTGTCTTCCTGAGATAAACGATGGCTGATACAACCTGTAATCTGTTTGCTCAGGCTTCACTGCGGTGACACTTTCGCTCTTTCCAGCCCATCACTCTTCATTTAGGGTCTGCAGGCAGAATTTCAGCCACTTCCACGTTGGGCTGCAGTCCGTGACAACATTAACCGAGCTGAGCAAGAAGAGGCAGAATGAGAGAATGGGAGTCAGCTTTACACCGTGTGACTGTTGGTCGAGGTGGACACTTCCTGTTCCCCATGACACAATCACTCTTCCGTGAATCGTGTGGTTTGGCAATCAGGTATTCTGTCTAAATACACATCAGGCAGCTGTGGGATGAAAGCACAAAGACGGCCAGTGGAGGAACACGTCAACATGTTGAAGCATTCCCAGCTGGCGTATATTGTCCTGGAGGTGGTGATCGCCATCCTGGCTGTCCTGGGGAACGTCCTGGTCTGCTGGGCAGTGTGTCTCAACTCCAACTTGCAGAATGTCACTAACCTGTTTGTCGTGTCTCTGGCTGTGGCAGATGTTGCTGTGGGACTCTTGGCAATTCCATTTGCCATCATTATCAGGTAACATTTGATAATTCTGACTTTCACAATCTGTTTTTAGAAGACTTTTTATGTCTGCCCTAATCTTTCTTCATTCTATTTTTTGGTGATTTCTCACAAACTGCAGCACTGGGTTCTGTGTTCAATTCTTTGGTTGCCTCTTCATTGCCTGTTTTGTCCTCATCCTCACCCAGAGCTCCATCTTTAGTCTGCTTGCTATTGCTGTGGACCGGTATGTTGCTATAAAAAACCCACTCAGGTGAGAAAATACAGAAACTACAAGCTAATTTCTGCGACAGTTATTTAACTTCCTGATTATTAAACACTCTCATCTGACTATAAGCAGGACTGGGGATATTTTCATTTAGTATTTATCCAATAGCCAAGTGGAAGAATTCTGTCTTTACAGGCATAATCTGCTGTTTTTCTAGATTACAATACATGGCAATCTGGCAGCAGTATCATTAGATTATGTCCCAGTAGACATTCTAGCTTCAGTATAACTTCATGTGAGGTAAGAAGAAATGAACATGCATCAGTACTGTCAACACAGGGAGCAGATATCATTATCTATAGATATTAAATCGTAAATCACATATATTAATCCATAAACTCTCAGGTGGTGTCATATTCAAACAGCACTAATAAATACAGATTTGGAATAAATACAAGTCTAATTTGACTGATAAATTCAAGTCCCCCGACACACTATCCAAGCTGTTCCCAACGCCAGTCACCTGACCTGAAGAAAAAAAAAAGCCATGTTGGACAGACAGGATAATGCGGACATGAGGGAAATAAAAAGCTGTGTTTGTTGCTCAGATCCCAGGAACAATCACAGACTTTGTCCTTCAGCAGAAAGACAACTTGAATCAAGTTGTTAAAAGGATAAAAACAGCATTTTTGAAAAACATGCTATGGCTCTTCAAAGACCTTTAAAGAAAATCCTTGAATGAAAGACCTTTAATGAGGAGAAAGGGAAAAAAACATAGGGACATATGGACAGATGGACAGACAGGCAAACAGAGCTGTCACAACCTTTCCAGATCTTAAACTGGGAAACTGGAATTGTAGCAGAGTTAGCTGAGTTTCAACTATAGCAGCAAGTTAATTCAGCTAAATTCAATTAACAATTATTGTTTTTTATTAAAATTATTAATATTGAAAGTAATGACAAGAAAGGACGTCTTTTCCCATGTATTTATGAAAAATATGTTGGTGAAAAACACATCTAGTTCATTCATGTATGTACAACCAGGATGTGCATGTGTAGAAGCGAATTGTACATCCAACCACCAGTTTGTGGTGAAACCACATTGCACCTTTGTTCAAAAAGTGTTGCATAACAATTTCTTTGTCATCACACCAATGTCACATTTAATACATTTCAGATACCTGAAATAGATCAGTATTTAAAGGAATATCAACAATCTGTTGCTTTTCTAATTTTATGAATTTGTCCACATCCCATGTAGCAACTACTGAAGGGTCATAAACCGGCAGGTTTAAAATCCATCTGTGTTCAGTCCCATCACAAACAATTCATTTAGATATCAAAGTACAAGGTTAAGTAAAAAAAAGAGCAGAACATGTCAGCTTTAATGCAATAGCACAAACAACACTTCTATACCTTTTCAGGTACAGCAGCCTTGTGACAGCACATAGAGCAAAGGCCATTATTGCATTATGCTGGGTTCTATCCTTTGGCATTGGACTGACACCCATGCTGGGCTGGAACAATGGTGAGTGAATTATTCTGTCAAAATGTAAAGACTTTCCTCCTCATTTCGTCTCAAAAAATGTTAGATTTGTAGAAATCTGTGAGGATTAAATATACAAATTAAGTATTTTGTACTTAATAACTTACTTACTGTACTTAATTATAATTAAATACTTGTGTGTGTTTAATTGCTATTTTGACATTTGGTTTTCAAATATTAAAATAAACTATGCAGCATCCCAGCTATTTTGTAGCTGTGTGTAAATTTAAAATTCCAATATTGCACAGGTCCAAATACTACTGCCCCCACAGGCACCAAGAGCTGCCCGGAAGGCCTGACAGAATGCCTCTTTGAAGGAGTGGTAACCATGGACTACATGATCTATTTCAATTTCTTTGGCTGTGTGTTGCTGCCCCTGTTGCTCATGCTCATCATCTATGCACATATCTTCATGGCAGCACGGCACCAGTTACACCAGATGGGGCCTAAAGTCACTCCAGTACTATCTCCTCCAGTAATTTGCTCACCTTCTAAAGGTTCTCAGTCCACACTTAAAAAGGAGGTGCATGCTGCTAAATCCCTGGCCATCATTGTTGGATTATTTGCTCTGTGTTGGCTCCCGCTCCACGTCATCAACTGTTTTAACTACCTTTGTCAAAACTGTGAACGCACACCCATCTGGGTCATGAACGCTGCAATCATCCTGTCTCACGCTAACTCTGTTATCAATCCGTTCATCTACGCCTACCGTATTCGGGAGTTCAGGCAGACCTTCCGGAGGATTATGTATCAGCACATTTTAGGACGGAGGGATGGACATGTGTCTGGGGCAAGGGGTGGCGATGATCAAGCTGTTGTGAACAACAGCATCGTACGTTGTCCCTCTGGCACCAGTAAAGATGGTTCATTGTGCAGCACAGTGGTGAATAGCTTCATCCTGGACTCTGTGTCTGAGAGAACTTCACCCTTTACTACTGAGGAGTCCTGCAGCAACTGGATATCAACTATAGATGATGTACCAAGCAATGTAATGGCCCTCAAACAAGATGGAAGCAGTACTACTCCTTCTGTGATACAGCCGTACATCTCGGGAGTAGCTGTTCAAAATGTTGCAGAATTCCCCCAAAATCTTAGAGAAACAATCAATATTTGGAAGGCGCACCAGAGTGGAAGTAGAATGACTTTTGTAAATGTAAAGCACACTGACTGCGACTGCCCTACGACACTTACTGATGTTTCGTGACGAAGGTTTGTAGTGATTTAGCAGCTGCAGCCCACTACAGTGACAGGATGAACCAGCTGAGCAGTCTGTCGATGACGTCTGCTGAATGTGCAACACGTCTGTGCAGTTGCTCGGAGGAGACCTGGGAAAAGACCCAGGATACAGTGAAAGATTCCATCTTGTGGCCAGAAGAAATGGTCTGGAGGGCGGCGTGAGCTTCACGTTATATAGTTAATGTTACATTTGGAATGAACGGTACGTCATAGTCTTAATATTAAAAGACTGGTCTTCTCTTAAAATATGTTAGAAAAGTAATCGTGGCATGCTGGAGTACTTCAGGACTTTCCTTTTTTCTTTTTGACCATTTCAAGAGGATTCTGGTTTAACGTTAACCATATGACAAATGCATAAAAGGCACACAAAGAGCTTGTTTAACCTCTGTAAATATCCCTCCATATGTGTATATCCACATGACCACACACTACTCAGCTAGAGGTGTTTACAGATTTGTCTGGCTGCTGACGCCAGGCACTGAACCTAATGCAATGGAAATCAAATGCAGGTTTGTCTGATGCTGTCTTTTATTATGCCATTATGCATTCTCTTTCCTCACTAAAAAGTCCTTCAACTGCAGGAAAAACCTACATTAAGCAACATTTGCATGTTGTAAAGCAATCCCCCCGGAAGCATATCCGAGATAAACATCCATGTTATGTTTCCATGATGTTTGTCTTTATTCAAATCTATGTTCAAGAGTGCCATATTCCACCCTGCTGTTCAGACATTTTTATTTCTGTCCCTTTATGGCGTTTGATAAGCATGTGATCTAACAAGGTTAATTAAAATTATGCCAGATGCGAGGCTTTAATAATTCATTCAAGACAAACAAATGAACAGTTTAATTGTCATTGTGTTATTAGTTTGTCTTACATTAAAAAAAGAAGGAATATTTAAATTAAATTGGCAAAAATGTACCATAAATGAATTTCGAGTGGTGGGTTCTTATTTTATAATAAAAAAATAAATGTGTGTTCGCTTGTTGTTGGTTCAATATGTTTATGAATGGATGAACTCCAAACCTATGGTTTATTATTTCTACCTTGTTTGAAACGTTTTTCAAACATATCCACAATGTATTCTTTACTGAATAGAAAAACATAATATCAACTCCACAAATCTCACCATTCAATACACAGTGGTCTGCAAACTTCGTGGATGTCATCCAGTGGTCACAATTTCTGTTAATGTGAAGATCAGCAGTTGGTACATGATATAATCTGCAAAAGTAAAGTTATAGATGGTACTTTCTTTTATATTAAAAATGGTTTGTGTTAAATTTTCATCTTTTCCTTTTTGAAAAGAAGAAACAAAGGGGGAAAGCGCCTCATGAAACGTCTGAGCCAACCACACCCTCAATAGGTACGGCCTGGTAGCGAACCCCTGCGGCTGGTGTCACAGCTTGTGAAGGCTTTTTGTGGCTGCCAAGAGCCTTTCAGTTGTTCTTGTGGATTTGTGCCTGTTATATATATTAATCCAGGCAGACCCTTAGGGGCCCCTTACGCATATATGCCTACACCTCGGTATGAGCGGAACATTAATGATAGAGTCATACTGGACGTCGCCCGAGTCAACAAGGTCTGCAGGTGGTCAGGGAACTAGGGCCTCCTGATGTAAAATTGGCTACTGGAACAAGGCATTCATGGAGCAGGGCAGAGAATGTGGTACTGATGGAGTACTACTATGGGACTAACCCCAGCGAGAGAGGGTACATGCAGAGGATGTGCGAGAAGCGGGTGCTTCAAAACCCCACATCCACACTGACTAAGAAGCAGCTCTTAGCTCAGTCTTCGAATATCCGCAATAAGAAGCAGTTACAGCGGCAATGGTAATCCTACAGATGCTTGGCTATAAGATGAAGAGCATGAATAGCCATGAGGAGCAAATGGCCCCATGGAGGAGAAGGCTAGAGGCAAAAATCATGGCAACATGGAGAGAAGTCAGCCTCCTAACAGAGCTGAGTAGAGGCGTGAACCCAAGGACAGAGCTGCCCAAGAAGTATAACAAGCTGTCCATACCTGAGGCACTAGAGACTGCTAAGCAAAGGCTCACAGCCCTGGCTACCCGACCAAAGAGGTACACAAGAGAGGTAGAGGAAAGGAGAATAAATAGGGTGTTCTCCACCAACCCGGCAAAGGTCTACTCTCAATGGCAGGGCAACAAGATGACAACAGACCCCCCCCACCAGGGCTGAGATAGAACAATACTGGAAGAGTATCTGTGAGAAAGAGGCAACGCACAACACTACTGCCCAATGGCTGAAACACCTACCAAGACCAAGCACAGCCAACTCCCAGAGCAAGATCCAGTAGTCATCACCTTAGCAGACATCCAAACAAGAGTGTCCAAATTGAAGAGCTGGACAGCACCAGGGCCCGATAAGATCGACGCCTACTGGCTTAAGAAGCTGACTGCACTTCACGAACGCCTGGCAGCACAGATGAGCCAGCTGCTAACATTAGGGAACCACCCAGAGTAGCTAACCCAAGGCCGGACAGTCCTCATAATGAAGGACCCCCAGAAGGACACAACACCGTCCAACTACCGGCCCATAACCTGCCTCAGCACCACATGGAAACTCCTATCAGGCATCATAGCGGCTAAGATCAGCAGGCACATGGATCAACACATGAGCAAAGCACAGAAAGGCATAGGGAACAACACCAGAGGTGCCAAGCACCAGCTACTGGTTGATAGGGCAATCGCCCAGGACTGTAGGATGCCCCACACCAACCTGTGCACTGCCTGGATTGGTTAGAAGAAAGCCTATGACTCAATGCCACACATGGATACTGGAGTGCCTAAAGCTGTATAACATCAATGGGACACTAAGAGAGTTAATCAAGAACTCCATGACGCTGTGGAACACGACTCTGGAGGCCAACTCAAAGCCAATTGCGCGGGTGAACATCAGATGTGGCATATATCAAGGAGATGCCCTGTCCCCCCTGCTGTTCTGCATAGGCCTAAATCCCCTCAGCCAAATCATCACCGAGAGTGGCTATGGGTACCAGTTCCGAAGTGGAACTACCGTCAGCCACCTCCTCTACATGGATGACGTCAAGCTGTATGCCAAGAACGAGCATGACATTGACTCCGTGATTCACCTCACTAGGATCTACAGCAAGGACATCGGGATGTCATTCGGGCTAGATAAATGTGGGAGGATGGTATCTAAAAGAGGAAAGGTGATCACAACTGATGGGGTTGACCTACCTGAAGGGAACATCACAGATGTGCAGGACAGTTACAAATACCTGGGGATCCCGCAGGCAAATGGTAACCACGAGGAGGCAGCCAGGAGGTCAGCCACAGCTAAATACCTACAGAGGGTAAGGCAGGTCCTGAAAAGTCAGCTGAATGGTAAGCATAAGATCCAGGCCATGAACACCTACGCCCTGCCAGTAATCAGATACCCTGCTGGCATAATACCCTGGCCACTGGAAGAGATACAAGCCACTGACATCAAGACAAGGAAGCTCCTCACAATGCATGGAGGGTTCCACCCTAAGTCCAGTGTCCTGAGGCTGTACACAAAGTGGAAGGAAGGGGGCCGAGGACTAGTAAGTGTCCGAACTACTGTCCAGGAGGAAACAACAAGCCTCCAAGAGTACATCAAGAAGATGGCCCCCACTGACCCACTGCTGAGTGAATGCCTCAGGCAACAGAAGCCCTCCAAGGAGGAGGAACCCGAGGGGCTGTCATGGAAGGACAAGCCCCTGCATGGAATGTACCACCGACAAATTGAGGAAGTGGCTGATATTGAGAAGACATACCAGTGGCTGGCAAAGGCCGGACTGAAAGACAGCACAGAGGCACTAATCATGGCTGCACGGGAACAGGCCCTAAGCACCAGAGCAATAGAGGCCATGGTCTACCATACCAGGCAAGACCCCAGGTGCAGGCTGTGTGCAGATGCCCCTGAGACAGTCCAGCACATCACAGCAGGGTGCAAGATGTTGGCAGGCAAGGCATTCATGGAGCGGCATAACCAGGTGGCTGGCATAGTGTACAGGAACATCTGCACTAAGTATGGACGAGAGGTCCCAGGGTCCAGGTGGGAGACCCCCCCGAAAGTGATGGAGAACAAGCAGGCCAAGATCCTGTGGGACTTCCAGATCCAGACTAACAAGATGGTGGTAGCCAACCAGCCTGACATCATGGTGGTGGATAAACACCGGAAGACAGCGGTGGTGATAGATGTAGCAATCCCAAGTGATAGCAACATCAGGAAGAAGGAACACAAGAAGCTGGAGAAGTACCAAGGGATGAAGGAGGAGATAGAGAGAATGTGGGGAGTGAAGGCAACAGTGGTCCCAGTAGTAACACCCAAGCTGAGTAGCTGGCTCCAACAGATACCAGGAGCCACATCAGAGATCTCTGTCCAGAAGAGCGCAGTCCTAGGAACAGCTAAGACAACTAAGAACAGCTAACCTGCGCAGGACCCTCAGACTCCCAGGCCTCTGGTAGAGGACCCGAGTCTGAAGGAAGGAGGCACCGCCCAGGAGGGCGGGGAAGAGATTTTGAGAGATTTTTATATATACCGTAAATTCTGGACTATAAGCCGCTACTTTTTTTCTCGCGGTCGGAACCCTGCGCCTTATAAAACGGCGCGGCTAATATATGGATTTTTACTACGAGTTTCATACCGCCAATACCTTGTGTAGCATTTTCCAACAATCACAACACTGACAAGAAAAATAAATCATTATTTTCCCTCAATCTGTTCACAATACAGTACCCAAAATTACTGGAACCACATCAGAGATCTGCTGTGGTTCATTTAGTCTATTTCCATTCAAATCTCACTTGTCGCTTCACTTTAGAGCAGTCCCAGAATGTCAGAGAGGCCCCCATCATTCCGCAGCCGCCCAGCCGGGGGTTAATTTTCACGTCTTGTTGTCAGACGACACTCACATGACTACAGATCCCAGAATGCACTGCGGGGCCATCAGTGTGTGGCAAGGCATTGTGGGTAAAGCCGAAAAAGGCTCCAAAGGACGCCGAAGTGACGAGCGCACGTTGTTGGTTCTGTTCAAGTAAGTGAAGCTAAACCTAACCCTAACTAACCCTAACCAACCCTAACCAACCCTAACTGACCCTAACCCTTTAAAATACTCTCGAGGAAGTCTCTGTTTAATCCTAGCGCAGCTTGAGGATTCTGTTTTCACTTCCTTCAGTGTAGCTCGTGTTAGCTAGCTCAACAAAGACCGGCGTGTTTCCTTCAGAATCACGAGATGTTCGGGACTCACGGGCCGGTACCGGACGGCTGACACAAGCTGCTGCTCCGTCACACCTGTGGGTAGTCGCTGTTTGACTCTAGAGCTGAATGAGCCAGCGCATGGACAAGGTCTTGAGTTAGCCGTCCGGGTCCAACAAAGGGCCTGGGTCCCAGCCCGACCTTCCAGAACCAGACAGAACACACAGCCCGACCCTCTAGAACCAGGAGAATCAAGACAGAACCAGGAGACTCAGAACACACAGCCCGACCCTCCAGAACTAGCAGAATCGGACAGAACACAAAGCCTGACCCTCCAGAACCAGGAGACTCAGACAGAACACACAGCCAGAACCAGGAGAAGTCCGACCCTTCAGAACCAGGAGACTCAGACAGAACACACAGCCCGACCCTACAGAACCAGCAGAGTTATTTGGGCCTTGATCTCTGGGCCCTCCTCGGAGACTCTTAAATGCTCAGGCCTCCTCAGCGTTCTCCCTGTATTCAAGTAAAATACGACTAACAGTCTAAAACGGCCATTTGTTCTCTCTGGGGACAATAAAGGATTTCTGAAATTCCCAGTGAGACCAGCAGTGTGTCATTTGGTATAAAAATGGTATTTGTAAGATAAAATATCCCTGTATTTAACCCCCAGTGGGTAATTTCCCAACACCGTCTGTGCAGAGCATGTGGCAACTTTCTTTTCTAAACTGGGCATAAATCTGTTTTTTAGGAACAGCTGAATCATGTCCATCGGTGTACCCATCAAGGTCCTGCACGAGGCAGAGGGACACATCGTCACCTGTGAGACCAACACCGGAGAGGTGTACCGTGGGAAGCTGATTGAGGCCGAAGACAACATGAACTGTCAGGTTCGTTCCTCACAAACGTCTCCGAGCGCCTTCACTCAGTTTCCGAGCCCTGGTTGATTTGATTGAGCACATGTGAATGCTCCTATTTTCACTGAGTCAAACTGTCCGTTGGGGCTGTGATGACTTTTTCTGTTTTGTGTGTGTTGTGTGTGTGTGTGTGTGTGTGTGTGTGTGTGTGTGTGTGTGTTTTCTACAAAAGGGCTGCAAACATTAATCAGCCGAGTTGGCCAAAAATTTGTTTGACATTCCCGCTTGTGTTTTTCACTCTAAGCGCTGTTTTAATGTAGCGATGTTGCATGTTGGTGCCCCCTCCGTCCTCAAACTTTAAGCATCTGACCACAACACTACAAAGATCCCGTGTACAATTTGCACGGCCAAACGTGTGGCAGCTTGTCAGTAATTCACGAGCTATGAACATGGAGCCGCGTGGCAGACCTTAAGGCTTTCTGCTTCTATAATTCTGTATATTCTATTTATTGTGTGAGTTTTATATTGATTATTGTAGAAGCTGCCCTGACCGAGTCCGTCTTAAACAGGCGTCTTTCATGACTCAATGACATGATACAGATGAGTAAAATGAATAGGACATTAAAAAACCAAGAAACAACAACTAAGTAAAATAAGCAACAGTTTATTGAAAATCAATGTTTTTGAACATTCCATATTAATCTTTGTCTTTACTGTTAGTAAATGCTGAAACAAGTCAAGCTGAATGAAAAGGTTGAATAAGAGTCATTGAGCTTCATAATCTGATTAGTTGATAATTGATTTATGAAAATATGGAAACAATAATAAACAGTGCTCTTGTAATAAGTAGCTCAGAAATGAAAAGAAACTGGTAAAGGTAACACGTCATTCATTTGAGAGTGTTAAAAATCCTGCGATGATGCTTCCTCAGACTTGAGCTCAGGTTGGAAATGGTCATCTGTCCTGGTCTAAAACACAGCTCTGCACTTTCAGATGTCCAACATAACGGTAACCTACCGCGATGGCCGCGTGGCGCAGTTGGAGCAAGTCTACATCCGTGGAAGCAAGATCCGTTTCCTGATCCTGCCAGACATGTTGAAGAATGCTCCAATGTTAAAAAGTATGAAGAACAAGAACCAGGGCTCTGGGGCAGGCAGAGGCAAAGCAGCTATTCTCAAAGCACAAGGTGAGAAGGTTTATTGTCCAAGTCCTGTCTGCACAGATGTCTCATGTTTGTGTTGAGTGTCACACTTGACGAAGCTGAAGGTTTTCTTATGGTAACATCTCAGTGATGCTTTACCTTATACTTGCTGGTGGAGGAGGAGGTAATGGAACTACTACCCCCTTTTCCACCACAGGAATATTTTCACGACTTGTGTTTTTGAAATACATGTACATAAATATATACATTTCCAATGAAAGCACTATAGGAAGAACTTTCCCTCAAACTCCAGAAAGGGGTCCTGAGGCTAAAAGTAGCTCTTGGTGAGGTTGACCACTGTATTCAACTAGGTGAATATCTCCTCCTCTGCTCTCTGTCAGATGCTCTGAGGTGGTTTTTCATGTTTGCCGCTCTCGTAAGGCAGAAGATGTCTCATCATAAATTTTACTGTACAAGGGGAAAATCTTAAGAAAAAGCTCAATATTCCAAAAATTCCAAGATTTTTATTAAAAACTTCATCAATAACAGCTCCTTTAAAAAAAAAAAAAAAAGTTTAAGAGATTGTGTGTAGGAACCTTTGACATCTTTCCTTATGTTGCTTATGATTTGATAATGAGGGTTTAATCATCTCCATTCCGGTGTTTCTCTTTGCAGTGGCTGCGAGGGGCCGGGGCCGTGGTGGAATTGGACGGGGGAACATTTTCCAGAAGAGACGATAACTGCTTTTTTGAATATAACTGGGCTTTTTGATAACATTTTTGTTCAGGAGGTTATGACTTTTCTTTTTTTATGAAAATAAACGTTTGATGTGGTAAAGTGTGACTTGTATTGGCATGGTTTCTTTAGCTTCATCTTCCTCTTTTCCTGTCTTTGTTCTGTTTTGAGAAATCCACTGAAGTGTTTGAACTAACTCTTATCATTTACAAAATAAAGTAGCTTCCTCCAGATGCTGTCACCTGAGCAAGTCCTTCACCCACAAGCATGTCTTATTTAAACAGTCATTCATGTGACTGACTAGAGGGATGGTGGATCTATGAGGAGCCTGGAGGAGGGTCTTTGATGTGTTTGATGTTTGATAATAAAGGGGGGTCTTTGATGTGTTTGATGTTTGATAATAAAGGGGGGTCGTTGATGTCTTTGATGATTGATAATAAAGGGGGGTGTTTGATGTCTGATGTTTGATAATAAAGGAGGGGTGTTTGATGTCTTTGATGTTTGATAATAAAGGAGGGGTGTTTGATGTCTTTGATGTTTGATAGTAAAAGTGTGGGGGGGGGGTCATCATTCCGCCTCTGACGCTCGTGGCACGTTTGGAAGCTCGTGAGTTAGCATAGCTGCAAGCGCCCTCGTTTAGCATCGTTTTGATGAGCGGAGCTCGTCCTGGGACGGTCCAGGACCGACGTCCTCGGGGGACATCGTCCTCGGGGGGGGACAACATCCTCGGGCGGGGGGGGGCATCGTCCTCGGAGGGACAGGCCTGAAGCTACGCAGCTAGCTCCAGCTCCATCTAGCCGCGTCGTCGGCTAACCGGAGACGCTCGCGGCGCCGCAGGTGAGCAGCTCGTGCAGGTGAGCTCGCGGACCCTGACCTTGACCCGGCCCGGCCCGGTCCGGCCCCGGGTCGAGGCCTGCTCAGCGCCGGGACCTCCGGCCGCTGGTTGAAGCAGGCTAACGCACCGCTGACACCATTAGCTGGCCCGGATTGGGATTGGGATTGGGTCGGGATTAGGTCGGGATTGGGATTAGAGATGGAGCCGACGTGACCGTCAACACCACCGAGACCCTCCGAAGCTGCGACTCTGGTCACTTGGTTGGTTGAAGCGAACACGGATTTAAACTTCCCTTCTGATTTCAGCGCATCATCTTCTGAGAATTAATATGAGCAACGAACAAATAGAAAGTCGCAGAATTTAATAAAGTTCTACGAGCTTTATTAAGGTGCCATTTCAGACCTGCATCGGTGAATATGTTAATATATGTTAATCATATGTTAGTATCGATAATTATATGTGTTAATAGAGCCACATCAGCTGTTTGTGCTTTTGTTTGCCTCCGAGTTGAGTTTGTGGAATCACATCAATGATCGTGTTTCACAAGGCTTTATACATCTTCACAAACCTGTTAAGGAGGACGTTTTATTTTATGTTAACCTAGAATAGGATATTAAGACTGACAGCTGCTCATATGAACAGCATCACTGCTTTTTAATGTTGTTTATTTTAGTTTGATAGGCTTAAGGTTACCCCCTGAAAACCAGGAGCCAGTGGATGAAGGTCAGACACAGGGGCTGGTAGGAGAGAGCGGTTCTCTTTGAGTTTATTGACCAAAAGCGGAAACATAATTATCCAGTAGCAGAGCAGTCATGCATGAAGTTCTGCACTTTGATGGAGGAGTGACACCAAAGGAAACTCATCAGGTCATGTGATCAGATGAACTGTTTAAATCAATCTTGACACAAAAACAACTGTCATAAACCACCCGTCCTGATCAGAAAGAAATATTCCTTCTGAATGAGCCTGTTTGGATTAAAAGTTTCCTCTCATCGCGTTTACACAACAGTCTACTTGGATCGGCATTTATTCCTCTTTTATTGCCATTATTTGTGTCAGTTAAACGTAGTCAATGATAAGCATGCATGCTTCTCTCAGGTACATGTGACACCCCAGGATGGGTGATACTGGTTTTACTGGTCCAGCGTTTGGCTTAAACTGCAAATCATTCATGTCATCAGAGTTGTCATCAGTTTTTTAAAGTATTTTTATCATAATGGTTACATCATATATCCATCCTTCAAAGCATCATTTAGAACTTCAAAAAACCTGGAGTGAATGATGAGAATTTGTGTTTTGTTCTGTTATTTTTGGATGAAGGTTCAGCTCAGCGTCTCCTCTCATGGATAGCCTCTCATCAGTCCTGGTGAAGAGGTACCATGTTTCCCTGCCAAGTCACCTCCTGGCCCTCTGCGGAGCCCCCAAACCCCTGTGGAACTCATGGATCTTCAGCACGCCCCTCGCAGCCTCTGCCAGATCTACTGTGCAGCTGTCCTCCTCCACGAGGTCACATGCTCCCTGAGATACCCTCCCCAGCGCCCATGGAGTCCATCATTGTGGTCACAGAGTACGAATCAGGCAGACTACCAGGAGGAGCTGAAGAAGAGCAGGTAGGAGGTCTGACGAACATGGCCAGGGTGGTGTGTTACTTAACTAGTATCTAGTAATTAACTAGGCAGAGCCCATAAGTAGAACATGTTAATCACAGCATTCTGACAGGAACCTCGAAGAGACCTCACATCCTTGCTTTACTGGCTTCTCTTCATTAACGCCACTTTTCTGACTGAATTATTGTACTTGGTTGGTCTCTCTTTGCCCCAGTTGTTCAGTCTATCTGCATGTCTTCATCTCTACAACCATGTGAAAGAGAGGACACCTCCTTAGGGTTGGGGTTAGGGGTAGGGTTAGGGTTAGTCAGTTCATCAAGAAATGTTCACATATCAATGTGTGATCTTGTTTTTAGTCACCAAATTAACATGGTTTTACTCATCATACAATTGACATTAACAAAAATGTGTGTTCTTACTGTGGAAAAAGTTTGTTCACCCTACCTATCCTACTTCAGCGAACGTTTGGATGGGCTTTCTTGTAGGAACGTTTGGCCCTGAGGGTCAGGGTCAGGTTAGGATCAGGGTTAGATAGGGTTAGGGTTAACCCTAACGTGTGGCCCTGAGGGTTAGGGTTAAGGTTAGATGAGGCCAAGGCCCATCGTATCTGTAGGTGTCTGTTGATTGTTCAGATAACATGGTCTCCTGGGCTGTAGGGTTAGGATTAGGGTTAGGGTTAGGATTAGGATTTCCATTGAAATCTTAAACAGAACAATTATTATTGGCTGTAATTGTACATATGATGTATGAGTTATTTTCTTTTATTCATTCCCTCTTTCCTGGTGTACCTCCTTTACACATCTGTCCATCAACAGGAGGGTTAGATGAGGATTAGGCTACCCTAACGCTCTCACCCTAAAGCCCTCACCCAGCATCTAGAGACATCTCCTTGAATGTAACAGATGCTTATCTAATGAATTTTAGTTTGTCAAAGCTACCTTTCAGTGTTAGTTTTTCTGTAAAAATCAATTTTGTATTCATAGTTTGTAATTGTATTGAATGACCTGTAATGATGATGATGATTTGTATGTGTGTGCATATTTAATATGGAAACAGGTAGAAGACATGGACAGCTGTGAGACTGCTGAAGCCTCCTCATCTTTGGCATCGTCTTTCAGGAACTCGTCCTGTGACCTGCTCTCCCATACGTTGTGTCAGCCAGTGACGCTAATACCCCACGTCTATGAACAGAGGGGTCGGTTAAACCTTTCAGACAGGAAGTTATCTCTGCAGGAGCATTCACAAACAACAGCAGCGCCTTGTGATTCTCCAGCTCTCAGTGGCCGCTACATCTACCCCTCACTGCCATATTCTCCCGTTACTTCGCCACACACCTCTCCACGTCTGCCGCGCCGGCCTACGGTGGAGTCGCACAGTGTTTCCATCACAGACCTGCAGGTAGAGTCAGGGGAGAAAGCTGTGTCCGTTTGATTCCACAAGTCAGGGTTTCATTCATCACTGGGTTCCTCATTCTCAATGCACCATTATTGTTTGTCTTGCATTTGTCTTATAGCAGCACAAATGTTGAGGCTGTCTAACACAGGTAAGGTCTCACCTGATGGTAGAACCTAGAACCTACAGTCAGCTGGATGTTCTCTGTAGAATCCTCATAGTCACAGCCTGACTGCAGTTTGGGGCACCCTCAGCTTTCCATCAGAACCTTTTGTAGAGAACTATCAATAACTTTCCTTTAATATAACCTGAAATTTCCAATGGGCACATTTGAGGCCCGATAGGTGGCGTAACAGATGGGCGGGGCCAATGGTATCTGCGGATGGGCAGTAGCTCATTAGCATTTAGAGTGGTTCTGAGCAGGGCTGTAATCTGGTGTGTTTACTGCTCATTCCTTCAGTTTTTAGATCAAAGCGTGTTATTAACAATTTGTTTAGATATCAAAGAACCAGACTAACGTAGAAAAGGAGCAGAATATCTCAGCTTTAAAGTTTGAGTTTTGTGGTGTTTGGCATCTCATTAGAAAATCATACAAATGCTGTATAGTAATTTAAGTAGTAGTGATTTCATTCAGGACAAAAAAAAAAAATGATAATAATGATAATACAATAATAATGATAACACAATACAATGATAATACAAAAATAGACAGCTGACACAGAAAAGGAAGTAGCACAATAATGCACTTGCATGTCCAAAAAGAGGTGGGAAGAATTCGATTTAAATGAAAGGGAGTCTTTTTTTAAAATTAGTAAACAACTATATAAAAAATTGTATAAACTACCATTTATTAGTGGATTTTTTTATCATATAACATACAAAAAAACATTTTACAAAGTCCTCACTTTGTTTGGTGAGCAGTAAATAAATGTTCTGGTCGATAGATGCTGCCACACTGCAGGAGGCTTCTGAAACTGCATCCATTCACAGCTGCACATTGTGTTATGAATCTTCTCAAAAGATGGCTACATGTCAGATTTGTGTTGACACTTGAGCAAAACAACCATGTTTGCCTCCAATATATCTTAATACTTGTCCCCTTAGCTAGTTGTTGTCTTTGAGTCATCAAACACTTCCGCTCCATCTCAGTCTCTTTCCACTGGATGGCTGTCCATCGCTGGGCCTGGCCCCGGTTATTTCAGTCAGTCAGATATCCTCAGGTGGGGCTCCTCTTGTTCCAAAGTGGAGGTTGAACACTAACGGCCACTGGGCTTTTGCTGTCAGGCTCAACTTGGGAATAACCTGCCTAACCGCTGAGCCTGCCTCGCTCAAGTCCACTTTGGGACACCAGCAACTATGTAATGTTCCACTAAAAGTCTTCTATTTTTTGTAACATAAATGTAGAGTAGGTACACCATAAAAAGAAGCAAGTATTTAAAATCTACAATTCTATAAAATACCTTAATTCTTGCTTCCAATACACATAATTTTAAATTGGTAAAAATTGACTGTTGCACATCATGACAGCTAGTGACAGAGGAAATACGTGATACTGCTGGAGTTCAATGGTTTCATGGCTTCTGGATTAAAGTCCCACTACTTATGAGTACTCTTTACCAGGACTTTGGATGAGTAATTGCTGTGTACAGTTCTGTTAAATGTGTGATGACATGTTTAAATGAGCAAATTTCCTCCTCTTTCTTGAAGGACTGTGTACAACTCAACCAGTACAAACTAAAAGATGAGATCGGAAAGGTAAAGACACGCAGTTCACTTTCTCTGTCACAGTCTTGTTTATATCTGCCCCTCTTGAACAGAATATTTAGACATAATCAGTTTTTGAACACATGAAATGTTTAACTGAGCAGTTTCTGGCATTTTTTAAGTGGATGCCTACATTGAGGGGAATAATGCTGCAAAGACAACCAAGGTGCAGGATATTTGTAGCCTTGGTGGTTAAGTTTGGGTTAGAATGCAGATATATGTAGCGTGTGGAGTCTGTACCTGTAATCTGAGTCTTCCTGCAGAGTAGATGTTCAACCTGGGTTCTGGATGCATTATCCAAATTATTCAGGACATCTTAGATGTTTTCTGCAGAAGGATCAACAATTACTCTGAGTGATGGATATTTGCTCTAAAATTGGTCCTTGTGCTTTTTTAACTTGGGTTTTGTGACCCTCTTTCGGTCTGTTGTATCTTTGAGTTTTTGTCATAATGTGAAAAAAGTGACAGATGTTTCATTTGTGATTCTTTCAGGGCTCTTATGGTGTCGTCAAGTTGGCTTACAATGAAGATGACAACACTTACTATGTGAGACAGATACACAAGCACTAGATTCAGTGTCTTTCTGTTGATTACTGCTCTAGTTATTCTGTGTAGGCAGTATTTCAATGGTTCTAAACATACCTGAGTGGGTCACTGGTGCCAGAGACCATCTGAGTGGTAGTCATTTCTCTCTCTCTCAAACACATGCAAATAAAAGCACATTACACATGATCAACATATGGGTAAATTGCCTTGAGTCTAGAGAACAAGCATGTAAAATAAGCATGAATTCTTCCACTCAATCATAAATGTCTTTGTTGTGGGTTCCCCTCTCTACAGGCGATGAAAGTTTTGTCAAAGAGGAGACTGATGAGACAGGCTGGTTTCCCTCGTGAGTCTCTTACATGGTTAAATATTTCTAATGGTGATCCACCCTATGTCTACCACTTCTCATACCTTTGATTGCTGTCAGGACGCCCTCCTCCTCGAGGAGCTAAGTCTGCACCTGAAGGCCTCCCTCAACCCAAAGGTCCCCTGGAACGTGTCTACCAAGAGATTGCCATCCTGAAAAAGCTGGACCACCCTAACGTAGTCAAACTGGTAGAGGTTAGTTGGCCTGGAACTTGTACATGGGGCCATCATTGTTGCAAAAGTACTGCAAATACAAATAAATATGATGTGACCGAAGTGTTAAAGGGCGTAGTTCTCCTTTCTGCACTACACATAGGAAACACTTTTCTTCTTCCTTTCAGGTTTTAGACGACCCAAATGAGGACCATCTCTACATGGGTATTCTCTCTCTCTCTCACACATACAAACACACACACAATTCAAGGCAGTATTTGTAATCTGTACTCTTAATTGTTTTCTGTTGCAGTTTTTGAGTTGGTGAAAAAAGGGTAAGAAACTCTAACTTCATAATGAATCTGTGGAGATGTGCATGTTTGTATAACAGTGTTTGCTTCATTTGTGTCTTTGTGTGCATTCAGGCCAATAATGGAAGTGCCAACAGATAAACCCTTCAGTGAGGATCAGGCCCGTTTTTACTTCCAAGATCTTCTGAGGGGAATTGGATACCGTGAGTGTTCTAAGACTTTATATACACAGTGCTTGTATTTGTCTCTTCCTCATTCATTTAATTTATTTTTGCATAATTGTCACACTTTAATGCTTCAGTGTTGGAAATTTGGCCCACTTTTCTTCTGAATTGTTTTAACTCAGCCACATTGGAGAGTTTGGAGCATCAACTGTCAGATTTCAGTCAAGACTTTGACTCATCACTCTAAAATAGGATTGCAGGATTCAGAAAAAAATATCAATCACACTGATCTCACAAGATCCATCCTTGGACCAAGACCAAGAGTGACGATCAAGGCTATTACACGGACGATTGCAGACACAAATTCTAAGTTATGCCTTAACGTCAATTTGCTTATTTCTTTAACTGAAATATACGATATAAATTATATCTGTAAATCTAGGTTGGTTTACATAAATAGCATAGTCTTCTGTACAGTGCCCTAATTAAAGTTGCAATAAAGGATCTTTTGGAAAACCAACTTGGTAAGAAGATTCAAAGACACTTCCTGTATTTACCCATAGCCTCGAGAGTCAAAAGATTCACACAGCGTCCACTTTATTCTCCATAACACACATTTGACTGGTGATTGAATGACTTGAAACTATTTAAGTGATTCTTTGATTCTACGGAGGAGTAATCAACTGTGAGTGTGTCCAGTCAAGCTGGTTAATCACAGTTAACTCATGAATTACTTTTTCACATGGGTTAGGGTCGTGATCGTGCAGGCTTGGATAGCTTTTTTCCCATAATAAATAAGTCCATCATAATTTAAACTGCATTTTTTTATTTACTTGGGCTACCTTTGTCTTATATAAAAATTAATTATTACTGTGATGAACTGAAATATTCAAGTCTGACAAATGTGTGTAAATAATAAAAAAATCAGGAAGAAGGCGAATACCTTTTCACAGCACTGTACATGCACATTGTTAATGGTAAATGGAATAGCTTTTCTAGTTATGCTTGACCACGCACAGCCTTTTAAATTTGTAAGTGTTGCCTTTTACATTTACAAACTGGTGCAAGAAAGAGCTTTTAATAATGAGGAAGAAACATTGAACAGGAGAGCACAGATTGAAGTTTAGAGGAATCAGATTTAGTTGCAAGGTTGGACAACAGAGGGGAGCACTGAGATCCAGTCTGTCATTGGTGTAACATGTTTCCTTTCATCTGTACAATTTGTTGCTTTTGTTGGTGATGACAGGACATTCTGTATCTTCTCTCAACACAGTTCATTACCAGAGGATCATCCATAGAGACATCAAACCATCCAACCTGCTGGTGGGAGAAGATGGGCACATCAAGATTGCAGACTTTGGAGTCAGTAACCAGTTTGAGGGAACTGATGCCCTCCTGACGAGCACAGTGGGAACACCAGCCTTTCTGGCACCTGAAGCCCTGTCTGAAAACAGGATTAACTTCTCTGGAAAGGTGAGAGGATGCTGTGTCAGTGGTGCATCCCTCCACTCATTATTGCTCCTTAAGCACGTCACATATGTGACCCTGAAGCATGGTTTAAACAGGGTTAGCCTGTGCTAGCCTGTGGTCAGTGTGAGTTGATTTACTCATGCAAACACAAGCAGAATAGTTCCTCCACTTCTGAATTCACAGACCCCTTCATCTGAAAGATCTGAGGCACACAGATATTTATGTGCTCCTGACCGACCTGCAAGGTGTCCTTTTCATTAGAAAACATTTGTTACTCTGCCAAACAGCCACGTGCTAAAGAGGATAATGACTCAACCAGCACACATAAGCACAATGACCTGAGGAGCCTCTGCAGTGTCAAAAGGACGTGTTGTTGTTGAAGCAACATCTCATGTTGTTGCAGGCTCTGGACGTTTGGGCTATGGGAGTCACTCTGTACTGTTTCGTGTTTGGAATGGTGAGTTTTTCAGTGAAAGATTGAGATTGTCAGATTATGCAAAACATTTTTCAGTTACTTAGTTTGTATGTTGGTGTGTCTGGAGGGGCCCCAAACCGACTGTAAACATCACAATCGGCTTTATCTCGCCTTGTTGGATGGAGAAATATCAGTTGATGAAATAATTGTTGATGAAATCAGTTGACAACTGATGTATTTGGTAGAAACGATTACAGAAATAATGTCTTCAAAGTCATGTTTTATGCTGAAAAAGGAAAACTTTTACATTTATGCATAGCATTTTTTAATGTAATTTGTCATACTGAATAGAGTCTCCAGCTTTGTCTGAAGAACATTTTTAATATGTGTCAGTGTCCGTTCATGGATGAGCGCATCGTCAGCCTTCATCAGAAAATCAAGACGCAGCCACTGGAGTTTCCTGAACTGTAAGTTGCTGGTAGTAATATGATTGCCTCCCAGTTATTCTTGTGTTTGTTCTAATTCTCTGTCTCCATTAGTCCAGATGTGTCGGATGATGTCAAAGATCTGTTAATAAGAATGTTGGACAAAAACCCAGAGACCAGAACATCAGTCTCGCAGATTAAGGTTATCATGTTCTTTCATATTTTTTCCAGTCTCAACATTCTTTAAAGTTTCTTCAACTAGAATAACCAACCACAGCTGCTGTTCTCAGGTTCACCCGTGGGTGACGAGGCATGGTGCTGAGCCTCTTCCTCCTGAAGATGACAACTGTTGTGTGTTGATCGAGGTAACAGAGGAGGAGGTGGAGAACTCAGTCAAACATGTTCCCAGTCTGGCAACAGTGGTGAGATTGATGAAAAGAAAACTGAAAAAAGAAACATTTTTTTCTATTTTTTGGATGATTAAAATCAAATAAATGTTCATTACAGTGACAGTGAACATGCAAGTAAAGAATTAAAATTTATTCTGTGGACTTGTGTACTCCTGATTTTGTGCAGATCCTCGTGAGAACAATGCTGAGGAAGCGCTCCTTTGGAAATCCATTTGACTGGGCCCGTAAAGAAGAGCGTGGCTCGGTGTGTTCAGGACATACTGGCCCCTAAGGACAGTTCACAACCCCCTCCCCCAATCTTCTCTCTATTTATTATAACAAAATTAAGCTCATGAAACATTTAACACACGTATCCTGATGACATTGCAAATTTAATAATTACTATAATGAAATTGATTGTGTTGTCTCTTTTTGTCAAAGAAACAGGATATTGGTGATGGAATCAGTAGTCCGGACCCCGGTCGGTTTGGTTGATTATGAGGTTCTGTCTTTATGAAATGTTTTACTGTTCCGGACTTCTACTTTGAAACTTTTATAGCTTGCTGGAGCCAGTTTTTGCCAGAAGTTTCCTGATACTCCCTTTCATTTGTTTATCCTGCCTGTATTTCCACCCTAGCATGCTTCCTTTTAAGCCTGAAGCTTTCCCTCTGGAAATGTGTTTTTTGGAAGAGAGAAAGTTCTGTAGTGTTTTTCAAAATGCAATGATTTTGTTTGTGTTACCACACTCTCCCAAGGCTTATTTGTTTCAACATTTTGATATGCTGCATGATATGGAAGCTTTAAATGACGCTATTACTTGCTATTTAAAGTCAATCGATAATAAGATGAGTACTTTACTTCTTCTGATATTCAATGTCATACACATTATGAAAAGTTTTTCAACTTCGGGACAACAGCTCATAACCGTCAGCTGTTTTTCATTCTGATATGTGTATGAATCTATGCATTGTAGACTTTGATTTCCCTAATTTATTTCTCTCACCCTGAATTTACTATTCCTCACTTTTATTATTTTTTATTGAATCACGTGCTCTACTGATGTTTAGATGTTAGAGTATGAGTTATCGTAATAAATGTTTTTGCACGCTCATTACTGTAGCAGGAGTTCTCAATGTTTTATGAAGGGATGGTAAATATTTGGACCTGGAGATCACATCTCATTTTAAGTCTGTCATATGCAACTGCATATAAGCTGTTATGTTCAGGTTAGTACATGTTTACTGACTTTGTAACTTGGTTGATTAAGGGTTTCAGGGTTAGTTTCTTCTTGTCTAAAAGGTGAGAAATATCTCTGCCTATGTTTATGAACAACAGATTTGGCAGGAGACAGAGGCAGTGCACCGACCAGCGCATGTTAATCCCCATTTCACCTACCATTTGCTGTCATGAAGAAATGAAGAGAGGCAAAGGGGGCAGGACAGCTCCTTGCTGCTCTGTCTGAATCCCGATCTAATGTTGTGTTTCATTTAATTTTCCAATTAAAAAAGGGAGGTGGGGGTGCAGAAAATGTATGGTTAAGAGTGAAGTCAAAGAAGTTGTTAGGGTTAGGTATAATAGCTATAATATAAAGCTGTAATTTAAGCAACTAGAAAGCACTCGGAGAGCGCAGACCTCCGCCAAGCGCAACAATTCCTTTTGGCCCCATTTACCACAATGTTAACGAAAATTTCAAAGTGATCCAGAATCCAGGAATTCTTCTCGATCATCCCCAAAATGAAATCAGTTCTTCCTTTTCACATTTCCAACAAATCCTGAAAATGCCATCAAAATCAGTCCATAATTTTTGAGTTATGTTGCTGACAGACAGACAGACAGACAGACAGACAAACAGACAGCAAAAACATAACCTCCTTGGCGGAGGTAAAGATAGGATTAGGAATTAAATGAGATAGTTAGGCTTAGGGTAAAGAAGCTGGGGAGAGTTTATCAAATTGGAAGAGGATGGGTTAGGATTACGCATTAAGTCTGAGGTCGTTGGGGTTGGGGTTCAGGGTTTCGGAATAAATGAATATGCACTGACCTACTGATGTGTGGGGTGTAGATGGGTGGGGAGGTTTTCGATTTCTCCCACAGGGGAACCAACTAGAAGTCCAGGCCTGATTGGCAAAGGATGAAGAGTGGACTTCTGGGGCTGGCTAAAATGAAAGGTAAGATAAAGTCTGAATGACTGTGTAATTAAATAAGGAAGATTATCGAATAATTCTTTGGTAGCTAATAATAGATTAATTAGATATGGTAAATAGATAAAAAAAAATGAGTCAAAAGTAATATATGATAAAGGAAAAAAAAGACTTAAACAAGATGTAGCCAAGTAAATATTTTAATAAATAATTTACTATTTTTAATTTTTCATGAACATTCTCCAAAGTTGCTGATATATTTTTTTGTTTAAACCTGTAAGGGTTATCCCTGTGCACCTTTTATCTACATGAAGAATGATGTCGAAGAATGATGCATTCATTGATGAGACACACAGGACAACACATGAGAAGCTGCTCATTCCTGCCAAAAGAGGGGCCGTGACGTCAGTAAGATGACGATTATTTCAAGATAGCGAGTGTATAACTTGGTCATCCTGTTCTGAACTGCATAAAAATGTAGCTTGAACTTAGGAAAAAAGCGAGTCTGTATATGACTTATTTTTTTAAAAGTGGCGCTAAAGTTTTTGTTTTGTCATCAGCGTATTGTCCCACTCGGGGGGGAGAGTGTGCAACTCTCCACCTGTCAAGTTGTGGCATGGGATATATCGAGACCTTTCAGACTAGTTCCAACAGCCAACAGCTTCTCCCTCACTGGTCCTTATTGACTTAAGTATCATTGACATGGGTGCAAAACTATCTAATTTACTTCTTGCTATATTATGCATCACTAAGAAAACTATCCTTTTGAAATGGAAAACCCTGAGTGGGGGTGGGTTATGAGAGAGACAGTATGTGTGTAGGTAGGAGTATGTGTGTGAGTGTATGTTTGGGAGCGATGTGTGTGTTTTGTGTGTATGCTGTTGGTGTGCATTAACACCTTTGTGTGGGAGTCCGTGTGCTCCAGGTCATGCCAGCCTCTCTGGAGTGTGGGACCCCATTGCTTGGGCTCACTGTGCCTTTGTCTGGGGGTGGGGCATGCTTGCCTCACCCTCAACATGGGGAGGGGTGCTCCTAGCTCTGGGGTGATGGCAGGACTTTGGGATGCCTCTGCGGTGAACCCCTCAGCTAGGCAGGCCTGGGTCAGGGTCATTCAGGGTGTAAAAAAGGGGGGGGAAGAAGGCAGCTGCAGTTCTTGAATTGACCATAAGTAATTTTGAATAGTATATTAAATTATAATTGATGACAACTTAATGATGACATCATAAGAGCTATGTGTTATTGATACAATTGTTGGAAAATAATATTTACCCCATTTTGCCTTTTATCACAAATGTCAAGTTGACAAATTACAGAAAATTGAGATTTATTTCATGAACTGATGAAGCCTCTTGGATGACAGCTGTGGTCATGCTGGCCTGCAAGAGCTTGGTAGTGGTTTGGCAAGTGTATATAGTGTCCTTTATGACTATAAGGTGGCACTCTGGTGTAGATGGTCCAAGTGATGCCTCTGGGGGGATTGTGGTGATTCCAATGTTGCTATTATTGTGCAGTGAATAGCCACTCATATATATCTTTTACAGAAAATGAAATACTTTGATTAATTTTTACAGAATACAAAATAATAACCCAAGCTATCAAAAAAAATTGTGTACACTTAAAAAAAGTCTGTTGGAGCCCTGTGTATATTTAACACAGTCTATTCTCAGATGCATCGTTAGTGATATCAAATGTAAAAAAATGTTCAAATACAACAAAACTTTTAACACCTTGACAATGTAAATAAATAAAGATAAAAAATTAACACTGTCTCACCTCATTAATTGTACTCATTTAACTTTGGTTATTTCTTTTTACACCTGTGCTGTCAACTGCATGTGTGTTTGTTTCTGTGTTTTC
>CAJVRN010000174.1:0-50000 GCA_911728415.1 Lagocephalus sceleratus
AAACAGCAGTTCATGAACCTGCAACAACCTTCCCAGCAGCCAGATTCACCTCAACCAGTAACGTGGCTATGATCATCTGCAGGTGGAACTACCCAGGAGCCAGTTTCAGACATGCTTAGGGGGTCATCAGAAAGGCCACAGTGGCCACAGAAGTGGATCAGGTTGTTCTTCAACATCATCATCATCATCATGCAACTTTACCATATTACAGTCACATCTCCTGGCTTTTCTCTACCATACTATATTAGCCAATAGAAAAAAGAGGAGCCTCCAATCACTACTCATCACATCCAGATTCACAAGTCACACAACCAAGTCAAATTTATTTATACAGCACACTTACAACAACTTGAGTTGAGCCAAAGTGCTCAACAGCTAAAACAGCTATTTTGGTCAATGCCAGTGTGGAGGGTGTTACAATAATCAAGCCAAGTCATGACAAATGTGACAAAAGAGGAACAGTTACCTACCTATCTTGACTGAGAATGTCTGGTCGGTCAGGTAGGAGTGGAACCAGCCCTGGGCTGTTTCTGAGACGCCCCATTATTTATACATGTTGATGACATTGCATTCTTTTTAATAAAAAAAATGTTTAATCTCTTTTACAAAGTCAGTCTCTAACCCTAACCCTAGCAGGCGAACAAGTTTAATCCTTACCCCGAAACCCCTGCGTACCCTAGACCAGCCTCTATGGTTTCAATGGACCATGGTTGGATTTTACAGATGGGCTTTGCATACATTTGGTTTTTATCATTTATGCACTTTTAATTTCTGGTTTATTTTTAGCATTTCTTTCACTATCGCTACTCCCTGTCCCCAGACTCTAGCCCCTTACTTTTATTTTCCATTTTATTCATTTTTTTTAAATCTCCATTTCACTCCTCAAACCTCAATTTTGCCCTTTAACCATTTATTCACTTATATATCTATTTAACCTATTTTAACCTGTATTATTTTTTTTGAATATATTTAAAATGTGCTTTCTCAAAATGTAGATTTGGAGGGGACAAGACATTTATTTGACGAGGTACTGCTCCCTCTTGCACCCTTTGTCTGTTCACTTTCAGGTTAATCTCGAACGCGAACGCACACACGTGCGCACGCACACACACACACACCATCTTATTCATTCAAACACAGAAATACTTACAGTTCTGCAGTATTGTACTGACCCATGGGAACATTTAAAAAAAAAAGGCAGGAAAAACTGCAAAAAACAGAAATTTGACAAATCATTAAATGTAAATTTAAGAATTAGCTGTTGATCATTCAGAAAAGCCCTCACGTTGGCTTTACCTGCAGCAGTTCCACCCAAATGGACTGGTGAATGTCCATTTCCACCTGCAAAGCACCAAGAAACAAACTGGCCAATGCTAGTTGAGTTTAAATACTGTTACTCAGCAGGACATACTAGTGTTCTGGCCATTGCTGATAAGCCAACAAGTGGACTGCAGCCTCCGGCTCAGGCAGCAATAACTTTCTGTTCTGCCTGCATACACGTAAAAGTATTAAGTGTATAAAGTACATTTAAAAAAAAAAAAAAAAGTTCAACCACATGTCAGAATAAGCACCCTTCATTTCAGTGTCACCAACATGAGGATTGACAAGAAAAGGCAGAATGTCACATTTCTACAGCTACTCTCTTAACCTTGGTTCTTTTTAATGGTGGATTAGATAAAGAAAACTGAATTATCCATGTTCTAACACACAATAGGTTTCCGCCAGCACCTATTTGCATTTCAAAACTGTACTAGTCATTAGTAAAAGAAAGGAATCTGCACAGAAATGACAGAAATGTGACTTTTACTATAATAAAACAGAAAATATATCCACAACCTCGTGAAAAAGGCAAACAGACAGAGAAAATCTGAATAGAGTTGTTGAACTGTAATGTGCACAATGGAAACAAAAAGCAAACTGATAATTTTATTTCAATCCTGTACTTAGATCAGAACACATGCAACAGCTGAGACAACACAGCGTCACGCTGTACGAGTGGATTTGTGACGCTCCCGAATACTATTATCATACAAACACGCTGCGTAGCCATGCTAGCAATGTCTCAATGTCTGTTTTCTCCAAATCGCTGGAATCTTCTGGATTTTACTCTTTACACTCTGTTCTTCTGAAACCAAATAAAAGCAACAAAACAAAAACTTTGGGTTCCACCTTTTTACACACGAAAACAACACAAAAAGGGATTATTATTTTAATCCAGAGCAGAAAGCTTTAAAACTGACCAAGAAAAATGACACAAAACAAGAAGTCTCCAGAAAGACTGATGAGTAGAATAAGAAAAAAAATTAAACATGTCCAGAAGTTTCCAGAGAAATGGAATAAAGTGCAACAACAATGTTTCACGTCGGGCAATGAAACAGAGGTCCAACACAAAGTCCTCATAAGGACACTTTCGTCTTCTTCTTCTTCTTTGTTGGTTTATGTGAAATGAGCAGTTACAAACTATCAGCCTGAAAAAAGCGAGTTCCTACCCACCTGCCCCACTGTCCAATTAGGAGCCTGGCTCAGCTGTCAGTCATTGCCCGTCACAGGACAACATAACCGTGCACGTGCCCGACAGGAATGAGACAAAATCGACATTTTTATGATGACGGCAGCTGCTCTCCCAAACCAATTTATTTCTGTTTACAACCTCCAAGAGAAATGATCACCTGTGGAAGAATAGGACACATATAAAAAGAGGAGCTGGTGAAATTGTGATCAGGTGGTTCTAACATCATTTCCAGCAACTAAGATCCTCATGAGAACATTAACCCTAATCCGGGTGATGATGGCACTACATCTTTCTGGTTCACATCACATTCCAAAGGTCAATAAACAGCCATAAGTTTAGTTTCAAACAGGTTCTGAGGGTTTTTATGTACAGTAAATATAACAATCGATGGAAACTTCAATGCTAGATCACACTGACCATGGGGGGTTAGAAAAATAAACGTCACTTCTCAATATCAAAATAAAACAATTTCAGTCTCTTTCAGAAAGCTTATCTGCACCTTTATGGAGGATGTAATTTTTGTATTTACAGGCTAAGGTGAAAGACAAGTCTGACCATGCACAAATCACAGATTTTCTCCACCAACTACAACATATGGAAAAGTATCTGTGATTCGAAAGATTGGATTGACCAAGTGAGAAAACAACAACAAAGATGAGATACCAACTTTTAAACTTAAAAAATAAATAAAACAGCTATTTGGATTGGATCTGAACTGATTCCGTATGAAAGTAACTAGTTACTGTAATTTAATGAAACTACAATATTAGTCAAGCCATCATCAGTCCCAGTATAATTTCAACATTTCCCTCCAGGCATCCAGACGCAATGTTCTGAGGCTGAAAATGAAATGAGGAGATTGTTCGTTTTTACAAATTCAATTACTCAGAAGCTCCAAACTGTCCAGGATTCCATTTGGAAGCACCAGCCAAACCAAATAAAATGGCACACCTCTAAAAGATTACATAGAGGAATTGACAAAAACAGAGGTGAAGATGTGGAGTTCGGTCAGTAATACTGCAGTCACGCCGTCCTCTCAATACTGGAAAACTACAAATCTGAATCTGAACCTGTCCTTTCAAACCACTGGAACTAATCAAAGCAAGTGGGAAGTGACTCCAAGAATCTGGAGCTGAACATGAAGTGAGCTGGTGTCCCATTATGGCATTGTGCCATTCAGCTGAAAAACCAGCAATCAGAAGAAGAACCCTTCTAAGCTCAATCATCTGTTCCAGCCCACAGTTCAGAAGCACCAGGACGTCTTCTGGGTGAGTCCTCCTTCTAAAGACTGGTGGGCCATTTCTGGTGCTCTGACGGTTGTGCTAACATCTCAAATGTGGACAACAGTTTAATGCCATCAGTGACACAAGCGTGACATCACCAAAGGGAAGCTGAGCCTTGTCTTGGTCCTATTCTCGTTTCAGCGGCCCAGTATACACAGTAGTGACCACCGAAACCAGGTCCTGGTCCTGGTCTACTTTGTCCCACAGGTGTGTGAACTCACACCAGGTCAGTCACACATGAGTCCAAAGAGAGAAACAACAGTCACAGGCCAGTTCAGAGAACTGGATGGTGACTGATAACTCTCAAGACTCGCAGGACTGGTAGTTCTCAGGACTTCTCCCCTAGATGAGACGGCTCTACTGGCCCCTCTTCGTCTGACAGACCCGTTTCCACGGTGATAACCAGGGATGCCAGAGAGGCATTGCTTGCCATTGGCTCCAGTTCAGCTGAGAAAAAAGAAAATAAGGGGGAAGGGATTAATTAACATAATTTCCAGTGATATAATTAAGTTACTAATTTGCCAAAAACTCTTTGTCCAATAATAAATTCACGACAGAGCATTTTGTACTCTAAACTGAACTTACTACCCTAAAGTGTGCATTCATAAATTTAGTTCTACTTAACAGGTGAATCACTACCTTAGCACGGTGGAGGCGTTTGGGTGACACAAATGATCGTAGGAGCTCTACTCGTTAACGGTAACAGTGAAAACAAGGATGTGTACATCACCCAGATTGGCTGCAAGAAAAAACTGTGGCTGTAGGAACACAGAATGTCACTTCAATTTGAGGGGGGCGGTTCTTGAGCTAGTCGGCTTCACCTCCACACACAGAGGTGAAGCAGAAGTTTCCCAGGGTGAGCGGCAGTGGGCTGGTGTGAGCACGCTTATACCCCCCCCGAGCTACCATTTGTTTTAATTTACCCCGGTGAACGAGTCAGAAATAGGTCTCTTGCTGTCATTTGTCTCCACAGGCCCAACAGCAGTACAGAGTACCCAGCTTTCTTGGAGTACCTGACAGGGGTATTTGAGAGTGCTCTGACAGGAGACTCCATTGTTCTACCGGGGGACTTTCAATGCCAACATGGGCAATTTTTGAGCTGTGGACACAAGATCCATGGCAGCAAAGCCCCAAACCAGTCGTGGACAACAAAAGTAAGGGATGCCATCAAGCTGAAGGAGTCCTATCAGACCATGCTGGCCAGTGGAATTCATGTTGCAGTTCACGAGTACCAGCAGGCTAACCAAGTCGTAGCCCAGGCTGTCATGGAGGCAAAGCCTGGGGTCCATGAGGAGTTTGGTCAACCTCAAAGAGGGTGAGTGTTAGGTCAGGAGAGGGAAGCAGTTCTGCCTGCAGTTTTGTTGATTCTGTTGATCACAATTGTGGACATTATCGGGCAGTGGAAGGAATATTCTGAGGAGCTCCTCAAACTCACTGACAAATTTTCAACTAAGGAAGTGGAGGCTGGAAACATCCATCGCCCAAGCCGAATTCACCAAGGTAGAGCACCTTAGTGGCAAGCCATCAGGGGTAGATGAGGTCTCCCCCTAGTACCTCAGGTCTTGTGGATTTTGTGTGGCTGTCATGGTTGATACGGCTCTGCAGCATTGCATAGCAGTCAGGGACAGTATTCCAGATGTGTCCCACTGGGCAGAAGACCCAGGGGCGTTTGGGCACCTCTGCGTAGACTGCTGTTTATGCGCCCTGGCACCAGATAAGGCGACAAAAATGAGGAGTTATGCCTCTTTTTGCTACTGCCACTAGACTCCATAAAAACATGGTTTGTTTCCTTTTTCCTTTTTCAGATGCCGCAGTTATTTAGGGGTGGGGCTCAGTGCTGAAGAATGCTGATGAGTGGATCATAACTCTATTCACATGAATCACCCATGTTTGATCGTGCCTGCTAATGAGTTCATTTTATTTCATTTCTACAAGCTTCACCTCAAAAAAGATCAGTTGAATATATGAGAAACAGGGCTATTCACGGTTTGGTACAAGACCTGTGTGAGTGTCTGTTGTTGCCATCACTGGACTGTCCCTCAAAGTATCGGGGTCCTGGTAGTCCTGTGGTAGCCCCACCCGTCGCACACCAGGGTCCAGAACCACCGAGGACCCGCCTTCGCTCAGCGTGCCATCACTGGAGGCTCCCGACACCACAGCTTCCAAGGCCAATGCTCCAACTCCACCTACACCTCCAAGAGCCAAGTCGTAGTCTAACGGTAGGTCATCCAGACAATCTGTGTTCAGCTGCAAAGACACCATTAAATATGAGATGAACACAAACAACGACAAAGCAGGAAATAAGATGATCATCCATATAAAAAGCAACATTGATTTTCACAATTCTGGAACCTCTACTGAAATCCAGTCTAAGCTGGACCCTTTTCTTTTAGTTTTAGGTTCAGTATGTACAACAGAAAATAAGTTTAAATGAACAATCTTCAGTGGTTTTCAAATACAAGACATCTGTATCTATATTCAAACACTGAGCTGGCAGATGTGGTGAAGAAAGCTGGCAGCACTGAAGAGAGAATGTTAGCTTAGCTCTTTCTTGAAGAATTCTGTGATCCTTCCAGCCATGACCTCCCTTTCTGGGAGGTCCTGGCAGTGAGGGTTAGGCGAACCCCAGCCCAACTACAATGGCTAGACACCGGTGGGGCTACAGGGTGGTACCACTGGCCACTCCCTGGACAGGCCCACTTCTGGGGCATCATCGGGCAAAACCTGGCTCTGTGACACAGCCCTAAACCTTGTTTCCACACAGATGCATTTTACTGCAGCACACAACAAATGTTCTGCAGGCAGAGTTGTGATACACCAAAGCTTAAGTGTTCAGGCTTGCCTGACGGAGTTTGAAAAAGAAGCATTTTCTGTTTGCTAGAATGCCCGCGGCCTAAATCTAGTGCTCATGGACACAACTTACACGCAGTTAAACATATTCATTCAAAATGGCTGGATCGACTAAAAGAAGAAGACGACAACATTTAATGTCTCACTCTAGGACAGTGGGGACCAGCTGCGATATACTGGCCAGATCACAGTTAGAAAAGAGGTCTTTCATCTCAATAGGAAAAACCTGGTTAAATACAGGCAATTATAGAGTTGATAGTGACCAACGTCAACTGCTCACACACCTTCAATAACACCATTCTTAAGTCCAAAATCTCATTTAGTCAGTCCTAAGTGAATCATTAGTCATAACGAGAAGATGACAAAGACAACTTAATCCAAAAACTGGTCATCAAACTCTGAGGATTGTGGATGTGGAGACACGTGTGGAGATCTGACTTAAAAGGGGATTCCATTTGCTGTGTTGAGTTCACTGTTTTAATAAGAATTTCATTAAGTTTCCTTCTTTACTATAGTAAAAAAAAAAAAAAAAAACCTGAAATAAAATGCAAAAAACAACCAGATGTTGTCTTCAGACTCACCGCAATGCCCAGAGCTTTGAGAATGTTCATCTTGCACATGGGACATGTGCGATGATCCAGCAGCCATGGATCCACGCAGCTCTTGTGAAATAAATGTCTTCATAGGAATGAAAGAAACAAAAGTAATCAGAAGCACCACATTGCAACCCAAATGAGCAGTGAAAGATTGACTAACTGGTCTGATGTATTTAAGCCATAAGGAAAAGTGTTTTCAGCGTTGTGCTGTGCATATGTCACGAACTGACGTGGGTGTCAGAAGAATCCTCGCTTGGGCCTGGCGCGGTCTGTTGGTGGGAGGTGTGTGTGTCGAGGGGGGTATAGTCAGCCAGGCCCAAGCCCACATAAACGCATCAATGAGTGCACAGGAACTGAAATACTTGAGTTAAACTGTGCTACAGTTGATCTGTTTTTACATGCTTAACAAAGCTCGATGCAGCCCTGTTGATGACTTAAAACCCGTGTGTATTCATCCACAGGCACCAGAAGGGGACCGGCTTCTGTGTGGCATCATAATTACCTGCAGGGCAGAATGCGAACTACATCATTGGCCTTGTAGCCCTCAATGCAGACAGCGCAGTTATCGAAGTCGCTTTCCGTCTCCAGGTCACCCTTCCTGATGGTGCGAACTTGCAACTTACTGATGGCCTTCTTCGCTGCGTCGCCAAGACGGCGCTGCAGAACATACAGAAAGTCACAATCACTTGGTACATGAAGTTGGTGACTTCCAGCATTTTTCCACCAACAGCCAGAGTCAGAATGGAGATGGTTAGACAAGGAGAATAAAAGGGTTTTAGAATTTGATAAACTTGATATTAGGTTTAAAAACCATTGTTGGAAATTAATCTGTGTTAAAGAACCAGAAATCATTATTCACCATTGGGCCTTTATACAACTTTTGGACCCTAGGCCATTGATGACTCGTAAGGAGAACAAGAACTAACAGGCTGTAAACGTCCCCACAGTGGGACAATTAAAGGAGCTCCTCCTATACAAATTTCTCTCAAGAAAGTTGGCCGCTCTCACTGACACATGCCAACAGCTTTCACCGTGAGTTCCATGTATGATTGAGGGTTTGCAGCCGACAACAAGCACCTCGCTACTGAAATCTTCACAGTCAGTCATAGACGTACCTGATTTCTGTCTCGAGCGTTAGCGTATCGGAATCTCTGAATGTAGTAGAAGACAAGCCAGGCAAGAGAAATGATCATCAGCACGATGAAGGAGATGGACACAAACACCACCGACGTCCTGCTGACATACTTCTGCAGGTTCCGTGTCCCAATGGTAATAATCATATTTATTGTCACATTGTGCTCCAGGAGTGACGTCAACTCGCGACCCTTTGGTTCTGGGATCATGATGGCGACCACCTCACCGGTCCCTGCACAGGGAGGAAGAGGAAGCTTAGAGGAGGAGGAAGCTTAGAAGAGGAGGGAGGAGGAAGCTTAGAGGAGGAAGGAGGAGGAACCTTAGAGGAGGAGGGAGGAACCTTAGAGGAGGAGGAACCTTAGAGGAGGAGGAGGAGGCTTAGAGGAGGAGGAAGCTTAGAGGAGGAAGGAGGAGGAACCTTAGAGGAGGAGGGAGGAGGAACCTTAGAGGAGGAGGGAGGAAGCTTAGAGGAGGGAGGAGGAAGCTTAGAGGAGGAGGAGGAAGCTTAGAGGAGGAGGAAGCTTAGAGGAGGAGGAGGAGGAAGCTTAGAGGAGGAGGAAGCTTAGAGGAGGAGGAGGAGGAAGCTTAGAGGAGGAGGGAAGGAGGAAGCTTAGAGGAGGAGGAAGGAGGAAGCTTAGAGGAGGAGGAGGAAGCTTAGAGGAGGAGGAGGAAGCTTAGAGGAGGAGGAAGAGGAAGCTTAGAGGAGGAGGAAGAGGAAGCTTAGAGGAGGAGGAAGAGGAAGCTTAGAGGAGGAGGAACAACCGCCTTCGCTTTACAATACATCTCAATTCTGTACTAACAAGTTGTTCCTACTTGTGTGGACTGACAAACTGCCTGTCTGCGTGTCTGTCTGACTGTCTGTCAGACTACCTGACTGTCTGTCTGTCTACCTGTCTGCCTACCTGACTGTCTGTCTGTCTACCTGACTGTCTGTCTACCTGTCTCTCTACCTGTCTGTCTACCTGTCTGCCTACCTGACTCTGTCTGTCTGTCTACCTGTCTACCTGACTGTCTGTCTACCTGTCTGTCTACCTGTCTGTCTGTCTACCTGACTGTCTGTCTACCTGTCTGTCTGTCTACCCGTCTCTCTACCTGTCTGTCTGCCCCCCCAGCCCACCTTGATGGGGCATGGTGATGGTGTCGTTGGAGTTGGCCTGGCCCACGTTGAAGATGACCACCGCGGACGCGTTGTGTGCCGCCGCGTGGCGGATCTTGTCCCTGAACGTGCAGTTCCCCGGGGCGATCAGCGCCACCCAGGCGGCGGCCTGCGCGGGCACCGAGAAGCGGGTGTTGGGGTCACAGGCCTGGCGGTCGAGGGGGGAGGCGGGCAGCGCCACCAGGCCCTTGGCGTCCCTCTTGGGCGAGTGCTCCCCGTAGCGGCCGCACTCGGTCTTCTCGGTGCGCGGCTCGGCGGTGGCGGGGTCCAGGTAGGAGATGTTGACGAAGGCCGTGTACCACTCCTCCCGCTCGGCCACGGTGAAGTCCAGGCTGAGCAGGTGCACGAAGCAGAAGGACAGCAGCCAGGTGGACAGGGCCAGGCTGCGGCAGGCGGCCGCGACGGAGCCGGGGGGGGGCCATGCTGGGCCAGCACCACAGCCGGGGTGGGGGGCAGCTACCGGGCCATGCTGCCGGGCCGGGCCGGGCCGGGGGGCAGCTGGGTCTGGGGCCCGGGCCGGGCCGGGCCGGGAGAGTCTGCCGGACCGGACCTCCAGGCCACGACGCTCCGCGGTCAGTCGCTCCGCGCCGCCGCCGGGATGCGGAGCAGCGGACGCGCGTCAGCCGCGTCCATGAGCAGCCGCCGCGGGGGTTAGGGGTAGGGGCAGCACCGAGACGGCTCCGGGCTGGTTCGGTGTTGGGCGCAGATCTGGACCGAGCCGGACGGTTGTTTTGACTGGGCCACGGCGGAAGTGCGTCAGCGTCAAGGCGGCGTAGCGCAGGCCACACTTCCGCTCTTCCCGCCGGTTCACCCTCTTTTATTTTGAAAGGGAACGAGGCCATTTCCGCCGTTTCGATGTGCGCTCTGGCCTTTAAACGTCTGAAAACGTTACAAGGGAGACCACCGAAAGCCCACCGCCGCGCCAAGCAGGTCCGTCTTACAGCGCTCATCGTTGCGTTTGATGAGTCCATAAAGCTAAAAGTCACAAACAACTGGTCCTCAACGAACATTATTCCGGGGTTGGAACCAGCCAGGCTGAACTAAGGGCACCAGCTTGTGGTCTAAACCAGGCATCTGGTTATTCATTTGCTCAGGACGAATTAAGACAATCACGTTGGTTGTGCAACTATATTCGCCAGGCTTTAAGGTGTGCCACACCTTACTCTGGCTGTGTGTGTGTGTGTGTGTGTGTGTGTGCGTGCGCGCAGGACATAAAAGAAACTTAATCTAAATCTAATGCAGCCAGATAACTGAGGATCTGAACACCTCTCCTGTCCCAGCCATCACTGCAGGAAGTCGGGGTTCTGCGGCACTTCCTGGTGATGGGGCGGCAGAGGCACCCACCCAAAAGTAAATACAGGAAACAAAGTGGGAAAAGCATGAAAATGCATTTTAAAAATCTGTGGAAATACTAATAGCTATAGATTGTTGCTGTCATTGATGACTTATTGTCGTCAAACAAATTGTGTCATGCGAATCACATGACCACTATTGAGGCCACGAGTGTATCACCGTTATCACGTTGCCTAGTTACCACCCAATAACCAATTGAAATGACAGAGAAAGAGATTTTAGAACAAAAAGACAAGATTAAGCAAGAAAGTCAGTGCCGCCCTGAATGGGTCAAAGCAGCAGCAGCACCTACAAACTGACAACTGGGACCAGGAGTGTGTTGACAGGAGCTGTACCGCCATGCTATTGGAGCTACAATCCAGTTCAAAACCTTTGAGAGGCACCGCAACCAACTAGCTTCAGTTTCCCTGGGAGTCCATTTGGAACAGAAACATTTTAGGTTAGGTCAGGCTAAGTAAGCTTTATTGATAAGAAAGGGATAATACAACCTACAAACAAGACAACCTAAACATAACAGCAGATGCACTTTAACGAAACATGATCTAAAACATCATTATTCAAAGAAAAGAAGCAAGACGTGGTAAACCACCACAAAAGCCTGATGAAAATGAATAAATACCACTAAGCACAGGCTGTGCAGCAGTGCCATGTTGTCCAGTGCTGCTAGAACAATAGACTTCTTCAGTGGCTCACTGAAGCTACCAGTCCAGGATCAGTTTTAAAGCTGACATATTCTGCTCCTTTTCTACGTTAAGGTGGTTCCTTGATGTCTAAAGGAAATGTTTCAAGGTTTGAGCTCAGTCAGACTCTAAACACACCAGTTTCCAGCCCAACTCAGAATGGGCGCTATGACTTTAGCTCTGAATACTAATGAGCCAGTGTGTAGCTCCTCCCACAGATGCTCGTGCCCTGCCCATCTCTTCTGACACGAGGAAGCTTCACGCATGTGGATCCTTGCACAGGTAGCTGTGGTTGTGTGGGAGGAATTACCCATCGTGAGGGCGTTATTCGAATCAACTATGACATTACAGTAGGGAGGAAGTAGCAAACGGAGCATTTAAAGACACATTTACAGACTAGGACAGTTTAGTGAAAATTGACTTAGTTGTTGAATCTGATATTTAAGGGTACCAAAGATGGACTAAAGACCTGAAAAAGGTTTGCATAATATTTTCCATTTAACGTAGGTTTGGTTTTCTTCCCAAAAAACTGATGATTGATTAGTTGATCCTACTTTTTCATCAGTTGATATGGAATGGAAACTCCTCCAACCGTCCTTCCTTGTGCTCTTCTCCTCTCTGGTCAGTCAAAAATGAAATTAAATGTAATTCTAATTGAGCGCTGGTCTACTGGTACTGCGCCACAAGTAAAACCAGACTGATGATGAGCCACAGAACCAGCAGGTGAGATGTAACCAACAGAATGGCCACTGGGTACAGGTGACAACTGGATCCCTGCAGAGCCGAGGGCCCGCCGCCCATCCCCACACATGCCGGGGGGCCAATGTGGGTGTAACAGCCCATCAGCTGCCCCCAGGACAGACGAGATCTGGAGGGAGAAGGTCAGAGGGCGAATCACACTAATCCAGACAAAAAAGTTCCAAAATGTAAGTGTGTGAGGAAGAGGAGGAGATGAAGTAGAGGGGAGGAGCACAAACACTAACCTCCTCATGCAGTCAAGTGCAATGTTGAAGTGCTGTTGATTCAACATGTGGCATTCACGTAACAAGGTGCACTGCTCGAGCGTCACCGACATGGTGGTACGGTCCTCTGCGCTCCGACAGCTGGTCAGGCGGACGCCGTTCACCGCATGACAAACCTGGATGACAGATGGATCTCAGGTAACATCTAGACGATGACAGCTTCTAGATGAAAGACCACAAGATTAAACAGCAGAGTTTTCTGGAAAAGAAACCCTCCAAAGCTGGATCTTTGACAAACTGATGTAGTCTTTGTTTCCTATGTGAAACCTTGACTGTTTAGAAGGTTTCCAATGCTGCTCCAGCAGTCTTTGTATTTTGTGGCTACGTCAACAACGGCCAATGAAAACTCTGGGACTGCTCCAAAATGGCTGAACTTCAATTAGAATGAGAGTTTAAGTGTAGTCACAGCTTCCTCTGCTCTTATTAGGTGACAGATTTCTTCTCTCGTGTTACCATGGCAGCAAGCTGCAGAACATCCCCCTTCTTCCTCCTCTGGATCTCCACACTGCATTCCAAAGAATTGAGCAGGTCTAATAGTGACTGGGAAGCACCTGAGAAACCGAGATCACGGACAAGTATGGATGTCATGTATGGTCACATGGACAAATTCTAGTTCAGCTGCAAAATACTGTTTAAAAGTTCTGATTTGACATCTGAATCATGTAAAGAGAATCTAAATGGACCAATCTCCTTTGTGTGAATCAAGCGTTAGCCCAGAGTCGTACCAATGTCGGGCAGCTCATCTCTCACAGAGTTACAGTACGACCGGAGATGTCGGCAGCTCTGCCGGTTTATGCGCTCCTGCAGGGAATTATCAGCGATCCTGAAATTAGACCACAACTCTGCTGAAACAAGTCAATTCAGTCAGTAAAGTTCAGTCAGTCTACCGGCAGCCCAACTCAGGATGATACTTGTAGCTCTGCTCATACGGTGTCTGTGAGTGTGTGTGTGTCTGTGTGTGTGTGTGTGTGTGTCTGTGAGTGTGTGTGTGTGTGAGTGTGTGTGTGTGTGTGTCTGTGTGTGTGTGTGTGTGTGTGTGTGTGTGTGTGTACCTGTGAGCCAAACAGGATCCAATCCCAATGTTGAAAAAAACTGGATGAATTTGTATCAAACAGCCAGCTTTCAGTTTCCATGGCAACAACACAAAGGCATCTGATGGCACTGGAACCTTGACGACTAAACTAGGCCTGAATTAGGAAAAACATGACAATAGTGCACTGTGTGTTAATATGTGTGTTAGTGTCAGTGTGTGCGCGTCCATGTGTGTGCCTCACCACATTCCGCTGAGTGTCGGCAGCAGGTCCTCTGGTTGATCTGTTTTTGCCTCGATGATGGCGAACGTCACGTCCCTCAGGTCGGCAACGCCCACTTCCATGTCCTCCAAGATTGCTGCCTCCTCACCTTTGAAGACAGCAGCATAGTGATAGAGTTACTAAAGCAGTGATGTCTCAACACAGGTCTGTGTGTGTGTGTGTGTGTGTGTGTGTGTGTGTGTGTGTGTGTGTGTGTGTGTGTGTGTGTGTGTGTACCATAGGAACTGAGTAGACCTTGAAACTGAACCAGAAGTCCAACAGTCTGAAGCTGCTGGAGGAAATCTGGTCGATCCAGAGCTCCGTACAGTTTCGATGTGATGCCACACACAGCAGCAGACAGCTGACAGACAGGAAATCCCAAAAAATGAGACAGTTGTTGTCAAATGTGTCTTTTTCAGAGTGGCAGAGAAGGGATCACATGTAGACAGATCTGAGCTATGCTGCACTACATATCTTCAGAAGATAACCATAGCTAAGCATAATTCAGTCTCACTGCCTGGCTGAAGACAGCATGGCGTCGTTGGACAAGCTCTGTAAATCCATGAGGTGCAGTTGAAGGCAACAACCTCCGCACGGCTACCAGCATCACTGCAGTTCGCACTTTACCCACTGCCTCCCGCACACAGTCCCTGAACGTGACCACTAGGGGGAAGAGCAGCTCCTGCCAGGAGGATCCAAAAGAGGAGGAAGCTAGAGTAGAGAAAAGGGCAAAGAAAACGTTTTATATCACACAAAGAGGATTTGGACAACATTTTAGATTTCACTTGTGACACACACAGCTGACACCTCCAGAAGATTTCTGACAAGAGAACTTTCATTAGACATGTCTGAGTGGAACGATCACGAGGGAGGTGGTCACCAGCCTCTCCATCAACACCAGCAAGACAATGTAGGTGGAGAATGATTTCAGAAGGAATGCTCTTCAGACACACAACACAGATAAAGACAGGCCCCAGTCATCTCCACGTAATGAGGAGACCTTCAGTATGCAGGACGCTGTTAAAAAACCTTTTATGACTCTGGGCTGACATCGTGGTCTGCTTGGGTTGTAGAAGCTCAGAGAGGGACAGCAAGAGTCTCAACAGACTACTTTGAAGGGCTGGCTCAGTACTGGACTCTGAACTCCATAGAGGAGGTGGGAGAGAGCAGGACGTTAGCCAAGATGATATCAATCATCATCATCTCTCACGCCCTCCGTAAAATTGTGGGGGCCTGAAGCAACTCCTTTAGTAACAGACTGCCACACCCCTGGTGCAAAAGAGAACCACATCAGAGATCATTTGTTCCACCTACTGTTAGACTGTTTAATAGGATGAGTTGGGGTGAGTTACGGTGTGTTGGGGTGAGTTAGGGTGTGTTGGGGGGAGTTAGGGTTGGTTAGGATGAGTTAGAGTTAGCACTGGAACAACCTGCTGATTTGCATTAATATATACTTAATATATGCCACTTGTACCTACACCATCAGTATCCTTTTGTTTTATTGATATAATTAAAATTTAATAGAGCATAATTTATCAGTAGACTTTTTTATTACACTTCCCAAAACACAGAAAAAACAGACATATGAATTTCAAGACTAAATTAATTCACCTAATACAATTTGTTTTTCAAGAATCTTCTTCTAAAACTCAAATGTGTAAAACCTAGTCCTGAGGCTCACCAAGTTCCTCGCAGTTTGTGCCTTCAGCCGTTTCCTCGTGCCCTGATGTCATCTGCTGAAATGGATCCTCTGGTGCCACCAGGCGGTTGCTCTTGACGACTATACAGTGGAGACTCATGGCAACGTTGGCCCATATGCTGTCCTACACACACACACACACGTACACACAAGAATGTACACACTACTGTCATGAGAAGAGACAGACCAGGACTCACCCATTCATCCTGGTCCACTGAATGCCACATTGAGAATGGGTCTACCTGATTGGTTGTTGTGATGTCATGTGACAGCCCATTGCTGTAGGCGTGGCTACCATCAGGTGCAGGGGGCTTGTGCACCTCCAGCAGGGCCCTTTTCAGCAGCTCATCACTGAGTGTGTGAAGAAACAGCTCAGTCTAAAGGAAGAGAAACTAGAATCATATTTTAATGATCTCTTCCACTCGATGGCGTTCTTCAGGAACACAGACACTTTATACATCAAGCTGTCCTTCAGAGAGATACTTAACCGAACCAGTCATAGTCTTTTGTGGATCAATGTTCATGATGCCGGTGTGGGCAGGTGCAGGAATGAAAGTGTATCTCTTTCTTCTATCTCCATCCTCACCTGCTGTCTGATGCTGTCCGTCACCTCCTGAAGACGGTCAGTGTTCAGCTCCAAGGAGACAGACAGCAGCTCCTCAGCAAGTCCAAACAACAGCGGCTGGAGCTGCATCAGACTGGACAGCAGGTCTGTGGCTCTGGAGATCTCTCCAGGGGAGTAATCCATTGAGCTGCACAGAGACCAAGAGTTAGCATCTGCATCTCTTCTGACTGCAGCAGATGTTGCCCTGATGCTAGCGTCCCCCTGACCACACTGACTGTGTTAATCTGATGATAGGCCCCATAATGTGAAAAACACACCTTTTTGATGATGATGATGATGATGATGATTATTATTATTATTATTATTATTAGTTACTGGTGTCCATGGAGACCCCCTGAACTGTAAGCAGTAAGGGTGTCCTCTCGCTGACTCACCCAGGAATAGAATACTCCAACTGGGTTAGGGTACTCCAACTAACTGGTTTAGCGTACTCCAACTAACTGGGTTAGGGTATTCCAACTAACTGGGTTAGGGTACTCCAACTAACTGGGTGAGTCATCCCTTTTTCCCATGGATCACTCACATGATCCCGCAGGTAGACAATTTCAACTAAAATCAAAACATAAATCACCCTCAAAGCCTTCTACTGAGAGTCGTGCATGAGTGGGAATTTTTGCAAAAGTGGGAATTTCTCCTCTGTGGGATTAATAAACGACTCCTACTCTTCTTCCTCTTCTTGTATATGAGTGCTAATGTCTTTCTGCTACATTATAAATCCTTCAAGAATGTTTTGAATATTTCAAAGTTTTATTTATGTTCTGAGAGTCAGAGCCTTTCTGAGATGATCAACATTTAAAATGGTTTTATAATTGTGAGTTAGGGTCAGGAAGAGAGTCAAGCTGGACTCAACATCTGAAAACAAGACCTGAAGTCAAATAATTGAAAACATGGTTCAGAGAAAAAAAAACATGGCAGAGAGGCAGAAACCAAAAAAAGAAGGAAGGAGATCAATGAGGAAAAAAACCTCTCGAAGGAATTGATGGATTTCATTAGTCTGCTCAGGCCCCCATTTCTGAATAACTGGTGATGATCAGCTGGAGCACCAAATGTAATCACCTCATACTGTTTGCCTGGGGGGAGAGAGAAGGGGGGAGAAAAAGACCAGATGTCACATTAAGTCCATCAGGTGGTGCAGAACTGTTTGGGGATGGTGATCACAAACATCCTGGACAAAGCTACCGTGCCAGAAGCCTTCACAATCAGTTTGAGGGTCAAGGTCAGGGAGAGGATTCGGTGTTAGGAAGAAAGAAGCAGGGTGGGGGAAGGGGGGAGTTAGGGCTCTAAAGCTGTATCAGTGAAATCAAAGTATGAGTCAATCACACATTTAAAGAGCAGAAGGTGGAGTTTACTGATGGTGTCTGAACCGGTGACCTCCACCCTCTGAGAGTGAAGGTTGGTGGGAACAAACTGGAGATGTTTGTCATGTCTCCTGCTGCTGGACTTCAGGCAACCCAATACTGTGTTCAAAACAAAATAGCATTTTTGTAACACAGCAGAAAAAACAGTCATTTGCATCAACACATTTAAAAGTATGAACTTTTTTGTTCCTACCAACTTAATTTCACTGATTTTCTTTTCAGATTTTGTTAACATAGCTAAACATTCACTGCATGTTATGATATCTACCTTTCAGGTACCATGTTCTGACATATTCTGCTCCTTTTCTACGTTAAGGTGGTTCCTTGATGTCTAAAGGAAATGTTTCAAGGTTTGAGCTCAGTCAGACTCTAAACACATCAGTTTCCAGCCCAGCTCAGAATGGACGCTTTGACTGACTTTAGCTCTAAATGCTAATGAGCTACTGTGTAGCTCCTCCCACAGAAGCTTGTGCCCCGCCCATCTCTTCTGACATGAGGAAGCCTCACGTACGTGGATCCTTGCACAGGTAGCTGTTGGCTAAGAGGCTCCACACCCAAAATACTTCATTTTTGCAATCAAACATTAAATTAGCCTTTAATTGTTAAGATATTGTAAAGGTATAAGTTTTGATTATTTAATGTTATTAGTTTTGTTAGTATTGTTCAGTATTTACAAAATGGCGCTGTATTTACCAGACAGTCTGTTGAGTTCCACCAGTGTTTCCTGATAAGAGCTTATCAATTTGTTACAGTGTTTGATGACATCACAACGAAGGTGTTCGCACTGATCAGGAAGTTCACCAAGTTCCTTCATTTCCTGAATCCTGTAAAAAGATGAGCAGAGGACTAAAATGGAGCCATTCTTGGACGTGTCGCTGCAGGTCCATGCAAAGCTATGAGTGGGCACTCTTCTCTTGCTACCCCTCCCATTGTGCGGGAGGTGTGTTGTGTCCTGGTGGGGTGCTCCCTCTCTCCCGAGGGGCCATGGTATGTGGCTGCCCAGGTTTCTCTGGTGGGTGGCGGGCCCCAGGTCAGGGGGGATGGAAGTGGGCTGTCCCTGATCATCTGCTACTGGTACCTTCTACTGCAGGGGGCCCTATTAATGGTCCCTTGCTGTTCTTTCTGTCCTAGGGGACCATTGAGGTGGGTCTGCTGCCTGGATCAGCAAAATCCTGATCATTAGTGTCTATATTTGTTATTTTGTTTTCCTTTTGCTTACTTTGGAGAGATAGATGGTGATGGTGTTGTGTTTAACCACTATATGTGTGTGTGTGTGTGTGTGTTTGTGTGTGTGTGTGTGCGTCTTTGTGTGCACATGCATATACAATCATAACTTGTGATTGAAGTTTGGAGTTTGTAGAGATGCTGTAACCCCCCCTGTTGCCTGTGGTATTTACAGACCACATCAGACAACTAATGCAAAAGAGAGCTGTTTCACTGCTGCACTGGAGAAGGGTCTGGATGGATGGATGGATGGATAGCTGGATGGATGGATGGATGGATGGATGACAGAGAGACAAATACATGACCTGCTTGCGTGTTCCTGGACGAGCATGCTCAGTAGCTGTCTGGGTAGAGAGAAGGAGAGCGGTGTCTCTGACATCTCGTCCCTAACCGTCAGCCATCGTTGGTCCTCCATCTGAAACCTGTACACCTTCCAACGTGGAGAACGCAGCAACGTGCTTTCTGGGTGATAGACAGATGCACAGAGCCCATCACAGATATCTGGACTCTGCAGGACAGATAGATGGAAGAAAGCAGCTGAAACTCTTGTCACTTCTTTACACCAACAAGAACTGCTCAGAACCCAATACAGTTCCATTTCCTCCTCCTCTACCTTCTCTTCAACAGTTTTCTCTTCATTCTCTTCCTCTATCTGCACCTTGGCCTCTCCAACCATTTCCTCCACATTCTCTCTCCTGAGGAAAATGGAACAGTTGTATTCAGTGAGGTCACCACATTTTTAATAATTCAACAAATTAACTAAAAACTCCACAATGCTACTCGCTGACCTAACCCTGACCCTAACACCCTGAACCCAAAACCCTTAGCCCCTGACCTCTAATCTGGACCCCTAACCCCCTGACCCTAACCCTAAAGGCAGGACCTGTGACAGCAGCGTTGCTGTGCTGAACTAGATTCCATGATGCCATGCAGCTACAGACACACGGACACAGCTGCTGTTCCTTCCCAACTCTCTCTCTGTGAATTTTCTGTCTCTTTTAAAAGTCTTGTGAGATTTCCCAAAGACCAAAGCAGCTTTAAATGTAAAAATGACACTTCAAAAATAGCAATTGCTGATTACTTAACTTACTTAACTCAATGACGAGATGAATAAAAAAAATGTGTTGAATGTGTTTCTTGCAGCATACCTGCCTGGGGGAGAGGTGAAACGGTCTTTGGACCAGAGAAGATCTCTGATGGAGAACGTGAAATCATCAGACTTCTGCCAACAGAGAGTTAAACAGTGAGCTCAAGACAGGTAGACCAGCAGACAGAGAAAGACAGACAGTCAGACAGACAGATGGAGAGACAGACAGACAGACAGACAGACAGACAGACAGACAGAAAGATGGAGAGACAGACAGGAAGATGGAGAGAGGAGAAGAGGAGGGGAAGAGAGGGCAGCTGAAGCCTACATGGACCATCTCAACCCAGTGGCTGCTATAGCGCACAGAAACATCTGGACCAGGTTTGAACTGGAAACATCTCCAAAGGTGGTGGAGAACGACCAAGACATCCTGAGGGACTTCCAGATCCACACTGGGTGATTGAGGACCATCCAGACATTGTGGTGGTGAAGGAGGTCATAGTGATAGATGTGGCAGTCCCTAAAACAGCAACCAATCAGGAAGAAGGAGCAGCTGGAGGAGAGGCTCCAGCAGATGCAGGGACATCTGAGATCTCTGTCCAGAAGAGTGCAGAGCTCAGAAGAGCTGAGATACTGAGCAGGAACCTCGAGCAGAGAGTTTTTAAAATATGTTTTAAATGGTGCAAACATGTGACAAGCCACTGCTCTGAAAGGACAGTAAGAGTCTGAGGTGAGCAGGAAGAGCAGGAATTCTGATTCATCAGTGCAGGAATCGTTACTGTGGGAAAACCCACAAAGATGCAAAAGAGACACATTGATGAAAACATTGAGAAATTGATGTATGGTCATAAACTCATCTGCATAGGATGACAATTATGCTCTAAAGATCTATGTTGGGATTAAAATCCGTGCAGTTTCCAGGATAATCAGATTAAGGATTAAGCTCTTAAAGCAGCAGAATGCATGTGATTCTTGCTTCTCCATCTCTCATAAACCACCCTTCTTCTTCATCGTCATCATCATCCACACTCATTTAATTTTGTTTTTTACCCCTAAAATAGTGATTTTGTTTTACATGGCACATAAGTACTGATGTAGACATTCTCTGACAAGGTAGAAGCAAACATGAACCTACCTGTCCAGCAGAGGGCGCTTTTCCCACTGAAAGACAGAAACATTTATGGAATGCCATCTTGGTTGGGATAAAAGACTTCCTGTTGCACTTGTGGCTTCAGGTTAGGAACACCAATAAAAATCCTTGGAAGGGTTGCAGGGTTGAAAGTAGCTCTCCAAAATGAAACTATGATGACGATGACGATGATGATGAAGAGCCCTGCCTTCCCGACTGAGCACTCTGATCTCAAGTCGAGCATGTGAACAACTCCAGTGTCACATCACTTCCTTTTCTTTTTCATGGCAGGAAGTTCAGCACAAAAAAAGAGAGAAGAAGAAAAGAGGGAATTCAGACGGGTAATATCATAATCCGGCAGCGCTGCCCATCTCCAGACTCACACATGTCCTCTTCTGTCATCATGACAAGATTAAAACACGGTTGCATCATGGGAAATATACAGAGCTATGAAACATTCACTTTACTAAAGTTCACGTGTGCATTAGGGTTAGGGTTATGGTCAGGGTTAGGGGTTATGGTTATGGTCAGGGTTAGGGGTTAGGGTTATGGTCAGGGTTAGGGTCAGAGTTAGGGTCAGGGTTAGGGTTAGGTGGAATAAAAATTAATCCCAGCATCACAGATGCCAGGATTGAGGCACAGTCCATCATCCCTCATCCCAGGAGCACCTCACCACCAACTCCGTACCTGAGGGCTGAAATATGGGGTTAAAGCCAAAATTAGGATTAAATTATGGGCCCAGGGTTAGGATTACAAGGTTAAAAGGAGCCCAGGATAGGGTTAGAATGGGTTAGAGTTATAACGAGCCAGGGTTAGGCTTAGAATAAGTTAGGGTTAGAGTAAAAAAGAGCCAGGGTTAGGGTTAGGGTTGGGGTTCAGGGGGTCACATGTGGACTTGCGGTGCACTGGCCTAATAACTTGGACTTGCCACAGCCCCCATAGACTTGTCTGGGACAGGGGCACCAGCTGTACCTCAATCTTGCGGAGAGTTGAGGTATGGGTGCTCCTAGGGGTCTGGCCCCTGTTGCTGTTGGGCCTGAAGGGTCGAGGGTGTTCCTTGGCTCCTGCTGTCATCCGATGGATGGATGTGGGGTTACGGGAGGTCATTGAGTCCTCTGGGTGTGATGGTCTCTAGTCTCTCAATCCAGATCCTCTCAGCTCTCTTCCTCTGTCCTGTAGTCCAGTGGTCATTGGACTCGAGGCATGATACGATGAGGTGGTCCGGAGAGTGGTGTTGGAAATGGGTGATGAGTGATGTCGTGAATTGCCCTCTCCTAATGTTGCGCATGTGCTGTTGGAACCTTATGTGTAGTGCACGTTTAGTTTCACCTATGTACTGTTTATGCTAAGTGGTGCATGTAAAGATATAAATGTTGTTGCTGTGTGCTAAGGGGTATGTGCCTAGTGAAGGGAAGGAAAGCTTGCTGTGTGGGTTGGTGATGAATTTTCTGTTCCTGTAGAATTGGTCCTCTGGTGTTGAGGGTGGTTTTCTGTGTGTTGTGAAGTTTGCTTTGACCAGGATGTTGCGTAGGTTTGGATTCTTCCTAAATGTTTAGGTAACCTTATGGTTCTGGATGGTCGGGTGTGATGGTTGGGTCTTGTTGAAATGGTCTTTGAGTCTTGACAGGAGACCCAGTGTATTGTGGGAGAAGGTGGAGACCAGTGGTAGAAGCTGTGGTTTGGGGGTGTCAGGGAGATTAATGTGTTGGTCGACCATCATCCTGGTATGGGGGTAGGTGTAGCGGATGGTGGAGTACCATCCCTGGTTCAGGTGGGAAGAGCAGGGGGTCAAGGGGTTGGGATTAGGGTTAGAGTATGGGTTAGGGTTAGGATAGGGGGTAGAGGAGTTGGGGTTAAGCATAAGGGAGGTGGGATACAGACCCTGGTTCTGGTGGGGGTCAGGGAGTTATTGTTAGGGTCGGGGTCATGGCTAAGGTTGTGATTAGGGTTAGGGGAGGTGGGATACAAACGCTGGCTAGGGTAGGGGTTAGGTTTAGCGTAGGGGGTCAAGGGGTTAGGGTTAGGTTTGGTGTCGTGGTTAGGATTAGGGGAGGTAGGATATAAACCCTGGTTAGGGTTAGGTTAGGGTTAAGGTTAGGGTTGGGTCATTGTCAGGGTTAGGCTCAAGTGTGTTCCATCACATTGTCAACAGCAGCATCTCCATTTTGTGAAATTATTGAGATTTTTGTCTCTCCTCTTATCTCTCCTCATATCTCCCCTCCTCCTCAACTCTCCCCTCCTCTCCTCCTCTAATCCTCTTGTGTCCTCCTCACCTCCTCCCTTCCTCCCCCTCTCCTCTCCCCACCTCCTCTCTTCTCCTCTTCTCCTCCTCAGCTCTCCCCCCCCTCTTCTCCTCTCCCCCTCCTCTCCTCCTCCTCTCCTTCCCTCCTCTCCTCTCCCCACCTCCTCTCCACCTCCTCTCCCACCACCTCGCCTCCTCTCCACCTCCTCTCCTCTTCTTCTCTCCACCTCCTCTTCTCCTCTCCTCCCCCACTTCCTCTGCTCCTCTAATCCTGCCTTGCAGGACTGGTGTGAACTTCAGTCCAATTTTCCATCAGTCAAGAGCAAGAATCAGATGAAATCTAATCCAAGACCCTTTTCTTGGAAAAGAATCTGTAAATTTGTGCTTGAAAAAGAAAGGAAAGAGCAGCTGCTGAAGTGCACGCAAGTCTTTATTGATCGAGCAGAATTCATTCAGATCAATCACATTTGAGCAGTAGAAAATCAAAGTCAAAGCTTTAAAAAGCAGCTGGTCTGATGAACATTCTCACAGCTTTCAGGCTGTAGCTGCCGTCCCTAAAAGTTGACCACACAACCCCATTGTAGACTGGGAACGCTGGGTTTTTACCCGGCTCATATGAGCCTTTATAATAAATGCCATTCAGGTTGGCTGCATGGCACTTGTTGTACCACCACCCACCCCCGTACACCTCGGCGCAGTTCTGCTCCCACTCGTCATTGTCTCTGTCAAAGGTGCTGAACTTCATTCCGTCATGTGACAAGGATTGCGCCATATCCGTCCCCTGTAGCACCAGGGCATCTCCCCCATCCCCGGAATACCCCGAAACATGCAGCGAGAAGCCCTCTTCCTCTGAGCCGACCCTGACCGTATACCATACAGTGGCACTGCCTCCGTCCCAATCCTCCATCTCCACCTTTAAAAGGGTTTCGCTCTGAGCGGTCATCCAGTGGAGGTTCTGGTTGCCCAACCAGAACTCTCCCCTGCCGTGCATATCGACCGACCCAAAACCAGAGCGGTATTCAACCCAGGAGCGGTTGAAGCTGACCGCTCCACTCTCTCTTTGCTGCACTAACATCCAACCACCCATCAGCCCTTCCTGCTGGCAGTACACCTCCAGTACCTGAGCGGACTGTGTGCCACCAGGTCTGATCTTAAACAAGCCGTTTTTTTCCCCTTTCAGGTGGTACCGGTGGGCTTCCACACAATCTGCAAACAAAGAGGGGTACACCGCAGACCGGCAGTTAGCGCAGACCAGCCTGGCCAGCTGAAATGTATTTTAAATGCCTGTTTGAAATCAAAGAAATGGGCTTTATTTCTCTTCTATGTTCCCTTTTTCACTTTTAAATCAGGAGGTCAATAAACAACAAACAAACTTTCTTTTAAGGGGTTCGGGGTCATTTTAAATGAAACCTAATTGTATGTTTACATCAAATGAGAACCAATTAGCTAGCACCCAACTTTTGAACACAGTTTATGACATTATGCTAAAAGTGAATTCTGAGCTGAAGCAACAAATAAAGGCAGCGTTCACTTCCTCTTTCTACATCGTTGGCACACCAGGCTAGATGATGCTAAAGTGTGCTACCTGGCTAAGTGCAGATTTTAGTCCAGGTTTGAGGTGTGGGTACCTTTTCCTACATACTCAGCATTCCGTTCAACAATCGTGGTCTTTATGCTTCGGGCATGGGCGTCGGGAAGGTCATCGTCTGTGTTGGCCATCTTGAATGCACCAAAGTCAAATGGATCCCCAAGCACCGTTTTGGAGCCTCCCAACAGGCTTCCCTTTGCACCACCAGTTTGGATGGAGGAAGACACCGATGATGACGAAGCCTGACTGAGGGTGGGGAAGAGGGAGCTCAGCTCAGCCTCGCTAAGCGTTGTGAAGGTCTGGCACTCTGGGCCTCCTTCCATCACCTCCTCCCTCCTTTCCACCGGGCCATCTTTTGTCTGGGTGATGGTGGTCTTGATCCTCTTGGTGCAGCCAATCGTTTTGGTGGACACTTGGGTCTTACTGGACAGCCCATCAAACCCTCCATCAAATAAACCACCACCTCCAACTCCACTGATCTCAGTCATGGATTTAGAAGAGGTGTCAGAGGAGGAGGAGGAGGAGGATATAGATGAAGAGTAGGAAGTGCCTGGGAGCTTGGAAATGGTTGCTGGAGATGAACTGGAACCTTCTCGTTCAAGCATCAACTTGACTGTGTTGATCTGAATGAGAGGAAAAACTAACTTTAACACGAGTTTTTTTTCTACCAATGCATATTAAATTTATACTATAATTTAAAAGTGACAAAATGCAACTGTATTTTTTTGTTGGTTAGTTCCAAATTACAAAATGTGCAAATGTGCTTTTTTTCAGTTTGTACTTGTGCCATCAAAGATTTCCAGAGAATTAATCTGTGAAAACAAAACTTGTGCGCAATATCTTCGTTTTGATCTGAACATAGAATTTTACGGGCTGAAATAAATGTTACTGAATTTTGAAGCTTGATCTCAAGGAACATCTGGATTGGTTAAGGTCTAGTTGTTCACTGAGATCAAGCTTTGATAAACATGACCTGGATGAACGAGAACGAGATTTTGACCATATTTGGCCAAGTTAACTGATCCATATGTTACAAAAGCTTGTGTGCATTTTTGTGTATGGATGGGTAACATGACTATTTCAGCATATGAAGCAATGGTGCGTTCAGGGGAAACTTTAGAGACTTATAGTTTGCAATTTGTCAACAAATTCCAATTATTCCTGCCACAAATATTCCCCATCAAGAGAAATCCTTAACCCTAACCCTAACCCTAACATTTCGAACACAACTAACCCTAACCCTGATGTTGGCTTGTGGACTTTGTGAGTGTAGCCTGACCTCTTGGAACATATCTTGTCTCAGTTGTCCATCCAAGGTCTTTGATTTATGTAAACTGTCGACAGGGTCATCCTTCAGCGGTCTGCTCTTCATCACGTACAGGGTCTTGACACTTTCAATGCTCTGAGATGACTGCAAGTCCAGCTGATTCAGCTAGAAAGTGATTAAAATACATTTGATTTTCTTTGTGGAAGCAGAACCCTGACTTGTTAAGAATGGCTGCTTCTTGATCTTCTTACCTGTTTCTCCAAAGCCATGTAGCTTCCAACTTCCACTTGGTATGCAGAGTAACGCTCACAAGATCCTTTGCAGGATCGAAGCTTAATATCAATGTCTATCTATGGGAGGGCAAAGAATGTCAAGTTAATGTCAAACTCCACCATGTACTCCACCATGTGCTACAAATTGCATTTTGAAAGTAAAATATCAGTTTTACGCAGTCTCACCTCAAGTCTCTGCATTTGGGTGACCTGGTCCTTGACCCTGTCCTTCAGAGCGGCCAAGATCCTGAGCTGAGAGTCGATCTTTATCTTCATCTCATTGATGCTCCTCCGCAGATTCTGGGCCAAGACGTAATAGTTGTTGTTGTTACCTGATGGGAGACATTTTGATGAACAGATGAAGAAAACAGTCAACATTCTGCTTGATGTTTCCATTAAGATACATTCACATCAACACACAGACCAGAATCCAGAGTGAGTTTCTCCTTCAGGTAGTCGTAAGTCTGTTTGGACACCTGGTCTGCTGAGCGGAACTTGGCCTTGTTCTGGTCTAGGAGTTTCCTGATCTTCTCAATCTTCTTCAGCAGGTTAACATCATGTTTGGTCATCAGACCCTGAATCCTGCAACCTGAGGGACATTTAGGACCCTGTTGGAGGACAGGACAGAAAGAATGACACATGCTGGTGCTGAGCTACAGCCAGACTTAACAGCATTGATGGCCATACCCAATCCTCATCACTGCAGAATGGCCATTCCTTCTGTGAGGCACAGTTCTCTGATCTGGTGCTGGGTTCCACCAGCCGAGGTCCTCTGGGATCCAGAGCTCCTATCTGGAGGCATGAGGTACAAGTAAATGGCCCCGACAGATAAAAACAACACAACATTTGAATGATGGCAAAGACAGAGTTTGTTTTAAAATCGATTTGACTGAAAATTGGTATTACAAGAAAATAAATGTCATTCTCACCCCAGAAGTAAGACAAAACAAAGTGAGGCTAACAAGGAGGGTCACTCGCGCCATCTTTACTGCTGCTTGACAAACGTCGCTCCAATGCTGATCGTGGACTTATGAAGCCTCAGACCCACAAACAAGAGACCTGTGAGTCATCAGCAAACAGACAGAATCGATCAGTCCAGAGTTCAGATCAGTCACTGAACAACTTACGGTCAATGTTTGTCAAAGTAAACAGGACAAAGAGCAGCTAAGCAGACGTGACGGAAACGTGTTCTGGTAAATGGTGTTCAGGCCTGGGCTGAGATCTGGGCTTGCTCCTTTTGGGTTCAGGGTCATGCTGTGGCAGAAATCATCAAAATGTCAATTTCACATTAATAGAGAAGTTGCATTTTTTTTTAGCATTTGTTTGATCTTAGAGTAGAATTGTCACTAAAACCTTCTGCACCAGTTAAGTTGTGGCTTTGCTAAAGATACATCTCAGCTAAACTAACTAGCTTGCTTTGTGTTGTCACGTTATTAACCCTTCCTTTTAGATGTAGTAATTTATGTAAATATTAGCAGTTTTACCAGTTTTACCCAAACAATGACTGTCCCAGAAAGGGCCTTTCTGATCAGTGAACATTCACCAAAAACAGAATGTTAAATAAATACACTCTGGACTTTAGCATTTTACAAGTCAATATCAGACCTCTAAGCTAACTTTTTCTTCCTAGCCTCAGGTGATATCAAACGGATGTGGGGTTTGTATTAGCTCTTTTTTTACTTGCACCAGTTATATAGATCATATTTATATCGTAGAGTTTTTATAGATTTAAAGCAACTTCACAATTTAAAGCTTCTTCATATTCTGTAGTAGCTTGAATGCCAAGCAATGACATTTCTTTGTTGTGGGTTTTGTGCAATGACAATAAAGAAGTCTTATTGGGAAAAACATTTACCCGATTTGATGAAGCCTCCCACCCTGGTATAAGGCCATCAATGTTCCATGTCACCTGAGGAAGAATTCAAATATTATGATACTCAAAGTGGTTTTCAAAATTGTGTGTGTGTTCAATTGGTGCGTTGTTGCTAGGTAAGTAGGGCACCAGGAAGTGTGACTGAACAGCAGATGGAAAACGACAGAAATTCACAGCCACCAAAGTACCCAAGTTCCGTGCTGGCACGTATGCAAGTTGTGTTTATTTCAGGTGAAGTCTTCTGCCATTTTGGATTTTACACAGATTTTGTTACCAAAATAATATGATTGCTCAAGCACAAGTGTGGAAACCATGGTAACAGCTGCTGCTGCCTCTACGCCTGTCTTTAAATAAGGCCACACCAATTGATGTAATAAAAGTTTAAAACAGCAAAAGTAGTTGAAGTAAACCAAAACTGGAAAGGGGGGGGGGGGAGAAGAGGGAGTGTGCCATTCATTTAAAATGACCTCATCAAATGAAGCCACAACAATCAACATGAAGGCGTTCCTGTGGAAACTGGAGGATGTAGCTACACCACGACACACCGGTAGCGTTGCATTTCCGCTCCATCCTCTACCATCCAACAGGAGCTGGTGAAAAGTAATATTGTAGCGGCAGATCAAACTGAATGGATTTTTTCATTTTGTGGAAGAGAAATGAACTCACAACTGAAAGTGAATACACATGTTTTATTCTAAGCAGTCATCTGTTGCTTTAAAGGTCACCTGATGAAGCAACAGTTTCACTTGTGGCCTGCTTCTCTCCCCATGCTCCGCCTCCTTGCCTATATCTGCATTCATGTCTTTGACCCAGCACTCAGCAGATTTAGAGAATGAAATTTGTTCTCGTGACACTAATCCATCACAACAGAATCTCTCTCAGAGCATTTTTACTCTTCTTCTCCCCTTCCTCCTTTGGTGGAAGCTCGTCCTTCAAATCCAATCAATCAAACAGCAGTGGCGTTCGAATGGGTTTCCAACACAACCTTCTGTGCTCGTCCACCCTCTGTCCTCCTGCCCCCTACTACTGGGTGGATGCTCTCCTGCTGGCCAACCGTGCTCCTCTCCTCAACTCGACAACACTTGAAGACTGCGAGGAAGGCAGCTCTGTAGTTACGGTTCATCCAACCATACAGCAGTGGGTTGGCAAAGGTGGAGCACATGGCCACCACGTGGAATACAGTGTAGAGGAGGCGGTAGTCACGCATGTCCAACACCGAGCTGTCCATGTCTGTAGCTAGCTGGAAGGCATGAAAGGGCAACCAACTGATGGCAAACACCACCACCATGGTCACCAGCATCTGGGTGGCCTTGTGACGGCGGTGGTGGCGTTCAGAGGGGGTGGGCCCGCTGTGCTCTGCAGGCCTGGCGTGGTCCCGGAGCTTGGACCAGATACGGGCATAGGCAAAGGAGATGACAGACAGAGGCAGGAAGTACTGCAGCACCAGCATGGAGATACTGTAGACGGTTCCGTTCATGTTTTTACCGGGCCACTTCTCCGCACACACCTGAGAGATACGATCACGCATTAGGGCGACCTTTGCTTAGGCACACACACACCAGATCTCTGTCTAGAGAGTTCCACAGTCAAGAAATCGTGTGTGCATGTATGTGTGAGAGAGAGAAAGAGTGTGAGACCTGAATTGTGTGTCCAGGCTCGAGTGTGAATGAGCCGTATTCTCTGAAGATAGCGAGAGGGCTGGCAAGCACAGCGCTCAGCAGCCATGTCAGTGCGATAACGGCAAAACACACATCCTTACGCATCCTGGTGTCCAGGTGATGCACGATACACCTGAAACACACAGGTAGGTACATTGGCAAATGTCCCATTTGTTTAAGATTGTCTTTCAAAAGGTCTGAAGCTCATCAAATGGCCCAGGTTAGGGCTTGGTCGACACAGAAGATGTGAACAGAGGAGAGAGGAAGTTTTTCCAGGTTGCCAACACAGGTAGACAAAAATACAGAATGGATTTACTCAGAATGGATTTGAGCACCTTCTCTACATGGCCTACCTGTGGCGGTCCAGGGCGATGACGTTGAGTGTCAGCGTGGAGACATTTACAGCCACGCCTTGAGCATACGGCAGCAGGAAGCAGAGGGTTGCCCCAAACTTCCACTCCCCCTGCAGCGTGTAGATGAGGGTGAAGGGGAGGCACAGCATGTTCACCAACAGATCAGCTGCAGGACAGGAAGTCCACCTCTGTCAGTTATGAGGATGCTGACATAGGAAAATCATCAAAGGTCAAGAAATAACATGCTTCATCCTGATGAACAGCACCTAACTTCACAGATCAGCTCATTTCACATGAAAGCAGTCTGGAGTTACATCCTCCATATTTTATCAGGATGAAGGCTAACATCAGTGTGGGAGGAGCCAGCCGGGAGCACATCGAAGGCCAGCAAGTATTGTACAGAGGGGACCAGATACGGGCATAGGCAAAGGTGGAGCACATGGCCACCACGTGGAATACAGTGTATGTTAACATTAACAAACGTATCCTCCGTTTGTTAATGTTAATAACTTTGTTATTAAGTTCATTTAAGTTTAGGCCCATAATAGACCCCCTACAGATGCCATATGTGTCGTTTCTGCACTCCGTTATCTAACCCTAAGCAATTCCTGTGCTCTAAAGGAACTTTTGGGATTTAAACTGATTTGGGGAGCTTAAAAGAGGACAGATCCTACAAGGGTTCAGACTGATGGAAACAGATTATCAGAGTGCGTCGCTCCCTCACCCACACTAACCTCTGACACAGATTAAAAGCAGCAGATGCAGATTCTCCGTGTCAGACAAAATGTTGGATTTACTCAGAGTGCAAAATACATCTGACAATGAAACAACAGCTGACAGATGTCCGAGTCTCTCTCTCACACCACACACACACCACACACCACACACACCCCCACCCCCACCCCCACATGATCCTATTGATGCCGAGTGTGACATCATGTGAGGTTTGTGCGCATGTGTGTGTGTATATACGTACCAACTGCCAGGTTGGCGATGAAAAAGTTGGTGACTGTTCGAAGCGTCTTGAAGCAATAGATGACATAGATGACCAGAGAATTACCCAGAACACCGAGAACAATGATGGTGCTGTAGGCCAAAATCAAAACCACCTGGAAGTTTCAACAAGAATCTCACAGCAAAGGGTTCCAGATTTAGGGTCCAGATTTCTCCTGTTAACATTGGCAATGATCAATTGATGGATCTTTCCTGCTTTCTAGAAGTGCACACTTAATGGACATACTCTCTTTTTCAGGTCTTTAGTCCACCTTTGGTACCCCCCTTAAATATCAGATTCAACAACTAAGTCAATTTTCAATAAACTGTCCTAGTCTGTAAATGTGTCTCTAAATGCTCCGTTTGCTACTTTCTCCCTACTGTGATGTCATAGTTGACTCGAATAACACTGGAAACTGATGTGTTTAGAGTCTGACTGAGCTCAAACCTTGAAACATTTCATTGAGACATCAAGGAACCACGTTAACGTAGAAAAGGTGTGTTTCCATCTACTGGCTCAACCCCCCGATAGTTTGAGAATGACAACTTTGTGATCTCTGAATCCACAGCAACTGAAAATTCTTCATTCTAATGATTTTACTGTGAAATTCCACAGGAAGTTGAGGGCAGAACAACAATGTTCTGTGTACCTGTACACTGAGAAGTTGAATGGGGTCCTCTGGTAACGGGACAGTCTCAAACTGCAGCGTGGGCAAAAGTGGCAGGTACACAGCTACGCTGTGGTCGTGGTGGTGGTCCAGGAGAGGATGGACATAGAGCCGGTCCTGGTCCTGGTCCTGTATGGCATTGGCTGCAGTGACAACTTCCATTTCTGGTCACATGACTTCGGTAAGCATCTTTCAAACACACTAGGAGACACACAAATAACCAAGTTTTTTGTTTCACACAAACACAGGGCAAATGGCGACTGCCTCCACCCAAACACTGACACTGGTGCCAGATCCAGGAAGATCAGCTGATTCCACATAGTTTTCATCTCTGATCACAGAAACATCAGCACTTTCTTTTTACGTGTTGCAGTTTTGAAAACTTAAAAAATATATATTTTTAGATCAAAGAATTTTTGATATTGTAAATAATATTTGAAATTGTTCCCATCAAGACTTCCAACAGCCACTGATGGATGAGCCTGGCCTTTCTGTTAATGTACAATTCTGATGATCACAAATGTGGCAGCAAACAGAGGTCAGACAACTTTTTTGAATGTGCCACTCCTGTGAGACAAACATGATCTCATTCATAAAAAAAGAAACAAGTCTCACCTTTACTAGCTGCCATCTGTGGAGCTGGAACCCCAACCCCATCCTTCTTTTAACTACAGCAACTTTGTTTGCATAAAAAGGTACATTAACAGTAAAGTTCAAGTTCAAGTCCTTTATTGTCCCACACGGGGAAATTTACAGTGCAACAACAGCAGCAAGAGTAGACTAGAGTTTAGAATATACCGAGGATGTATATTTACAATAGTCCAAGTAAAAACAGATACCTGTACATAGTACAGAGGGTATGATAAGAGTAAGAAAATATACAGGTCAGAATATATAATATTCAGATTGTAGAGAGAAAGTCTAGCGGGTGTTATTTTTATTGTGCAGTCTGACAGCAGCCGGTAGGAAAGATCTGCGATACCTCTCCTTCACACAGCGAGGGTGGAGCAGCCGCTCGCTGAATGAGCTGCTCAGTGCTGCCAGGGTGTCCTGTAGGGGGTGGGACGTGTTACTTAGCATGGATGACAGCCTAGCCATCATCCTCCTGTTTCCCACCACCTCCACTGAGTCCAGGGGACATAAACATGCTGCAGGTTTATCACAAACTATACCTCCACCAATGACACACTGATGTCAACCAAAAAGATTTTTATCATTGTCATGCTAATGAGGTTGGCACTCACAGCTCAAAGTAGTTTAGTATCATTGTTATTCCTACTGCTGTAATCAGTCCTAATTGTGACCATGCAGCCACCTTCAATGGTGACATCAATGACCATTAACGTCTTGCCATTGTCATGGTAATAAGGGAGCTGTTGGCAGTTTCCTTAGTGATGACACCTCTACTGGAAGAGGACAGGGTTCGGTAGGTAGGCATCACCCAGCCAGTCTCAGTATCAACTGATGTTCCGAAAATTCCACTGGACCAGAGACACTCAAAGGTCAGTCAGATTTCAGAGGTCAGGAGGGTCAGCACCTGGCATCTGTTAAAATAACTGGATCTTACAAACCTGTGGTTTCATTTAGGTGACTTTAGAGGAGTACCCATGATGCTGAGCGCACCGATCTAGACCGTTACGGCTTTTTACCATCCTGCATTTCTAGTTTCAGATGTCATCAGGCTGTCTAGAAGCCGTTTCTGAAAATCAGCTCTTTAGTGGAGTGGAATTGAAAGGGTTGCAATGGAATTGAAAGTTAAATGAGTGTGTGTTGGACCCAATTACAGCGGTGCAGACACAGGTACTGACGTGATTTGCAGCAGACACAGGGAACTTTCCGACAGGTGTAAATTCAGAAGAATCCAACTAAAGGCAGAAGGGCAAAAGCAAAACTCATAGCTTGGGATGTCTTCAGAGTGCCTGTGTAGAAGGTGGTCAGGTGGCCTTCCTGAGTTTCCTGAGCAGGTGAACTCACCTATGGGCTTCCCTGATAATAGTGGCAGTGTTGCTGGTGAAAGGTTAGGTCCTCTGCCAGATGAACTCCTAGAAATTTGATAGAAACTGGGAACTGACCCTTTCCACACAGCACCATTGATGGTGGGCCAGCCTACACGTTCTTCTGAAGTCAATCATTCTGTATGCAGCCTCATGCTCTTTCCTGATGAGTCACTCCACTGCTTTCATTCCCATACTTAAAGATGTTGCTTGTGATGAAGGAGGTTCTGGCCAAGTTCTGAGCTCTGACCAGAGTCTGGACTTAATTTGTCATCCAGGGAAGACCCAGACATGTCTTTTGGTTACTACACAGCACTGATGAATCGTGTGGTTTGGTTTGCCTTCTGGGGGGGCAACAGAGAGAGACGGTCTTATTATCCAAGGTGGGGGGTCTGGAGAATTCTTGATGTTTGAATAGATGTGATCAAGTGTGTCTTCCCCCCTAGTGGTGCACCAATTAGAGAAGCACGAGGTGTGTGAGAATGTTCACCATGATACAGGATGGAGAAACCGCCACCTCAGAAACACACACAGCCAAAACCAAAACACCATTTCATCTATTTTACAGGTTTTAGTTTCTGTTCACAATTCACACGTCAGCAACCAGTAAGAGACTGGGACCGTCTGTTTTTTTCTGCCATTTTCTCTTTTAACCTGTTTTAAACTAACGGAATCATGAAAGATGCACACCAGTGTGTGCACAAAACCCATCTCTAGCTCTGTGCCTGTGTAGATGCACATGCAGGTTTTTAAAGGGCATCACTGCCACATCCATGGTTACATGAGTCATTTTGAACCCTTCTGTAAAGAAAGGCAGCAGAACGCTGCTCTGAGATGAACCTGCACAAATGTTCAAGTTTTAGTCACCCCAAGAACCAAAACAGACCCAACTGCACACACACACACACACACACACACACACACACCTCATCACTACCAGGGTCCCTAACCCTCAACTGATGACCTTCACTTTGATGGTTCATCTGTTCACATCATCAAATTAATATACTTCAAATATGTCATCTGGTTTTACTGGTCATCTCAGCAAGTATGAATATTTGAATTAGTGAAACCAGTTAATCCACATCAATGTTCCAGTGTAACCAGTGACTATGATTTCACACTGACCTCTCTGCGCTCCGCAGTCTCTCCTGACTTGGACCAACTCCTGCTTCTTTCTTCTGTTCACAATTCACACGTCAGCAACCAGTAAGAGACTGGGACCGTCCACTGACCTGATGGACAGAACCGTCCTCCTTATTCTGCTCCAGTTCTCTCATCCAGAGGAATGGAGTGAGGGAAGAGAAGTGCAAGAGGGGGAGGAAGAGAGAGAGCAAGAACAAAAGAGGAAGGAGAGAGAGAGATAGAGGGAGGGACCACTCCTATCCCTGGGGTGAGAGAAAAATAATTGGAGAAAAAGAGTAGATTTTGTTTGGTCACATGATCTGTCTGGCCAGTCAAAACCTGAGGAGAGACTGACTCTCTGTCTTTTCCCATGTGATGAAAGAACAAACGTTTTAATATTTCAGATGAAGAATAATATTTTATTTGTCTCCAGAGGAGAGATTCCAGTTTGATATGTTGTTAGCATACGTGAACATACAGAATATGTAAATACAAGTCATCACTAGCACACGCATCAATCATCTATCCATCCATCCAGCATCTATCCATCGCTCATCCAACCATCAGAAACCCAACAGAGTGAAGAAGTTCCCCCAGGCTCTGAACCTAACCTCAGCCCGGAAAGAACTTTGCTGGCTTCCCAGCCTCCAGGCTTCTAAAAGGTGGTCTCCACAGGCATCTTCTGACCTCCTGAGCTGCAGGCAGCCACAGGATGCTCCTCCCTAACCCTCGGAGGAATCTGGGTTTGGGTTCAACAACTTGTTCAAAGGCACTTCTCGTGCTAACCCTAACCATTTTTGAAGTCACCTGATCTTCAACCAAAGACCTTGGGCTCCCAGCCGCACCCCATCAGAGCTCCTGCCCAGGTTAGGGTTTGATAGCTTGGTTCTGGTCCTATCATGGCTCCATCAGAGTCCCCGTCACATCCCCTAAAATAAAATAACAATCCCAGTGAGGCCACAAGAGGAGGCACAGGAACATCCAACCTGGGCTGGGAACGGGCTAGAACTAAGGGTGGACAATCTTTGTTGACAGACCACAGAACCAAATGAAGCTCAACGTTCTCATCCTGTTCCATCCTGTTAGAGGAACAACGCCCTGGTGTGTACAGCCTCATCAATAATGAAGAAGCTGCTTGTGAGTGTGTGTTGAGACGGGGGGCAGCTGCTTGTCCTACTTGTTCCTGTTGGCACACACACATCTTACACAACAGTGCTCATGTGTCAGGAAGGTGGCATAAAAACAAAGACACCTTTTGTTGTCACAGGACAACTCTTCCCAATATTCCAGATACACTACAAACCATCCTGTTTGAGGATCCCGTTTCCATGTCAACGAGCATATTCCCATTAATCCAGCAATGGTGGTTGCAGGTTTGACTGACTTTTATTATGGTTAAACAGCAAAGGGCGACCCTTCTGGACACATCCGGTGTTTTAACACAACCTTCCACCAGGTCTTAACCACCACTGGAGGCAGACATTTGTCAGGCCTGTGGCCACACCTTTCATTTTAATTAGACATTGCATTTTAATGTCCACTGCTGTGGCGACACACTTTCAGCTGTCTCGAGTATGAAGGAAGCAGTATGAATGGAAACAATACCAAAAAAAATTTTTTTAAAAATCAGGTCTTCAATTTAAAATGGCCACCTTTCTGTTGGGTGTAGCAAATGGATGCAAATGCATTTTGGGGTTTTACATAAGTCCACTAAATATTGCAACTGTGGGTCAAACACAGTGCAGGGTTTGTTTTTTTTTAACCTTTTGATGCCAAGGAAGTCTTTAAGGGAACTCTTTAGGAGTTGGGGTGCCTCCTTGATTCGAGTTGTGTTTCATGAAGCTGAGGCAAAATAGGGTGACAAAATACATTATAAAATCCAGAAACGAAGGAAAAAAAAACATTTCTATTTCCTGTCTAAATATGTATATCATCTTAAAATATTCAATTAACACAAAGTAGTCGCATATTAAACAAATATAATCAACACAAGAAAAAGCCACAACACCCGTTTCATGCGAAATATTACAAAACTAAACACTCCGCTCTAGTGGTCATCTCTGGTACTGCATGACCTTCCAACGTCAATGACACACGTCAAAGAACAAACGGGAGAGAACAAAGGGAGAAGGAATAAAAGACAAGACCTTGTCTGATTTACTGTTATGACTTTCACATTTAATTAAAAAACCTGGAAGAATTCGGCCCATTTCGTCCCTGACAACAACTACCTTCACATTGCAAAGAAAATTCAAATTTTGTTGGGTCCCCCCAACTGAAATATTTTCGCTGTGTAACCAGAGAATAGCTAACTTTGCTCTTGTCCTCCTCTTTGGTGCTTGATCATGCCCGTGTTGGATTTCTCCCTTCTGCTGTACGTAGTCATTTCACGTCCCTCTTCACAAGCTTCTCACCAATCTTTAGAAACTCGCACAGAACCCCTCTAGCCTCCTCGATTCCCGCAGTCTGAACCAAATCTTTCATTTTTATTTCCGTCTTTATCATCACAACCCTCTTTTCTTCAGACTCTGATTGTTCATTTTCATTTATATAACTTCCATTTCCTCCTCCTTAACAGCCTCTTTTGTCAGCCCTCATTTACCCACATGAATCATTCTCCCAGGTTCTTTTCACTTCATAATTTAATTTGATAACTTTTATTCTAAGAGCATGCAAGTGAAAATTTAAAAAATGAATTCCACATTTTGCATTTAGTTTTGCATAAGAAGTAGTAGTTGAAAAAGGAAGAGAAACCCTTCTGGCCTTATAATACCTGAGCGCTGATGGTGATGATGATGATGATGATGTTGATGGTCTCTTCCTGATTGGATACGTCAACATGCTGCCACAGACAAGAACGCTGTTTGCTGTCTTCTTCCACATTTCCCAAAGCTTCACTGGTTCATCTCAGCCACATGGATATGCAACAGCCTGTTATTGTGACTGTGTAAAAAGAGAACACGAGTGTGTCAGAAGCAGTTGATCAGCACCCCAAAGTGAATTAAGACTGCAGTAATCCACGTAAAATGTTCAGGAAAGAGGGTTTTTACCAAAGTTCGGGCTGACTCATCAGCCAAAGTCCACTTCAAAGTCCCAACCCTAAATGCAAACTGGATTGTCCAAAACACAATGAGAAGACTGCACAGTGTCGCAGGGCAGGTATATATCCAGGGGGAGGAGCCAGGGTGACTGGGAACAGATGCATCAAATGCAGGTAATCAGGAGGGGGCGGAGCAAACAGCTCCTCACGACTTCATCAATGTGCTCTGTAAACATGTCGAATGCTTCCATTAAATCTGCATTTGTTATTTCATATTTCCAAATGTACACTTGTCCTCTGCAGCATCCATACTGGTCCATACTGCTCCGACGGGCCGCTCCATTTGCTCTGCCAAGCGATGACACATCTTTGGTTACCTTCTGTCGTCTCCCAGCACTTGTTGAGGTGGACTTTCTTTCTGCCAGCTGATCAGTATTTGCTGATCAATGATGCTCATTTTTCCTGCCTCTAATGTAAAAGACGGTCATCTTCAGGGCGGCTCACCCAAACTATGTTCTGATGGCCTGACCCATCCGTCCACTGCCCAGATCAGGGCTCGGGGTTGGGCTCTTGCTTCTCTATCTCAATTGTAACAGACCTCATACAGAGAAAGTTCAATTGAATGGAACTTCTCCGTCCATCTTCATCAGTCGTCTGCAGAGTTCTTCACCTGCAGCTGGAACCTCTGATCCCCGCTCGAACCCTCTTCTCGAGAGACCTTCAGCTCTCCAGAAACAGAAGAACTGACTCATTAACGTACTCCTTTATGCTGTAGCAAGAGGAGTAAAACAGAGAAACCAATATCAAACCATTTCTGATTTAATGATTTATTGATTGTTCCTCAGGACTGATGGATTTCTGTGTTTCTATGAAGCCATCCAGATGAGGAAGGGCAGAAGCACAACTGCCACAGCAGAGGACGTGGTCAGGGCTCCAGCGTAGGACAAAAGACACACCCCCAGCATCGCAGTCGCCTTGGCAACACACCGACTCAGCAAGAGTTTACGCACAGTTTTACAGAACTGATGAAGAGACAAAGAAGACACAAAAACACGGATAAATACATGAAAGTTGAGCCTAACTTCAGCCTCCAGAAATTCTGGGACATTTAGCAAGCAAAGAAATGAGGGAAACTTTGAACAGCTTCTCCAGAACTTCCTGTTGAGAAATCAGTTGGCCAGAGCAGCTAAGCAGTCGCTAACTACACAAATGAGATGAGGAAATGTGAAAAGTGGAATTTGCTTGGTGTTGTAAGCCACAAAGGATCTGTGATCCTCAACTGTGGCTGCACAAACAATGGAGCATTCACTGAGTGTTGTTGCTGCAACAGCCCACTAATCCTGTTGGACATGGACAGAGAGCGGGAGAAGGGACCTCTGAACTCCTTTAGATGCTCCTGGACCACCAACGGTCCAGGGCATCAGAAGGTCCTGGACCTCAGATGGACAGACATTTCAACTTGTTTTTTCCATCACCTGAAATGTCTGGAAGCTCACAACTGTGCCATATCGACAGTACATGACAAAATGTTCACAGTTGTACCACAGCAGGCTGTAGGTAACGTGGCCTTGGAGATTCTCTGCCCTCCTGGCCACCTCCTCCCCATGCAGCGCTGGCCGGCTGCACATCTGGACAGAAGAAGGGACAGATGACATCATCAGTGTGCTCCTCCAGCTACTTCTACTGTCAATGTGAGAAAGGCTGTTGCAGCCGTGCTGCCTTTGATGCTTCAATGAGCTTCTACTGAGGAAACTGTTCAGCAGGAGAACATCACACAATGAGAACGTTGATCGTGAGCCCCTGGCAGAGGTCCAGCCCCGTCACATCTGGAGAAGCTGACAGCAGCAGGGGCCCTCCCAGTACCCCGCTGGTCTCTTGCTGGTTCCAGAGGGGCCCCTGCTGTGGAGCCTGATCCCTGTCCAGACACTCTCCCTGTCTGACCTCTGGCCCCTGACCTCTGACCCCAGACTCCTGCACCGATACTCCTGCGCTGGAACAAGGCACCATCATAAAACTCACCCTGGACGTCCGGTCCAAGCTGAAGGTCAGGCTCACCTTGTCGGGAGTGTTGACGAGTATTTTGGATCCGTAAGCGAAGTCGTCCACCGTGTCCACTCTCACGCTGCCACACTGAAAGGAAGGCGCTTTAGAGGACGTATGACTGAAGGTTGAGTTTGAGTGTGGATGTTCTGGTGGTAAGACTCGGGGTGTGAACCTTGGCCAGGACTCCCAGCAGGAGTCTGGTGTTGGTGACCATCTGAGCGATCCGTCCTGAGTCACAGGAGATGACGGGCATAATGTCTGGGATGAAATGTGCAACTCTGCAGAACGATGGAAAACGTGAAAGAACGAGCATAAAAGGATGGAGGTGATCTAAGAAAGGAGAGATGAAGAAGAAGGCCTGACCTGTCTCCTCCCAGGTAAATCCCAAAATGGGTAAACAAAGTCCGAGGAACCACCAGCAGGTCGCCTCTCCTGAGCTTCTCCTCAGCCTCCGCCTCACCCTGCCTCCTCTTCTTCTTTCCATCTTCTCTCTCCTCCTGCCGTCTCAGCATGAAAATGAAGATTAGAGCGAGAAACTGCAGAGAAAACATGATGTGAGAACCAACGATTAAACCCACAAGGCTCCTTTTATTATAGTCCAGGGGAGGAGGAGCATCGGCAGAAGGAGGTGGAGAAGAAGCAGAGATATTTACAAAGATCCATAGAGCAGACGACCTTGAACTTGTGTGTTAATAAAGAACAATAAAGAAGAATAAAGTGTTTTGTTGCTCTTTTTTCATATTTGTAAAGTTTATAATTCATCTTGTAGTTCCGATAAAACACCAGAAGGGGGCTCCGCTGGTGCGATCAAAAACAGAACTGAGCTGAGGTCATTTTACTTTCTTTATTTTCTCACAAGAAAAACAGATGAGTTGATGAATATTAACAATATTCCTTCAGTCAGTTATGACTCTTTTGGTTATATCTGAAATTCCAAACAACATTCAAGTGTCAAACAAAAAAGTATTTTAGTTAAAACAAGAAGGTCAAAGTTAAACTGAAGTTTCAGTTTGTTATTTACAAAGAATCAACATTTTTAAAAGGGTCAGACAATTAATCTTTATAAAAGATGCAGATATTTACACATGAGCTTCTTGTCTCTCACTCACACACTCACACACTCTCTCACACACACACTCACTCACTCACACACAAACACACACATTCTCTCTCACTCTCTCACACACACACTCACTCACACAAACACACAGTCACACACTCTCTCTCACACACACACACTCACTCTCACATACACACACTCACTCACTCAAACACACACTCACACTCTCTAACACACACTCACTCACTCACACACACACATTCACACATCCTCACACTCTCTCACACACACACACACACACACACACACACACACACACACACACACACTCTCTCACTCTGTTTGATCAGAGGGAGAAGCCCAGCAGTCGTCCCTGTCCGTCCAAAGAAAGCGCGCTTTAGATGTTGCTGCTGGCTCAGCTGACCATCCACAGAGCAAACGGGACGAGGAGAGCCGGCAGGGCCGTGCTGGACGACGCTCCCCAGGCTGCCATGTAGAGGAGGCCCAGCAGGGCGCTCAGCACCGCCGTCCGCTGGTCCTGGATCAGACCCTTCAGCCACGCACAAAACTGCAGAGAGGAGAAAAGCATGGTGAGCGCTGAGCCTGACCGGCCCTCTGAGGGTGTGAAGGTGAGGCTGGTGATGAAGACCACCAAGGTGGTGATGAAGACCACGAGGGTGGTGATGAAGACCACCAAGGTGGTGATGAAGACCACGAGGGTGGTGATGAAGACCACCAAGGTGGTGATGAAGACCACGAGGGTGGTGATGAAGACCACGAGGGTGGTGATGAAGATCATGAGGGTGGTGATGAAGACCACGAGGGTGGTGATGAAGACCACCAAGGTGGTGATGAAGACCACCAAGGTGGTGATGAAGACCATGAGGGTGGTGATGAAGACCACCAAGGTGGTGATGAAGACCACGAGGGTGGTGATGAAGACCACAAGGGTGGTGATGAAGACCACCCTCAGCAGAGCGCGCTCAAACCACACCAGCAGCCTCGTCTGCGGTTGCTGTGGCAACATTGATGTAAACGTTTGTGACGACCTAAGGTCTGACGGGGGCCTGAGGTCAGATGGCGTCTGAGCCTGGATGGAGGTGAGAGCTCGTGTTGGACGAGGCCACAGCAGCACCAGGACGTGGCTCCTGAAGAGTCCCAGACTGGACCAGCTCAGCCTCCTCAGGCCTGAATGTGCTCATTGTTCTCAGGCTGTTTCTGAGAGAGGGGGAGGGGAGGGGAGGGGGAGGGGGTGTAATTGGACCTGAGAGTAAGTTCATTAAAGCCACAAACTGAATCAAACCGGTATTTGTTTTCAAAAGCAGCCAATCAGATTGAAGCAGCAGGACCAGGCGCCTCAGAGCAGAACTGCTGACGTCACAGTCTCAGGTGTGGGGGGGGTCCGCCTGAGCCCACCTGGGACGAGGCTTCTTGTCCAGGAATCTGGGGGGGGGGGTCGCACGAAACCACGTGACCGCCAGCTTCTCGACCTCAGGTGTTCTCATGCTGCTTGTCCAACTGCGCGTGCGTGCGTGCGCGCTCTCGTGCACGCCGCAGAGTGGAGGCAGACTCAGCAGGACGGGGGGACGAGGGGGGGCACTTTGGATGGAAAGGACTTCAAGTGAAGTCGGGGGGGCTCTCACCTGCTCGGTCTGCAGACTCCGGGCGCTCCCGTAGCGGCAGTACGTGACGAAGTGCTCGCAGTTGTTCCACAGGAGGCTGTAGGACACCGTCCCGACCAGCCGCTCCGCCCGCCGGGCCACCTCCTCCGCGGCCAGCGGGCTCGGGGCCACGGCCCGGTCCATGGCGTTCAGCAGGATCCGGGCTCCGTACGCGAAGTCCTCCACCGAGTCGACGCGGATGCTGGCGCGCTTGGAGAGCACCCCGAGCAGCAGCCGCGTGTTGGTCACCATCTCCCGGAGCCGGCGGCCGTCGGCGGTCAGCAGCGGCAGGACGTCCGGGATCAGGTGCGCCACGCGGTCCTGGCCCAGGTAGATGCCGAAGTGCGTGAAGAGGGTCCTGGGGACCTCCAGCAGGTCGCCCCGCTCGAACCTGCGCGCCGCCGCCGGCGGCCCGGACGCGTCCTCCGCGCGCGGCGGCGGCAGCACGGACAGCTTGAGGTGGGCGAGGATGAGGAGCTTCTGCAGGAGGAAGGTGAGCGTGTCCAGCATGATGGAGCGGACTGGAGCTTCTGCCCGGACGCTCTCGGGCTCCTCCAAACCAGGACAGGGAGGAGGGCTGCTGACGTCACGCGCCCCCCCAGACCAGAACCCCCGACCCGTCACTTCCGACCGAAGCCGCCTGCTTCACAGCCCGACCCAACTTTGATGATTAATGGACGTGAGCACATGAAAAGCAAACTACTGGTAACCATGGCAACCGCAGCCACACGTTGGTGAGATCATTGGTGGCATTTCCCTGAAGCTCCAGCTGGAAAACATTGAAGAACTTTGGGGAAGAGCAGGAAGACGGAAGCCTGAGCTCCATACGAAGCAGTTCCTGGGTTTTATTCAACATTTCTACGTCAGGTTTTAGTCAGTGAAGCCGACATTAACGATGTCACGGTCACATTCTTCAGTGAATGTTCATGCTGAAGGCGTCTTGGCCCAGCAGCTCCTTCATCCTGGTCACCCATGAGAGTCAGGGTTCACTCTGCTGCTTCTTCTCCAGCATTCCTCTGGAAGACAAGAGCAGGACAGCGTCAAACACACACATCCTTCTTCTATCTTTGTGAGGACTATCAGACAACATCTTCCCCCTCACATCAAACTAGCCCTGACCTCTGGCCCCTGACCAAAGCCCAGCTCCGACCTCAACCTTCAACCAGGTCTTCACCCTCAAACAGTTGTGAGGACTGGCCAGGATGTCCTCACTTTGATAGCAGAATGAGGAGTTTGGTACTCATTATATAGCAACACACAGCCATTGAAAATCTCACTATTCTTCAGTCTCAGCAGGGTGTGTGTGTGTGTGTGTGTGTGTGCCAGCGGTACCAGACTGGGATAAGCTGGGATGAACACAGTCCACACAGTTTGTAGAGAACCTTCTGGAGACATGTGAAGCTGGATGTGGGTGAACAACCAGCCTTGGTAGGTTCTTAAAGGTGTTCCTCTTCTCCAGGTGTGAAATGGAGTCACAGCTCCAGAATATGACCTTCGTAGACCATTAGCTTTCTACGAGAGTCCAGTTCACCCAGATGAAGCTTGGAGACCCGTGAACGTCAAGTCTGTAGGAGACACCATCCAGTCCAGAGGGCCAGAAGACTCTGAACGAAGTCGGACAAACTCCCCAGAGAGCTTGTGGACGGAGACCTGGCCTGTACAGTCTACCGCCCCCTTGGAGAGAAGTGTCCCCTCGTGTTGTTTGCAACAGTTGTAACCATGGCAACCGTGCGCCGTGACATTTGGGTTGCTGCTAACTGCTTTGGACATGGTGTTGTGGAGTCAAAGGTCAACCATGTGGCCCGACAACAACGAGGTGCAAACGCCACCTCGGGGTTGGAGGGGCTTGGCTCCGCCCACCACTGTGCTCTGTAGACAGGAAGCCGAACAGAGACCAGAGCCGCCAGAGGACCTTCACACGTTTATGTTGATGAAAGATGAAGGTTACCATCTTAGAATGAACAGGGAGCCGCTGCTGCTGACCTCTGACCCCAACTCATTAATGACTGTCAGAGGCTCCGCCCCTCGGCATGTGTTTAAGACGGATGAGCCGTGGCTCTTTCACACGGCTGCCATCAGCACAAAGGAGCTCCGCCCCCTTCTTCACATCCCTGCGAACGTCTGGAGGTGTTTTCGGTTGTCAGCGCCTCCTCGTCCCGACTCAGGAAGAGAGGCCGTGTTGTTGAGGCCGGCGCTCCCCAGGAGGAGGGGAGGCCTGGGGGAGGGGCCGCCGCCTGCTTTCAACCACAGCGTCTGGTTACAATTACGGGTAAACAGTCTGGAAACAGACGCTCTCACAGGCCGAGCCGCTTCCACGTTTAACGAGACCAGGACGGCGCCGGCGTCCCCGATCAGACGCTTAGTTACACATGTGGAGCTCCTTCCTCCGTTAGAAGAAGAAGAAAAGTGGTATTTACACATGTGGAGCTCCGCTGTGTGTCCAGCAGGGACGTCAGGTCAGGCAGCTCTCGCAGCTCCAGGTCCAACAGCATCTGACCGAAGGCTTTGCCCTGGAGAGCAGCACACAAGGCTGGGTCACACAGCTCTGAGTGTGTGTGTGTGTGTGTGTGTGTGTGTGTGTTACCTGAGGGTCACTGCGGAGTGATGCCACCCCTCCCCCGCCCAGTGAACTCTGCAGGACAAAATTCAGGCCGTGGACCCCTGGAAGAGTGTATCTACACACAACAAAACACACTCAACCACAAGAACTGTGACTGAGCATGGGTGTGTGTTAGTGAGTGGGTTAGTATGTGAGTGTCTGCAGGCCTCCTGCTGCTTCATGAGTGGAGGAGGTTCTCGTGAAGCGCCTGTGGGTCGGGGAGGTGTTTTCAGGTCAGCAGGTTTTACAGCTGTTTCTCAGAATTCATTGTTTCCACAGGTGACACGTGAAATAATCGGACTTTAATGGATCCTGGCAGGAGGGGGCTTCTACAGATGTGTCTACAGATGTTTCTAGAGACGTGTCTACAGACGTGTTTACGGACGTGTCTACAGACGCTTCTACGGACGTGTCTACAAACATGTCTACAGATGTGTCTACAGACGCTTCTACAGATGTGTCTACAGCTGTTTCTACAGACGCTTCTACAGACGCTTCTACAGATGTTTCTACAGACGCGTCTACAGATGCTTCTACAGATGTGTCTACAGACGCTTCTACAGATGTGTCTCCAGCTATTTCTACAGACGCTTCTACAGATGTTTCTACAGACGCGTCTACAGACGCTTCTACAGATGTGTCTACAGACGCTTCTACAGATGTTTCTACAGATGTGTCTCCAGACGTGTCTACAGATGCTTCTACAGATGTTTCTACAGATGCTTCTATAGACGTGTACAGATGTTTCTACAGATGTTTCTACAGACGCTTCTACAGATGTATCTACAGATGCTTCTATAGACGTGTACAGATGTTTCTACAGATGTTTCTACAAACGCTTCTACAGATGTTTCTACAGATGCTTCTACAGACGCTTCTACAGATGTTTCTACAGACGCTTCCACAGATGTGTCTATAGACGCTTCTAAAGATCTGTCTACAGACACTTCTACAGATGTTTCTACAGATGCTTCTACAGATGTTTCTACAAACGCTTCTACAGATGTTTCTCCAGACATTTCTACAGATGTGTCTACAGACGTTTCTCCAGACTGTGGATGGTGGCAGTCAGATTTGTTCCTCACTGGTCTGTGACCACTTTCCAACCTCAGCTGTGCTGCCTGTTCTCACTGAGGACCTGAGCTCTACTGCCCCCTACTGGTGGCACAAACACACTAATACAGGGGTCTCCAGGTCCTCCCCCCCACAGGCCCGTGAGGCTGCAGGTTCTGGTTCCACCAGTCCAGCTCGCCCAGTTTGACCAGTCAGCTGTTGAAGACTCAGATGAGTTGATGAAGTGAGTCCAGTCTGGTGCTGCTGCTGCTGGGTTGGACCAGAACCTGCAGCCTCACGGACCTCTGGGGAAGAGGTTGGAGACCCCTGCACTAATACACACACCAACACACAGACACAAACAAAGGCGCACACACAGACTCTGTGCTGACCGTGTGACAGGGTTGTCTGCTCCAGGCTGGATGAGGTGTGAGAAGTATTCCTTCACCACAGAAGAAGTCAGGTGTTTTTTCAGGTAAGGATAGATGAGAGGGTGACGAGAAATCACTCCTGAACAGGAACACACACACAGACACACTCAGAACCTTCTGAGAACATTGCAAGAACATTCACGTGTCCACAGATTAGCTTCGATCATCTGGTTTCATTCACTTCTTGCCAAGAATCTGAAGATTTCTCAGAAAACTGATAATATGGATTTATTTGTGTTCTGAAAGGAGAAAGACTGAACGTAGCGTCTGATCCATGTCAGCTCTCACCGATGTTGGCAGAGTCTCCTTTATCTCCACTCCTAGTGTAGGCCAGTTCCTCCAGTCGGTAACTGTGTGTTCCACTGGGAAGATCTGCACAAACACCACAACAAACTAACAATTTCAACAACTCAGGCTCAGTCCCTGGTAACTGTCAGAAACCACGGAGGAAAAAAATCACCCTAACGTCAACCTTAACCTCCTGCAGGAAGGGTTAGGGGATGTAGACGTGGACCTCCTGCAGGAAGGGTTAGGGGACTCTCCACCTCAGCCTCACGTTTACCTGCAGGCTCATCGTCCACCCATGTAGGCAGGCCTTCCTGCACAGGTGTGTCAGGCCCCGGCACTGTGAGAGTCTCCACCAGTTGTCCATCAAAGTGAACATCCACCTGTAGTGACGTCACAATCAGCAGCGCGTGTTATCAATCAGGCAGGTTTACGTGAAGTTTAAAAGATAAAGTTTATCAGATTTTACTGGAATCCACCAGTTGGAGACCATGACCACTGACCACTGCAGAGCACCACCTACAGTCCACCCACCTTCAGCTCAGATTTAGGGTAGAAGAAGAAAAATGGCTTCAAGACAGGAGATCTGTAACAAAGTCAGAGTTGTCCTGAGGACACGATGACGCTGGGGACTCCAGGACATTTGACGGCTGCACTCACACTCGAGGTCGTCCTCCCACCAGTCCAGTCAGTCCAGGAGCTGGGACACACACAAGGACCTCTGTCACTGACCGCACAAGCACAGTTCATACGCGTGCGTGCGTGCGTGCGTGCGTGCGTGCGTGCGTGCGTGCGTGCGTGCGAGCGTGCGTGCGTGCGAGAGCTCTCTCCGAGAATCTTGCATGTTTATGTGCAGTCACCACGGAGAGTCAGGGGTCTCAGCGTGACCTCGCTCGTACCCATGCCGGTTCCTGCAGGAGCGACCTCCCTGGAGAACAGCTCCAGAGCTTTCTTCTGCTGGTGCTGGACTGCTAACCAGAGGACAGCTTCTCTGGAGGCCTAAGACACACACCAATACTCAGTTAGGGTGAGGGGAAGTGGGATACAAACCCTCGTAAGGGTAGGGGGTCAAGGGGTTGAGGTTAGGGTTGGGGTCAGGGTTAGGGTTAGGGGAGGTGGGATACAGACCCTGGTTAGGGTAGGGGATCAAGGGATTAGGGTCGGGGTTATGGGAGGTGGGATATAAACCCTAGCTAGAGTAGGGGGTCAAGGGGTTAGGATTGAGGTTAGGGATGGGGAGGTGAGATGCAAATCTTGGTTAGGGTAGGGCAGGGGTCCACAACCCGCGGCTCTTTCATCCTTATGTTGCGGCTCTGCGTGGTTTTGGAAAATAATGAATTATTAGTCAGGGTCAAGATCAGGGTCAGGGTTTCCTATCCTTCCAGATGTTGTGCTCCAGCTGTTCCATCCGTACATCTCAGGGTCCTGAGGCCTCCCCGACTTCTGATACATGAGGAAGACTCTCGCTCATCATCTCACTTGTTCTCAAAAATGAGTAAATGCAATGATGCGACCCTGACCCCGAAGTGACCCTGAGGACAGGCCACATGATAGAATCTCAGCAAATACCTGACCTTTGACCCATCAGACCACCCAAAAAAACAAAAAGCTAAACAAGGAGAGAAGAACCAGGAAACCGGTGGAAGAAAGATGGAGGGATGAGGGATGGATGAATGAATGATGAGGGGATGAATCAACCCTGCAGCCATGGGAGCCCTGAGGGCCCTCGAGGTGGAGCGGCGTTGGCGTGCGGTGTCACCTGGGGACAGGCGTTGGCGCCGTACGTGTCCTCGGCACCGAGGACCTGAACGTTGACGCAGCTGAAGTCGGCCAGACCGACCTGCTCAAAGATTCGCCGCACCCTGAAACACAGACCGAGGAGGAGGATGAAGAGGCTGGGTTGGGGTTAGGGTTTGGGTCACAGGGGTCGGACCACCCACCGGCTGATGATGCTGGCGGCGGTGCGCCGCGCCTTCTCGGCCGCCCGCGGCCCCGCGAGCGGACACACGGCCGTGGCCCTGAATCCATCCAGGTAGGTGGCACACACCTGGACCAAGAGGCGGGTGAGAACACGCAGCTGCTGCGGCACAAACATCTGGCTGAGGTTCAACCTTGTAGTCACATGATGGAGCCCCGCCCCTGGCCCCCGCCACTCTCACGGCGCCGCCGTCCACGCCTGCAGACACACAAACCCGACACACGTGAACGGAGCAGACGAGGCCCCGCCCCAACCCTGAGGAAGGGGCGTTGTCATGGAGACGCCTGGCCTCAGGTCAGAAACCACACCGCCGTCCTAAAGGTGGAGGGGCGTCGGCGTCAGACTGGGAACACGGCGCCGCTCCTCTCGGGGTCGTGGACCGATGAGCGCACAGCGGTGGGTCAGCGTAAACACGAGCGAGCGCAGCGCTAATTAGCCCGGGTCGTTATCGGTGAGGGAGTTCACCAGAACGACACGGGGTCGCGTCCCGGTCGGAGGAAGGACGGCAACCTCAGGGGTCAGCGCAGAGGTCAGCTGACGGTTAGCAGGACAGCAGCAAGGTCTGTGAGAGTGTGAGTGTGTGTGTGTGTGTGTGAGTGTGTGAGAGAGTGTGTGTGTCTGTGGGAGTGTGTGTGAGTGTGTGTGTGTGAGTGTGAGTGAGTGTGTGAGAGTGAGTGTGAGAGTGTACCTGCTACTTCCTGGATCGTCACCTGACTGAGGTCACAGGTCACATCAGGCAGCAGGTATCGTCGTGGGTCAGCGATCTCGTACACCAGCTGCTCAGCGACAGTGCCAAAGGAGACCAGCCCGCCTGTAT
>CAJVRN010000174.1:55000-127500 GCA_911728415.1 Lagocephalus sceleratus
GAACGCCGAAGCGGCTCGCTGGTTCTGTGAACATCACGAGTGTCCAGCCAACTGGAGGGACGCTGACGAGGACAACTGCTGCATCCATCACGCCAACATCCACTCCTGCCCGCTGGGTCACATGGTGCCCCCCCCGCCCGCTGGGTCACATGGTGACCCCCCCCCTCTGGTCAGTCAGAAGCTGGTCGCGTTCACTCTGAACTGTCGCCACCTTTCAGAGTTCGGAGAGCATCTGCGGACCGTGGATCCCTGACGACGGAAAGATCTTCACACACACCATCTCCACGTCTGGGAAGATGACCCAGACCAACTGGACCGCCAAGGTGCTGCTCGTCTTTTCTCCACTGACGTTGGAGCCACTGACTTTCCCGACTTGGCCCTGACCCTCTGACCCTGAACTCACAGGTGGTGCTGATCCACGCAGGGTTGACCTCCCTCATCGCTCACATCCGGGTGGGCCTCATGCAGGTCGCCCTCGAGGCCAAGAGTGACGTGCAACCAGCCACCGGTAGGTTGTCGGGTCCAGACACGCCGTGAGGGCTGCATCAGCAGGTTCTGGGCCTGTGCAATAACGTCATAGAGCTCAAACTCTGCGCACACTGACAGTGTGAGCGCCACCGCCATCTACTGTGTTGGAGGTGCAATTACACTTTGTGTTCATGTTCCTGGGGTCACACGCGCCCCCCAAGCATCGCTCCGTGCCCCCCCACTATTTGAGAAGGACTGCATGTCCTCTCTGGACCTGAGGACCATGGCGTGGGGTTAGGGAGGTCTTTTTGATGTCCTGTGATGCAGCAACGTTCCACAGGTGAGGTCAGAGGTCATTAACATTGAGGTGTCCCGTTCAGTGTGCGGTGATGGCGTGTGCGAGGAGGAGGAGCTTTGCTCCACCTGTCCAGCCGACTGCGGGGAGTGTCCCATGAGCCCGTCAACCCAGCTGTCCATCGGTCTTCCCCTCGGCCTGCTCTGCCTCTGCTTCGTCCTGACGGCTGTTGTGAGAACTCAGTAGTCCAAACGCTCGTCAGAATCAGTGAAGGTGAGCAGCAGCTAAAAGAGGGCGTGTCTCCTCTAGTGGATGAGGTACCAGAAACAGAAGCTCCTGTGGGACGAGAGCTGGATCATTGAATTCGCAGCCATAAAACAAGGTAGGTGGCCCCGCCAGCCTCCGTCAGAGGCTGTGATTGGATGATGGGAGCGTGGTGTGTGTAGATCTGGACGCTCGCGTCACCATGGGCAGCATCGTGAGCGTTGCCATGGGCAACAGCGACAGTAACACCAGCTGCGTGACGGCCCTCAGCTCCTACACCGGACACGCTGGGACCCGAAGGACTCTGTTCACCAGCACTGGGATCTAGTAAGAGCCTCGGCCCAGTTTGAGCTGCCCAAGCACCGTGTGGACTCTGGCCCTTTTCTTCTGCAGTGACGGCCGCACCGTGGCCATCAAAAAGATTCAGGCCAAGACCTTCTCGCTGTCCAGAACCATCCGACAGGAAGTCAAACAAGTCAGGTAGGTCAGGTCGTAGGTCATAGGTCACGGCCCACCTCCTTGGCCACATCTTCTGACTGCTGCTCCCCCCTCAGGGAGCTCGATCATCCCAACCTCTGTAAATTTATTGGAGGGTGTGTGGAGGTGCCTACTGTTGCCATAGTAACAGAGTACTGTCCAAAAGGAAGCCTTAACGACGTCCTTCTTAACGAGGAGGTCCCCCTGAACTGGGGGTTCAGGTACACACACAGAGCCTAACCAATGGGAGGGACAACAGGAAGGAGCCCCACCCCCTCACGTCTCACTGCAGGTTCTCCTTCGCCACGGACATCGCCAGAGGAATGTCGTACCTGCACCAGCACAGGGTCTGTCACGGCCGCCTCAAGTCCCTCAACTGTGTGGTGGACGACCGCTGGGTGTGTAAGATAACAGGTAGGCCCCAGGTGTGCTCCAGCCACAGGCCTGCAGGACGGCTGACGCTGTCTCCTAGATTACGGCCTGAGGACGTACCGTCGGAGCGACGGGACCGCTACGCTGTCCACCTACCAGCAGAGACTGCTGGACGTCTACATGGCCCCCGAGTTCGGGCAGGGCCACATGGAGCCCACGCTGGCTGGAGACGTGTTCAGGTACCTGACCCCCCCCACACCTGCGGGGACCTCCAGCCCCCTCAGACCGTCCAGGCTGACTGATGTGGACTAACATCTGAACGCTCCTCTCCAGTTATTCCATCATCCTGCTGGAGATCGCCACCCGAAGTGACCCCGTCCCTGTGAGTCCAGCTCTGATTGGTCTGTGACTGTGTCGGACCCCCCGACCCACCGTCCCGTGTGTTGGCCCCTGCAGGCGGACGAGTCCAGCGTGGAGAGCGCCTGGTGTCCACCTTTACCTGAGCTGATCTCCAGCAAAGCGGACAACACCTGCCCGTGTCCAGCTGACTACGCAGAGGTCAGACATGCCCCCCCCCATCACGGTGGTCCCTGTCTCAGAATAACCTCCAATCGCCCACAGCTGATCCGCCGCTGCCGCGCTCATAACCCCGCCCATCGGCCCACCTTTGACCAAATCAAGAAGTTTGTTCACCGCATCAACCCTGTCAAAGTCAGCCCCGTGGACATGATGATGAGTCTGGTAAGAACTGCCGTTACGCCTGTAGGTCAGGCCAGTCATCGCCTCACACACACTCCAACACCGTCCAGATGGAGAAGTACAGCAAACATCTGGAGGTGCTGGTGGCCGAGCGGACGCAGGATCTGATGCACGAGAAACAGCGAACAGACCGGCTGCTTTACAGTAGGCCCTCAGTCCTGAGGAGCACACCTGAGCAGGTGGAGCTACAGCGTCACACCTGAGCAGGTGGAGCTACAGTGTCACCCTGTGTCTGCAGGTATGCTTCCTAAACAGGTGGCCGACGACCTTCGCCAGGGGAAACCGCTGCAGGCTCAGAGTTACATCAGCGCCTCCGTCTTCTTCAGGTACGTCCAGACCACAACGCAACGCCTGCCCAGACCAATGACAGCCAGCTGTGTGTATGTGTGTGTGTGTGTGTGTGCGCGCAGTGATATCGTGGGCTTCACACACCTGTCCAGCTGCAGTACTCCATACCAGGTAGTGGAGTTCCTCAACAAGCTCTACACCACCTTTGATGACATCATCGACAACTACGACGTCTACAAGGTGGAGACCATCGGTGACGCCTGTGAGTCGTAGGTTGATCTGGGATGGCAGTGCCTCAGGAGCCGTGTGTGACCGGTGTGTGTGTGTGTGTGCAGACATGGTGGTGTCCGGCGTCCCCCGAGAGAATGGGATCCTCCACGCCTCAGAGATCGCCAGCATGGCGCTGGACCTGGTGTGTGTGTGTCGTACCTTCAGGATCCCCCATAAACCCAACACACAGCTGCAGATCCGGGCAGGCATACACTCCGGTACGGCCCCCCCTGCCCCCCCGTGGAGGACACCCCCCCTGACATGTGCTCTGGCTGTAGGTGCGGTGGTGGCGGGGGTGGTGGGGACCAAGATGCCTCGTTACTGCCTGTTTGGGGACACCGTCAACACCGCGTCCAGGATGGAGTCCACCAGCCTCGGTACAGCCACCTTCACACAGTCTGTGGCCTGGAGACACTCTTAGTAACCATGGTGACCACTGCTTCCAGCTCTCCAGATCCAGTGCAGCTCCAGCACCTTCTACCTGCTGGAGGAGATCGGAGGGTATCTGCTGGAGTGCCGAGGGACGCTGCAGGTCAAGGTGAGGTGGCGCCAGGCAGCACCTACTGGGAACGCTGGGAGGTCTCCAGTGACGCCTCGCTTCTTTCCCACAGGGCAAAGGCGACATGGTGACATACTGGCTGGAGGGCAAAACCGCTGACCAGTCCAGACAGGTTGCCATGGAGACAGGGAGTGCAGAGGGGTCCTCGTCTCTGCCCGGGGTCGTCGATACGACCGGATCCTGAAGGTGTGACTGAACATCGGAACACCGGAAATGAGTGTTTGTGCAGCTCCCCACCATGTACTTTATTGTTCAACGACACAATCACACCACATTCCTGTGGTTCCTAACCCTATCCATGCTGGTGTTTCTTTACTTGTATTAACGGACCTGTGGTGTCATAGTTCCACTTCAATGTGGGAATCATCTGGGAATCTGGCTTTTATGATTAAAACACTAACTAATTAACGACAGGAGTTTATACTGTGTGTCATATCAAACATCTTGTCACATGTTAAAAAGACCCCACCTGTGTCTTTCTGCTTTGTGAGATCTGAGCAGAGTGGCCTCAATTCATTCATTCATTCATATCTCAGCACAGACACTCCCAGGAGGAGGAAGAAGACAAAGAGGAGGAGGAGGGAAAAGAGGAGGGAGAGGTGGAGGAGAAAAAGGAGGAGGGAAAAGAGGAGGGAGAGGTGGAGGAAGAGCTCAAGCTTCTGTGACCTTGTCATCTGAAACAAACATCATATATAGACAACCAATTCTGCTCCTCATCAACATCACCACTGACCCTAACCCTGACCTTTGACCTGTCCTCAACACACACAAACACACAGGCTACTGTATCATGGCTACTCTATACTGTAGAAGATATAACAAATAAACTAGATGTATTATCTGGATCCAGGAATTTTGGTTGTTTTTGGTTTCTTTGCTGGTTGATGGTGTAATTATTGAGCCCAGCATAAATTCTAGACAAGCTGAAGTGTGTGTGTGTGTGTGTGTGTGTGTGTGTGTGTTAATGAAATGAGTACTCACCTGAAGAGTCTCTGTCTCTCACCCTCTCATTCTGTTGGGATCATTTCCATATGACAGGACACACACATATCAAAGGGTTGGACAACCGCTTCTGAGATTTAGTTACTGAATACATCAGAGGACACACACACGCACACAGATGTGTCTGATGCATTCAGCAACTGAATCTGAATGTGTGTGTGCTCACACTGGAGCAGCAGTGACTAATTAATGAGGAGGCCATGACCGATGAAGGACCAGAGCATCGGAGGAGGTTCGGGACAAAACCCCTTTTATTGGGACCTCAACAGGACGGTTGCAGAGCTAAAGACAACCACGGGGGCGCGGCAGAGCCCCGTCAGCCGGGACCGTCACCATCATCTCCATCGAGGACCAGCTCCATCGAGACAAAGCACCTTCAGGGGGGCCACGCCCCGGTCGGATTGCTCGGGTTCAGTCAGTCAGTCAGGTTCAGAACTGCCCCAGGAGGAGGAGGGAGACGCTGCTGAGGAGGTTCCTGCTTCGCCAGCGAGGAGGAAGCTCCGGGTTACGCCCTCAGTCCTGTTGGGGGAGGGCGGGCCTTTCCTCCAGGAGCCAATGAGATGCTGTCCTGCTGGCATAGATCACATAAGACCAGGACAGGAGGACAACGGCCAGCAGCACCTGTCAGAGACACCAGGAGGACAAGACATCACACAGCGTGTCCACAATGGACACAGGGGCCTCTTCCCCTTCAAAATAAACTTTCACGTCTGTTTTTTACTCATTTTGATGTTTTTGGCGCTCAAGTGACCGAGATGGAAGAGAATCCGGTCGTTTTTCAAAATAAAAGATTGTTCAGACTTGGATAATAAATACAACGGGAATAATCAATTAGTTCTTGGTGGACCGGCACCAGTTGACCCACGGACCGGTACCGGTCCACGGCCTAGGGGTTGGGGACCGCTGGCGTAGGGTGTGTGTTCCAACAGTTCTGAGGCCAAGCTGGACCAGATTGGACCAGGCCAGACCTGACCAGGCCAGGCCAGATCAGACCAGACCAGACCAGACTAGGCCAGGCCAGGCTGGACCAGATCAGACCAGACCAGACCAGACCAGATCAGGCCAGACCAGACCAGGCCAGACCAGACCAGGCCAGATCAGGCCAGACCAGACCAGGCCAGACCAGACCAGGCCAGGCCAGGCCAGACCAGACCAGACCAGGCTGGACCAGACCAGACCAGACCAGACCAGACCAGACCAGACCAGGCTGGACCAGATCAGACCAGACCAGACCAGGCCAGACCAGACCAGACCAGACCAGACCAGACCAGACCAGACCAGATCAGACCAGACCAGACCAGACCAGACCAGGCTGGACCAGATCAGACCAGACCAGACCAGGCCAGACCAGACCAGGCCAGGCCAGGCCAGACCAGACCAGACCAGACCAGACCAGACCAGGCTGGACCAGACCGGACCAGACCAGACCAGACCAGACCAGGCCAGACCAGACCAGACCAGGCTGGACCAGATCAGACTAGGCTGGACCAGATTAGGCCAGCCTTGACCAGACCAGCCTGGACCTCAGGAGCAGATCATCCTGCTCCTGCCCCCCCTGCATCCAGGCTCTTGGGAAAACCAGCAAACAATCTGGCATGTGCATTAATCGTGTTACCATGGCAACACATTTTCATTATGTAAATAGTGTTAGGTGATTTTCTCAGGTCTGGTCTGACGACCTGGCGAGCGAACGCTAATGGAGCGTTTGGGCGAGCATTCGCTACAGATGCAGGTTCTGGTTCCAGTTTGGACACTGGAAGTTCATCAAATTCCACCCAGCCATCGTTCTCTTTTGGGTTTGTCTCTAAAAGCGCTCACAAGAGACACCAAAAACTGATCAACAACAACAACAACAACAGATACACAACAACAGATACAACAACAGAGACAACAACAACAACGAGACCACAACAACAGATACAACAATGAGAAAACAACAGGTACAATACAACAAGACAACAACAGAGACAACAACAACAGATACAACAACAACAGATACAACAACAGAGACAACAACAACAACGAGACCACAACAACAGATACAACAATGAGAAAACAACAGGTACAATACAACAAGACAACAACAGAGACAACAACAGATACAAGACAACAACAGAGACAACAACAACAGATACAACAAGACAACAACAGAGACAACAACGAGACAAGTATGTATATGTGTGTGTAAATGTGTATGTGTGTGTATGTGTGCACATGTGTGTATGTAAATGTGTGTTTGTCTATGTATATGTGTGTATGTATTCGTGTATATGTATGCGTGTGTCTGAGTGTGTGTGTGTATCTGTACCGCTGACTGAGTTCGCTCTCGAGTTCGTCTGCTGACCACCATCGTTGGAGACCACCTTTATATCCACTTTTATCCACCTTTATCCGCTTCGAGCTGCAACAAAAATCCGGCCTTCCTCTTTTGTTGACGCCGCTTCGCGTCTCTTCTTCCGCTCTTAAACGACGCCATCGCCGCCCTGTGGCCAAACGATGAACTACAGAACCGCCACGATCAGAAGTCAGTCCAAGAACATTTCAAAAGGATTATCGCAAAGGCAGTGGGACGGGCGGACGAAGGAGTGGTTCCTCAGTGCCTCCACACTTCAGCGGAGCCTCTCACCTCATGAGGCCTCATCAACGTGAGATCAGAGCGCAGTGGGGCCGGGCCTGCAGCTGCGCCACGGGGCCGCCAGGGGGCAGCACGCTGCTCGTCGGGGGGAGGGAGCAGCAGAAGAAGAAAACCTCCCAGTGTTCCCAGTGTTTCCTGTCCTGTTTTCGGGGACATCGATGTCCCCCCAGTCCGGCCCGGGGACACGCAGACCCGCGGGGCCCCGCCGCCACACGAATGTCCCTGGCGCTGCGCAACTGTGACCGCAGGAGGAGGAAGAGGGCTGCGGAGAAGCTGGCGGGTGGAGCCGGGGACACTGGTGCTCAGGTGAGGACACGGGACACTGTCCCCGGGACACTGGTGCTCAGGTGAGGACACGGGACACTGTCCCCGGGACACTGGTGCTCAGGTGAGGACACGGGACACTGTCCCCGGGACACTGGTGCTCAGGTGAGGACACGGGACACTGTCCCCGGGACACTGGTGCTCAGGTGAGGACACGGGACACTGTCCCCGGGACACTGGTGCTCAGGTGAGGACACGGGACACTGTCCCCGGGACACTGGTGTCCCTGGGACACGGCTGAGGTTGTCCCCAGGACACCTCTGTCTCCTCCTCCTGAGTGTGTCTGGGGGTGCCTTCATGGTTCTGACTGTCCCCCATCCAGGAGTGTCACCACGTGTCCCTCCCTGTCCTGTCCCTGCCTGTCCTGTCCCTGTCCTGTCTCTGCCTGTCCCTGTCCTGTCCCTGACTCTCCTGTCCCTGTCCTGTCCCTGCCTGTCCCTGTCCTGTCCCTGTCCTGTCCCTGTCCTGTCCTGTCCTGTCCCTGACTCCTGTCCCTGTCCTGTCTCTGCCTGTCCCTGCCCTGTCCTGTCCCTGACTCCTGTCCCTGTCCTGTCCCTGTCTGTCCCTGTCCTGTCCCTGTCCTGTCCCTGTCCTGTCCCTGCCTGTCCCTGTCCTGTCCCTGTCCTGTCCCTGTCCTGTCCCTGTTGCCCTGTCCTGTCCCTGTCTTCCCCCTGTCCTGTCCTGTCTGTCCTGTCCCTGTCCCTCCCTGTCCTGTCCCTGCCTGTCCCTGTCCTGTCCCTGTCCTGTCCTGTCCTGCCTGTCCTTCTTCCCTGTCCTTCCCTCCCTGTCCTTCCCTGCCTGTCCCTGTCCTGTCCCTGTCCTGTCCCTCCCTGTCTGTCCCTGTCTGTCCTGTCCTGTCCTGCCTGTCCCTGTCCTGTCCCTGTCCTGTCCCTGTCCTGTCCCTCCCTGTCCTGTCCCTGCCTGTCCCTGTCCTGTCCCTGTCCTGTCCCTGCCTGTCCCTGTCCTGTCCCTGCCTGTCCCTGTCCTGTCCCTGTCCTGTCCCTCCCTGTCCTGTCCCTGCCTGTCCCTGTCCTGTCCCTGTCCCTGTCCTGTCCCTGCCTGTCCCTGTCCTGTCCCTGTCCTGTCTCTGCCTGTCCCTGTCCTGTCCCTGACTCCTGTCCCTGTCCCTGTCCCTGCCTGTCCCTGACTCCTGTCCCTGACTCCTGTCCTGTCCTGTCCCTGTCCTGTCCCTGCCTGTCCCTGACTCCTGTCCCTGTCCTGTCCCCCAGGCGATGTCCCCCACTCAGATGAAGCTGCGGTTGCGGCGCCGTGCCGCTGAGGTCTCTCAGCCGGAGGACGAGAGGAGCCGGCGGGCCGGAGGTCGGAGCGGCCGACGGAAGAGCGAGGCGGCGGCGGCCGAGGCGTCCTCGCCCCCCCCCGGCTCGTCCTCCGGTTCGGCGGGGGCGGAGGACGCGTCCCCCGACTCCAAGTGTCCCATCTGCCTGGACCGCTTCAACAACCTGGCGTACCTGGACCGCTGCCTGCACCGCTTCTGCTTCCGCTGCATCCAGGAGTGGGCGCACAACAAGGCGGAGTGTCCGCTGTGCAAGCAGCCCTTCGCCTCCATCCTGCACTCCGTCCGCGCCGAGGACGACTTCAAGGAGTACACGCTGCAGCCGGCGCCGCCCACCGGCAGCGTGGCCGCCACCGTGGCCATGGTGGCCGCCATGGCGTCGGCGGCGCGGAGCAACCAGCAGATGAGGCTGATGCTGCGCCGGCACGGCGGCGAGAGGAGGAGGGGGGGGGGCGGGCCTGGCGCCGCCGCCGCCCAGTGGCTCCTGGACCCTCCCCTTCCTCGCCACCCGCCGGCGTCGCCCGTCCTGACGGACAACAGCGAGGACGACGCGGACGAGCGGCGGGCCAGCGACGGGGCGGACTCGCCCGACGGCGGCGTGATCTTCGAGGGCGTGATGGGGCTGGGGGGGTCGCTGGCGCCCGTCGCCCCCGGGACCCGCGAGTCGCGGCGGATGGCGGCCCGCTTGGCGGCGAGGCGGCGGATGCAGCAGGAAGGGGGCGTGGCCCGCCAGGTCAGGGAGAGAGAGACGGTGGCCTTCCGCCGAAGCCTGTACCGCTGCGGCGTGCGGCTGAGCGGTATCCCGGGGCAACCGCAGCAGCAGCAGGACGTCAGCGCGGAGAGCTTCCGCCGCAACCCCGAGCTGCTCAGCAGGCTGCGGCCGTGGCTGCGGCGTGAGCTGCTGGTGCTGTACGGCGCCCACGGCTCGCTGGTGGACATCATCCAGCGCATCGTCATGGTGCGGCTCGCCCGCCACGGCCTGGAGGACACGCCCACGCTGCAGGACGAGCTGCGGCCCTTCCTGCTGGCGCGCACCGACCACTTCCTGCACGAGCTGCAGGGCTTCGCCCGCTCGCCGCTCGGCCTGGACACCTACGACCTGCAGGCCGTGTACGAGCCGCCCGCCGCCGCCGAGCTGGAGGCCATCAGCAGCTCCTCGGACTCCCGGTCCGTCATCGCCATCTCGGAGGGCGAGAGGAGCGGGGGGGGCCGGGGGGCGGCGACCGCGCCCAGACCAGGAGCAGCCTCAGCCAATCCACGTGGGACGACGAGACCCCAGGCCCCTCCTACTCCACCGCAGAGCCGTCGTGTTCGCTGTCCTCGCTGTCCTTCAGCCCCCCCCGACAGGAGGTGGCCAGGGGGGACGAGGGGGGGGAGGGGGGGGAGGAGGGGGAGGAGGAGTGTCTGATCGTGGGCTACAAGAAGCCCATGGCCGAGCGCACTCCGGAGCTGGTGCAGCTCTCCTCCGACAGTGAGGAGGAGGAGCAGCTCTCTGCCCCCCCCGCCGCTGCCCCTCCCCTGCCACACCCCCCCGTGGTCCCCCCCTCCACCTCAGGGACACACCCCCCACAGCAGGAGGGCGACTTGGAGGGGGGGGCTGGCGAGGCGTGCGAACAGCGCCGCGGCAGGAAGTCTCCGAGCGAGGCGGAGCGGCGGCGGGGGGGGCCGAGGAGGAAGAGCAGCGCGCTCCTCGGCCCCCCCCGCTGCGTTTACCCCGCCCCCGTGCGCCGCCGCTCCCGCTCCTCCTCCTCGCCGCTCCAGTCCAGCGAGTCCAGCCCCCCCGACTCCAGCTGGGAGTACAGCTGCTCCCACGCGTCCCCCCTGGCGTCCTCCGTCTCATCGCCCTCCCGCGCGTCCTGGTCCTCCTCGCCGCCTCGCTCCCCTCCTCACCTCACAGCGCACAGCCCGCCGGCGCCCTCGGCCCCCCCCGCCGGGGAGCACGGCGAGAAGCCGGGCGGAAAGAGGAAGTACAAGAGTCGACACCTGGACAGCAACAGCGAGGACCCCTCGTGGAGGCCGGGGGGCAGCGGCCCCCGCCGGGAGAGGAGGAGGGAGCGCAGGAGGAGGGAGAGGAGGAGGAGGAGGCCGGAGGGGAGGAGGCGGGGGAGGAGCCGGCGGCCCAGCGGGGGAGGGGGGTGAGGAGCCGCCTCCTGTGTGACGTGTGGCATGAGGGGGAGCGTGGACTCACCCGTCTGTCCCTGTCCTCTGTCCCTGTCCCTGTCCCTGTCCCCAGCAGGGTCCGGCAGGACCGTAGCCCCAGCGTGGAGATCATCTACGAGGGCCCCGCCGGGACGCAGCCGCCCGCCCTCAAGCGCCGCAGGAAGCCCGAGAGGACTCGCCAGGGCAGGTAGGCCGGCGCCGCATCAAGGCCCCCGCTGCGCTTTGATGTGTGCTCGTCTTCTGTCCCCCTGGGCTTCACCTCCGCGCTCCTCCGCAGCTCCCCCGTCATCATCACCCTGGACAGCGACGGCAGCGACGGGGCCGACGGCCCGCACGCGCTGGACCTGTGCCAGCTCCTACCGCTGGCGCTTCCCGATGGCGCCCGTCCACTCCCTGAGGACAACCCGGGCTTCCGTCTGGAGCAGGACCACCACGTGGACGTGGAGACGGTGGAGGGGAGCGAGTTCCTGCTGGGACCGGAGGAAGAGAAGAGGTCAAAGGTCACAGCGGAGGGCGAGGCCTCCGACAGCCGTCTGCTGGCGTCCATCCTGGGGGACCTCCGGGTGGCGGCGCCGCCTCGCTGTGGCTCTGCGTCCAGCTTGGACGGGCGTCCCGGTAGTGGCCGGGGGCGCGGCGCCGCTGCGGCTCATGCCAGACCTGCCCCCCCTCCTGAAGCAGGTCAGCCCCGTCAGGTCGTACAGCAGGGACACGCCCCCGCCCCTGAGGCGCAGCGACGCCCCCAGCCCCCGCCTGGCCCGCCCCGATGCCCCGCCTCACTCCTCCAATCACAAGCCTTTGTCTCTGCCTGGCTCCGCCCCTCAGAGTGCCTCCCTCCTTAGCTCCTCCCCCTTAGCGGAGTCGTGGCCTGGACACAGACAAACCCCACCCCCGGCGCCGGCCCGGCCTTCCTCAGAGCGCCCCGGCCCTGCTCAAGCCACGCCCCTGGGCGGCGACGGCCCCGAGTTCCCAGACGACTTTGTTCTTTCTGGCGACCGCGGAACAGACGGACACGTGTCGGCCCCGGGGGAGCTCCGTGCTCGTCGTGGCGGCCGACGTCAGGCCGCTTCCTGGCGTGCGCTGCAGGAGCGCCCAGACTCCCTCCAGCGCCTCGGCAGGAGCCCTGCGATCGGCTCACGAGGACCCGCCCCCTTTCCAGACCGCACGCCTCAAGTGCGGCGTGAGCGCGGCCTTGGCGTCACCCGTCGCTCCCCCGGAGGCCAGACTGAGCGCTGAAGGACGTCCGGACCTGCTCGCCGACTCCCAGGAGGCTCCGCCCCCCGTGGACTCCCACTGAAAAGCCGAGATTAGCGAGTGAGTGCTGGTCTTCAGGACCTTGGAGGGGTTCTGCCTGACTGAGCCTCTTGTGTTCAGGTGCTCCACTTTTTTATCGACTCTTCTGTTCGCTTTATGTATTAACGTCTTATTGAGTAAAATAATGAACCCCAAAGTTTGTCTTCTGTGAATCCATCAAAATTAATGATCAGCACGAGTGTGTGTATAACACATGGGCGCATGTGCAACATAGTTCAGGGTGTGGCCTCTAGGGGGCGCCACAAAAGGAGGAAAAATGTCTTAAATACATTTATATTTAAACGACGGTAGTTATTGCTATTAACTCATGTTCACATTGATTCAAATATAAAGCAATGCTGTTTGATTTAACGAGCCACATTAGGTAGGGTTGGTCTTCTGACCACCAGACGTCTCACCTCAGCCGGTTGAGGCTGCGCTGACCCCCTCCGTCCACCTGGTGTCTCTCCTCCGGTCAGGCTCGGGGACGGAGCGTCTTCATGGGGAACGTCCTCTCTTTTGTCCCAGTTGTGGGCCGAGCTGTGGCGGACTCCATTCTGAAAGACTGGAGCGAGCACCAGGGGTCGTGACCTTCCACACACCAGGGGTCGTGACCTTCCACACACCAGGGGTCGTGACCTTCCACACACCAGGGGTCGTGACCTTCCCCTCTGAATGACCAAGCGAAGCACTGATTATAGACCACCAAAACTACTAAACTACAGAGCACCAGAAATCTGACCATTGGACACAAACTACAGACTACCAGACTACAGACCTGGAACTACAAACTACTGCCCGATCAACTACTGCATGACTCAAACTGCTGACCATAAGATGTACAAAACTACAGACCACCAGGACTACAGACCACCAGAACTACAACACTACTGACCACCAGGACTACAGACCACCAGAACTACAACACTACAGACCATCAGAACTACAAAACACAGACCATCAAAAAAAAAGCCGGACTACAGACCACCAAGACTATAGACCACCAGAACTACTAAACTACAGCAGCACTACAAAACTACAGACCACTAGGACTACAGACCACCAAGACTACAGACCACCAGCACTGCAACACTACTGACCACCAGAACTACAACACTACAGACCACCAGAACTACAAAACTACAGACCACCAGAACTACAAAACTACAGACCTTCAGAACTATTAAACTACAGACCACCAGCACTGCAACACTACTGACCACCAGGACTACAGACCACCAGAACTACAACCCTACAGACCACCAGAACTACAAAAATACAGACCATCACAACTACAACGCTACAGACCATCACAACTACAAAACTGACAACCAGAACTACAAAACTAGACCATCAGAACTACAACACTACAGACCACCAGAACTACAAAACTACAGACCACCACAACTACAAAACTGACAATCACGACTACAAAACTACAGACCATCAGAATTACAAAACTATAGACCATCAGAATTACAAAACTACAGACCATCAGAACTACTAAACTACTGACCACCAGGTCTACAGACCACCAAGAATACAGACCAGAACTACAAAACTACAGGCCATCAGAACTACAAAACTACAGACCACCAGGACTACAGACCACCAGAACTACCAAACTACTAAGCACCAGGACTACAGGCCACCAGGAATACAGACCACCAGGACTACAGAAGTAGACTGTAGGTCTGGAGGGGTGTCGGTCCATGATGGAGCTGCTCCAGTAAACGACTGTGGTTCCAGACTGACGTGAGGGCCCAGTCGAGTTTGAGGTGTTGATGGACAGAGGGTGCCATTCCTCCAGGTGAGGCACCTGAAGAACTTTTGTCTGTGGTCTTCTACTCAGTGATGCACAGGCTGGTCCACCTTCTGTAGTCAGACCTCGGCCTTGAGGGTCTGCTCTGGTCACATGGTCGCTGACATCATCACAGCACAAAGGCTCTTCATCACCTTCATCACATCCTTCTTAGAAACATTGTTTTCTGCAAAACTGATGGAGGCCCATTGTGAACACTGTTGCCAGGCAACATGGCTGCACTGTTGTCAAGGACAACATCCACACGCACGCTGGTATGATGCAATCATTGCAATCTTTGAAATGCTTTATTACATCTCAGAACTGGAGAACATAAAAACTGTGTAGACAACCCCCCACCCCCTTAACCCCTCCCAAACCCCTTAACCCCCCCTACCCCGTGATTTAAAAAAAAATCACGTTTGGTTGCAGCAGCATTTTCTTTCTCCAGGAAATTGGGGGTATAAAAACCAGGGCTGACATGCACATGATTACTGTTGCTGTTTTACCTGCAGGGGGCGCCAACTTTAAATCCTCCCCAGTTTTGTGCTTCTCATCCTCAAAACTCACCAAAGTTTCTATAAATTCATATTTTAATCATTCAAATAAACCACATCATCAACATAACAGGAGGAGAAGGTGGAGAAGGTGGAGTGCCCCTGGAGTTAACCTGCTGACCAACAGAGCCCCAGAAACATCCTACCTGATGGAGAAGGTCAGGGGTCATCCTCTGGGACCATCAACGTCAAAAGCTGAGCAGAGCTTCAAATACGTTGATAAATGTTCTTGTGACACGTCAACAGCTCCATCTTCATAAAGACCACCTCTGAAAGTTCCGACCCTAAATGCCCGGGGTCAGAGGTCATCTGAACACAGCCGTTGGCCCATAGGTCCTCCCTGACACTTCCAAGAAAGTGGAGAGAGTGTGATTGTGTGAGTGTGTGTGTGTGTGTGTGCGCATTTTAAAGGTGTGACTGGTCTCGTCTCCAGTCTCATCTCGTCTCCAGTCTCGTCTCCAGTCTCGTCTCTTCTCCAGTCTTGTCTCCAGTCTCGTCTCCAGTCTTGTCTCTTCTCCAGTCTCGTCTCCAGTCTCATCTCCAGTCTCGTCTCTTCTCCAGTCTTGTCTCCAGTCTCGTCTCCAGTCTCGTCTCCAGTCTCGTCTCTTCTCCAGTCTTGTCTCCAGTCTCGTCTCCAGTCTCATCTCCAGTCTCGTCTCTTCTCCAGTCTTGGTTCCAGTCTCGTCTCCAGTCTCGTCTCTTCTCCAGTCTCGTCTCCAGTCTCGTCTCTTCTCCAGTCTCGTCTCTCCAGTCTCGTCTCTTCTCCAGTCTTGTCTCCAGTCTCGTCTTTTTCCAGTCTCGTCTCATCTTCTCCAGTCTCGTCTCTTCTAGTTCCAGTCTCGTCTCCAGTCTCGTCTCCAGTCTCATCTCTTCTCCAGTCTTGGTTCCAGTCTCGTCTCCAGTCTCGTCTCTTCTCCAGTCTCGTCTCTTCTCCAGTCTTGGTTCCAGTCTCGTCTCCAGTCTCGTCTCGTCTCCAGTCTCGTCTCTTCTCCAGTCTCGTCTCCAGTCTCGTCTCTTCTCCAGTCTCGTCTCCAGTCTCGTCTCGCCTCCAGTCTCGTCTCCAGTCTCGTCTCTTCTCCATTCTTGGTTCCAGTCTCGTCTCCAGTCTCGTCTCATCTCCAGTCTCCTCTCTAGTCTCGTCTCTTCTCCAGTCTTTGTTCCAGTCTCATCTCCAGTCTTGCGTCTTCTCCAGTCTTGTCTCCAGTTTTGTCTCCAGTCTCGTCTCTTCTCCAGTCTTGGTTCCAGTCTCTTCTCCAGTCTCATCTCCAGTCTTGTCTCCAGTCTCGTCTCGTCTCCAGTCTCGTCTCGTCTCCAGTCTCGTCTCTTCTCCAGTCTCATCTCCAGTCTCGTCTCCAGTCTCGTCTCCAGTCTTGTCTCTCCTCCAGTCTTGTCTCCAGTCTTGTCTCCAGTCTCGTCTCGTCTCCAGTCTCGTCTCATCTCCAGTCTTGTCTCCAGTCTTGTCTCCAGTCTTGTCTCTCCTCCAGTCTTGGTTCCAGGTTCTAAGTGTGGCTGTCTGGTAAAAATGACATTCGAGCTGCATGTCTGTGCTGAGTATGAAAAACGCTGCACTGAAGCCAGACATTGTGGTCTGGGAACCAGTTCCACAGCTGGTTGGGAACCAGTACCTGCCCCAGAACCAAGACATAACCACAGGACATCAAAGCCCACCTGAGTGGACCAGGGTTCACCAGATCAGTTCAGGTCGTCAACTGCCTTTCCTGGAAGTTTCAGTTCGGTTTCAGAAGATCCTCAGAGGGTTTTCCCACCAAGCTGATTCCAGTTCTCAGCACCACAGCTGCACTGGCACAGCTGGACCTGATCCTACAACAGGCCAATCAGAACTCTGCACAGCTGATGCTGTGAGATGAGCTGATGCGAACATCGGCATCTTGACTTCCAGGAACGTGGGCACAAGCTGCGTGTTGGCTGGCTCAGAAGGTTTGAACTTCGAGTCCTGAATGGAGCCGCAGCAACAAGAATCAGTGCTGCTGCTGTTCCACCATCAGGACCAGCTCTGAGGACCAGACGGGAACCATGCTGGGACCAGCAGAACATCTCTGACTGCCAGTACAAAAATACATGTTTAAACTGGGACTGAATGGAAAAACAACTGCGCCCTGAGAACTTCCTGCTGAGCATCACGCAGAAGATCAAATAAGAACTGAACACAGAGAAACACCCAAATCAGCGTCTGAGCTGCTGAGAGCAGTTCGAAGCAGACAGTCAGTCCAGAACGTCTCAGTCCAGGTCCTTCTGGAGGAGGAGGTGGGTGGAAGCGCCGTCTGACTGGCTCCAAGGTCACCTTCACAAAGGTTCTGTACTCTGAGGTCGTCGTCCATCTGTGGCCAAACTCAGACAGTCCACACAGAAGCAGCAGTGGTCCCCAGAAGACCTGAACCTTTGAGGTGGAACCACGAGGAACTGGCCGGACACCAAGGCTTCCATCAGGCTGAAAAACACAGTTAAAATCGATAAAGATCCATCGAGTGCAAGTGTTCATCAACAAATGAGTGAATCCTCCAACGCCCACCAATGACCACCCAACCACCGCCCAACACCAATGTCGCCCCTCGCCACAACTTGTCTTGTTTTCATTTAAAGGAAAAGTTTGGGATCTTCTGGTCACCTTCAGCAGGTTAGAAGGTGACTCTCAGCTGCAGGGCTTCTCTGGTGTCTATGTGAACCTCCAGGTGTCTTCAGGTGAACCTCCTGGTGTCTTCAGGTGAACCTTCAGGTGTCTTCAGGTGAACCTCCAAGTGTCTCCAGGTGTCTTCAGGTGAACCTCCAGGTGTTTTCAGGTGAACCTCCAGGTGTCTCCAGGTGAACATCCAGGTGTCTTCAGATGAACCTTCAGATGAACCTCCAGGTGTCTTCAGGTGAACCTCCAGGTGTCTCCAGGTGAACATCCAGGTGTCTTCAGATGAACCTTCAGATGAACCTCCAGGTGTCTTCAGGTGAACCTCCAGGTGTCTCCAGGCCTCTCCAGGTGTCTCCAGGTGAACCTCCAGGTGTCTCCAGGTGAACCTTCAGGTGTCTCCAGGCCTCTCCAGGTGTCTCCAGGTGTCTCCAGGTGAAACTCCAGGTGTCTTCAGATGAACCTTCAGATGAACCTCCAGCTGTCTCTAGATGAACCTCCAGCTGTCTCCAGGTGAACCTCCAGGTGGAAGGATCTGTTCCTGTGGACACCTTCAGACACGTTGACATGTTATTGACACAGTGAGAAGGTGTTGCACCTGAACACTTTACCTGCAAACATGTCGAAGGAATGTGCGACTGTGGCATTGTCAATTTCTGATTGGCCGGTGAGCACTTCCTGTGACATGGCGCCTCCTCTTCCTGTTGGCCATCCCTGGGTGGGTGTTTGGAGTCTTAAATCATCCACACATATGAAATCATGGTCCAGATCCTGATCCTGATCCGCTCCAGACTTTACAGCCACTCAACCATCCCAACTGAGGTGAACTTGTTTGTGATGTGACTTCCTGTTGTGATCTTAGTTGAACCTCTGGAGGAGGCGGAGCTAGAAGAACCATCGGAATGCCTCACCAGTGGGGACCGAGGGGGGGCGCTAGTGAGACACAGAAGAAAAGGGGGAGTGAGGGGGGAAGGGGTGAGGTGGGGGGTGAGGCAGAAGAAGAGATGATGAGGGGGGTGAGGCAGAAGAAGACGCGAGGGGGGTGAGGCAGAAGAAGTGGTGAGGGGGGTGAGGCAGAAGAAGTGGTGAGGGGGGTGAGGCAGAAGAAGAGGTGAGGGGTGAAGCAAAAGAAGAGGTGGGGGTGAGGGGGAGGTGGTGGGACAGAAGAAGGGGGAGGTGGGAGGGCAGAAGAAGAGGTGGGGGGGTGAGGAGGTTGTGGGGGTGAGGCAGAAGAGGTGGGGGTGACGGGGTGGAAGAAGAGGTGAGGAGGGGGGAGACAGAAAAAGAGGTGAGGGGGGGAGAGGTGAGGAGGGGGAGGCAGAAGAAGGGGGGGTGAAGTGGAGGCAGAAGAAGGGGGGTGAGGGGGACGCAGAAGGGGATGGGGGGTGGGTGAGGGGTGGGGGTGCAGAGGAAGAGGTGAGGGGGAGGGGGGATGGAAGAGGTGAGGAGGGGGGAGACAGAAGAAGAGGTGAGGAGTGAAAGAAGAGGTGGGGGGTGAGGTGAGGAGGGGGGGAGAGGTGAGGACGGAGGGGAGGGAGAGAGAGTGGGAGAGGGAGGGAGAGAGAGAAGAAAGAATAAAAAGAGGGAGGGGAGGTAGACAGAAAGTTCCTGTCAACATTACAGCAGAGAACACACACACACACTGTTGTAGAGGTCAGAGGTCAGGGGTGAGAGGACGAGTTAGGGTAAGTGTCTGTGTGTGTATCTCTGTGTGTCTCTATGTGTCTGTGTGTCTCTGTGTGTCTGTGTGTGTGTGTCTGTGTGTGAGTGTGTCTCTGTGTGTCTGTGTGTCTGTGTGTGTGTGTCTGTGTGTCTCTGTGTGTCTGTGTGTGAGTGTGTGTCTCTGTGTGTGTGTGTGTCTCTGTGTGTGTGTGTCTCTGTGCGTGTGTCTCTGTGCGTGTCTGTGTGTGTCTGTGTGTGTGTGTCTGTGTGTGAGTGTGTGTCTCTGTGTGTCTGTGTGTCTCTGTGTGTCTGTGTGTGTCTCTGTGTGTGTGTGTGTGTGTGTGTGTATGTCTGTGTCTCTGTGCATGTGTCTCTGTGCGTGTGTGTGTGTGTCTGTGTGTGTGTGTCTGTGCGTGTGTCTGTGTGTGTGTGACTCTCACCTCCAGCCCCCCCCCTCCCCCCCCTGGTTTCTTCTTCAGCTCCTCACACTTCCTGAACTTGCAGATCTGGTGTCCCGTCTTCCTGTTGCGACAGGACGAACAAACGCCGCAGTTGATGAGGCGGCGGCAGGGCCCGCACACGCCGCAGCGCTTCCTCTTCCTCTTGGCCGTCGCCCCCGACGACGAGGACGCGGACGAGGACAGGGCCACACCCCCCGCGGCGGCACCTGCTGAGGAGGGCGAGGAGGAGGAGGGGCATGGGGAGGCGTTGGCGTGCTGCGGAGCGTCCAGCGGCCTCTGGCCGCCCGTCATCTGGAAGGCGCTGCTGGCGTCGGAGAGTCCGCCGGCCGCCGACCCCATCGCCATGACGATGACCCCCGGCGGCAGGCCCAGCCCCCCCAGGAAGCCGCCGCCCATCACACCTCCGCCGTTGCAGCTGGCGCCCTCCGAGAGGCCCATCATGTCTGGGTGGGCGTGGCCCTGCTTGTTCATGACGCCGCAGTCGGTGGCGCCGGCGCCGTAGCCAGGCAGGAAGTTGCCGTTGGGCTGCGGGTACTGATGCGGCGGCGCCGCCTGCCCAACGGGAAGCGAGGTGCCGTTGTTCCCGGGCTTCTCGGGTGCCGCCCCCTCGCCGCTCCGCCCGCCCCCACCTCCTCCTGCTGCCACGCCCCCCGCCCCCCCTCCGCACTGGTGCATGCCAGACGCGGCGGCGTGCGAGGGGGCGTGTCCCGGCGCCGCCACGGCGTGGTGGTGGTGGTGGGCGTGTGTCGGGCCCGAGGTCACGGGCTTGGGCCGCCCCCAGAACACGGCGGCCGGGTGGTTCATGTTCTCGTGACAACCCCAGGGTGCGGTTGCCATGGCGCCCAGCCTGGCCGCCGCCGGCGGGAAGATGGGCGTGGCCGCCGCCAGGCGCGCCGCCAGCTTGGCGGACTGAGGGAAGTTGGACACGTTCATGTTGACGTTGGTCTTGTAGAAGCTGGCGAAGGACGAGCGGTAACGGTCCATCTCTGACGAGTAGTCCAGCATCGGAGCCAACCCCGACATCTGCAACACACACACACAGGGTCACACACACACACAGGGTCACACACACAGGGTCACGCACACACAGGGTCACACACACAGGGTTACACACACACACAGGGTCACACACACAGGGTCATACACACACAGGGTCACACACAAAGGCTTACACACACACACAGGGTTACACACACACAGGGTTACACACACAGGGTCACACACACAGGGTCACACACACAGGGTCACACACACACACATGCACAGGGTCACACACACACACAGGGTCACACACACAGGGTCACACACACAGGGTCTCACACTCACACACACAGGGTCACACACACACAGGGTCACACACACAGGGTCACACACACAGGGTCTCACACTCACACACACAGGGTCACACACACACACACACACACACACACACACAGGGTCACATATACAGGGTCTCACACACACGCGGGGCCACGCCCCCGGTGCCATGCCGGCGCTCACCTGTCCCTGGCTGCTGTAACCATGGTGACCGGAGGGGTGGTGCGAGGGGACGGAGCTCCTCTGGAGCACCGAGGAGAGGTCGCTCTCCACACACACGCCGCTGCTCATGCCCGACATCACCTCAGCACACCTGCACGCTCAGCCAGGAGGTAGGCGGGGCCTCTACTGCTCTGTCCACCAAAGAGGGCGGAGTCAAGGGTGTCCACACGGAAACGTCCGGGATCGATTCACCCACGACCCACAACTCACAGACACACAACACATACAACCGATAGACAAAAGACAGACACAATACACACACAACGGACATACAACGCACACGCAACACACACATACAACACACAATACACACTGACACACAACAGACACACAACTGACAAACAACACTAACAACACACACACACCGACACACACACTCAACACACACACAAAGACATGCACGTGCATGCATGTGTGAGTGTATGTATGTTTGTGTTCTAGTACCAATCTCCTGACTCTACTATCTTTGTGAGGACCAGCAGAAGTTCCTCACAAAAATAGTAACAGGGTCCAGACCTGCTTTAAGGTTGAGGTCAGAACTGGATCAGGGGTCACAGGTCAGGGGTTAGCGGCTGGGTAATACATTGTCAATGAAGGTCCTCACAAAGATAGAAGCAGGAGGAAGTGCGAGTGTGTTTGTCCAACAGGACCATGAACGTGGACGACCCCCTAGGTAAGCCGGAGGCGGAGCTTCCTGCAGCTGCAGCCAGGTGTGGCTACAGATGTTTGACTGCCTTCTGTCTTAAAGGTCAGAAGGGAACATCTGCATGGTCACTTCCTGTTGGTGCTGACGCTCTGTGAACAGCCACAAGGTGGTGCCACCAACATCTGCCAACACCTGTCACCAAGGTTGATGGTTGTTGCCATGGAGATAACCATGGCCAGGACCTGAGGTGTGATGGTTGTCTCCATGACGACTCGACGGATTTGAAAGGTTTTTACAATTATTTGATAAAACATCAACAATTCTGCCTGAAACACACCCGCTGAGTCCGCCTGTGACCTTTGACATCTGAACACACACGTGTGTGGGTCTATGTGTGCGTGTGTGTGGGTCTGTGTGTATACTTGTGTGTGGCTGTGTGTCTATGTGTGGATCTGTGTGTGTGTTTGTGTAGGTATGTGTGTGCATGTGAGTGTCTGTGTATGTCTGTGTGTATTTGTGTGTCTGTGTGTATACGTGGGTTTGTGTGTGTATGTGTGTGTATATGTGTGTATGTGCGTGGTTCTTTGTGTGTCTGTGCATGTATGTGTGTGTGTATGTGTAGGTCCGTGTGTCTGTGCATGTATGTGTGTGTCTGTATATGTGTGGGTTTATGTGTGTATATGTGTGGGGCTGTGTGTGTATGTGTGTACGTGTGTGTATACGTGGGTTTGTGTTTGTGTATATGTGTGGGTCTGTGTGTGTGTGTGTATACGCGTGGGTATGTGTGGGTCTGTGTGTATATGTGTGTGTACGTGCGTACGTGTGTGTATGTGTGGGTCTGTGTGTATATGTGTGTATGTCTGTGTGTGTATATGTGTGGGTCTGTGTGTGTATATGTGGGTTTGTGTGTATGTGTGTGTCTGTGTGGGTCTGTGTTTAGGTGTGGGTCTGTTTGTGTGTGGGTCTGTGTGTGTATATATGTGGGTCTGTGTGTATATGTGGGTTTGTGTGTATGTGTGGGTCTGTGTGTGTACATGTGTGTATATGTGTGTGTATGTCTGTGTGTTTTTATGTGTGGGTCTGTGTGTGTATATGTGGGTTTGTGTGTATGTGTGTGTCTGTGTAGGTCTGTGTTTAGGTGTGGGTCTGTGTGTGTGTGTGGGTCTGTGTGTGTATATATGTGGGTCTGTGTGTATGTGTGTATATGTGGGTTTGTGTGTATGTGTGGGTCTGTGTGTATGTGTGTATCTGTGTGTATATGTGTGTGTCTGTGTGTGTATATATGTGGGTCTGTGTGTATGTGTGTATATGTGGGTTTGTGTGTATGTGTGTATCTGTGTGTATATGTGTGTGTCTGTGTGTATATGTGTGGGTCTGTGTGTGTATGTGTGTGTATGTGTGTGTATGTGTGGGTCTGTGTGTGTACGTGTGTGTCTGTGTGGACGTATGTGTATGTGTGTAAATGTGTGGGTCTGTGTGTGTACGTGTGTGTCTGTGTGTGTTGGGGGTCTGCACACCGATTTTTCTGTATGCGCGTCTACGTGTGCGTGCGTGTGTTGCGCTCCCAGCCCGGCTGTGTGCGTGTGCGCGTGTGCGCGTGCGCGCCCCCTCCCTCGAGGCGTAACTAATTACCCTGTCTGGTCAACCAGGCCGCCGCGAGCTCCGACAGAAGGTCACGGCGGCCACCGGCCGTGAGGGGAAAATGGCTCCCCACAACACGGCCCCCCTCCCCCTCCCCCCTCAGGCACAGCGAGGAAGCTGAGGGGGGAAGGGGGGAGGCGGGGGGAGGCAGACCCGATAACAAGCGATAAATAGCGTGAACGCAGCATGCAGCCTGATAGAGAGAGGAGGAGGAAAAACAAGAAGATGGACGGTGTGTGTTACTTACCAGGAGGAGGAGGAGGAGAAGAGGAGGAAGGAGGAGAAGAGGAAGAAGAAGACCGTCTGGGAATTAGCCCGCCACGGATCATGGCTGGCGGGGAAGGAGACGGAGAGAAAGAGAGAAAAAGAGAAAGAGAAGGAGGGGTGGGGGGCTGACAGGAGCACCGGGAGGGATTTGTCGGTCTGTCGGTACCGAGAGGAGGAGGAGGAGGAGGAAGAGGAGGAGGAGGAGGGAGGATGAAGGATGGAGGGAGGGGGTAATGGATAACGGGGGGGGGCGGATAATCACCTGGGCTTGGCACGAGCGAGGGGGGGAAGGGGGCAGGGGGAGAGAGGGAGGCGTTAAATTAGCTGGGTCGAGAGGAGAAGAAGAAAGAGGCTCAGTGTCGACCCTGCAGGGGCGGGAAACACACACACACACACACACTGTCAGACACACACTCTGTCACACACACACACTCACATCGGGGGAGTGGTGGAGGTTGTGAACGGATGTGTAGGGGAGGGTGGCGGCAGGGTGTGTGTCTGTCGTGTGTGTACATGCGCGCGCGTGTGTGAGACAGTGTGTGTGAGAGAGAGTGTGTGTGTGTGTATGTGTGTGTGAGACAGAGTGTGTGTGTGAGACAGTGTGTGTGTGAGAGAGTGTGTGTGTGTATGTGTGTTTGAGACAGAGTGCGTGTGTGTGTGAGAGAGAGAGAAAGAGACAGAGTGTGTGTGTGTGTGTGAGAGAAAGAGACAGAGTGTGTGTGTGTGTGTGTGTGAGAGAAAGAGACAGAGTGTGTGTGTGTGTGTGTGAGAGAAAGAGACAGAGTGTGTGTGTGTGTGTGAGAAAGAGACAGAGTGTGTGTGTGTGTGTGAGAGAGAGAAAGAGACAGAGTGTGTGTGTGTGTGTGGGCTCGTGCCCTCCGCCACGCTGTCAGCAGCACCCGTGGCCGCGTGCCGCCGCGTGCCGCCGCTCTCAGCGTGAGCGGTCTGATTGGTGCTCACGAGAGGTGAGAGGAAAACAGGAGGCGCGAGACGGCGCACGTGATTGGCTGGCTGCCGGGAACAGAGAGAGAGAGACAACAGTGCAGAGTGGGGAGAGAGAGAGAGAGACAACAGTGCAGAGTGGGGAGAGAGAGAGAGAGAGACAACAGTGCAGAGTGGGGAGAGAGAGAGAGGCCCTGTGGTGCATTACTGTGGGGAGCGCTGCTCGATTCGCCGCTGCGGTGGAGCCCAGAGGAGGATGAAGAGGAGGATGAAGAGGAGGATGAAGAGGAGGATGAGGAAGAGGAGGACGAGGGGGTCGTCTCAGCGTGTCACACAGGCCAGCAGATAACCTGATCATCAGCCCCACTGACCGATCTGACTGATGGCGATGCTGCCTCCAGTCAGTCAACACCAGGACAGCGATGTCCCACAGGACCGGTCTGTCCCAGAGGACAGGACAGGACAGCGATGTCCCACAGGACCGGTCTGTCCCAGAGGACAGGACAGCGATGTCCCACAGGACCGGTCTGTCCCAGAGGACAGGACAGCGATGTCCCACAGGACCGGTCTGTCCCAGAGGACAGGACAGGACAGCGATGTCCCACAGGACCGGTCTGTCCCAGAGGACAGGACAGCGATGTCCCACAGGACCGGTCTGTCCCAGAGGACAGGACCAGTCTGTCCCAGAGGACAGGACAGGACAGCGATGTCCCACAGGACCAGTCTGTCCCAGAGGACAGGACAGGACTGTCCCACAGGACCGGTCTGTCCCAGAGGACAGGACAGCGATGTCCCACAGGACCAGTCTGTCCCAGAGGACAGGACAGGACAGCGATGTCCCACAGGACCAGTCTGTCCCAGAGGACAGGACAGGACTGTCCCACAGGACCGGTCTGTCCCAGAGGACAGGACAGGACTGTCCCACAGGACCGGTCTGTCCCAGAGGACAGGACAGGACTGTCCCGCTGACATCTGATTGTTGTGGTTGGACAGAGAAACTCGTCATTCTGCTGGCCTGTTAACATCTCGTAGGGATCCAGGCTGATGGTCAAGAAAGACTCAGAACCTCGTTTGTGTTTGATGAGTTACTTGTTATTAATCATAAGATCAGTATCTCTGGGTTAGTTAATAATCATAAGATCAGTATCTCTGGGTTAGTTAATAATCATAAGATCAGTATCTCTGGGTTAGTTAATAATCATAAGATCAGTATCTCTGGGTTAGTTAATAATCATAAGATCAGTATCTCTGGGTTAGTTAATAATCATAAGATCAGTATCTCTGGGTTAGTTATTAATCATAAGATCAGTATCTCTGGTGAAAATAGATCGTTAGTTATTAATCATAAGATCAGTATCTCTGGGTTAGTTAATAATCATAAGATCAGTTAGTTAATAATCATAAGATCAGTATCTCTGGGTTAGTTAATAATCATAAGATCAGTATCTCTGGGTTAGTTAATAATCATAAGATCAGTATCTCTGGGTTAGTTATTAATCATAAGATCAGTATCTCTGGGTTAGTTAATAATCATAAGATCAGTTAGTTAATAATCATAAGATCAGTATCTCTGGGTTAGTTAATAATCATAAGATCAGTTAGTTAATAATCATAAGATCAGTATCTCTGGGTTAGTTAATAATCATAACATCAGTATCTCTGGGTTACATCAGCTCTGACAGCATTGATAACACAGGTCAGCTCGGTTGGAAGAGTTGAGAGTAGTTCCTTCTTGTAAATGATGAGCTACTGGACGACCACGATGGTGGGCCTGAGGGTCTGAGGAGGGGCCTCTGGGGGTCAGGAGGGGCCTCTGGGGGTCAGGAGGGGCATCAGGAGGGGCCTCTGGGGGTCAGGGTGTCCAGCACCTCCCTCAGAGGCTCAGGTGTGTGAGGGGAGAAGGTTTCTCAGCTTCCTGCAGCTCTCCAGTGTTGGCTCTGTGTGGAGGAGGGGGTCAGTGGGGACCAGGCCCAGGCCAAGGACCAGGCCCAGGACCAGGGTCAGCTCCGCCCACTGACTGACTTCAGAATCCGTTCTGAGTGAACCAGCGAGCTCTGGCGACCACGTCGCTGCTGAAGTCCTGGTTGGGTGTCACGCTGTCCACGTCGTTGTAGTCCAACGGGAGGACTTTGTCCTCTCCAGCGATGTAACAAGCCAGCGCACCTGTGGGGGCAGACAGGTGATCAACCAGGTGATCAACCAGGTGATCACCCAGGGGAGACAGGCGACCTCAGCTGAGCTCCAGCAACAGCAGCGGTGGAGGCTCTTGATATCTGATCTCTGATCAGGAGCACCACGAGCAGCCTCACCCCCAGCCCCAGCCCCACCTCTCAGCTGCTGCTCCTTGCTCCACTCAGGCCTGCTCCTCCTCATGGTCTTGATCAGCTGGATCAGGAAGGTGACCCCCTGGTCGATGTGCTCGCTGCTGTACGCACTTCCTTTAACAGCGTGGTAATTCTGGTTGATCTGCAACAACCACACATCAAAGACTTTAAACACACACACACACCCACTCCCACCCCCCTCACCTGCATCAGGCCGAAGCAGTTGGGGTCTCCTTGTCCGTAGCCGCTCTGCCTCAGTGTGGTTCCAGCCTCCGACTGTCGGGAGATGATGGCTGCGATGAGGGCCGGAGCCACGCCGAGCCTGAGACACACGTGCTCAGTCATCTCACTCACAATCACACACACACACACACACACGCCCCCCCACACACACATCCGCCCCCCCACATACACCCCCCACACACACACACTCCCCACACACACGCCCCCCCCCACACACACATACTACCCCCCCACACATACACACACCCCACACACACACGCCCCCCACACACATACTCCCCCCCCACACATACACACACCCCCACACGCACCCCACACCCCCCACACACACACACATACACACACACACACACACCCCCACACACACACACGCCCCCACTCACGTTTGTCCCACTGTGAAGATGCTGTCCTTGTACTTCTTCATCTCCTCTGCGTCTCTCTGGGCCAGCAGGTTGGAGGCGTCGATCCCTGAAACATCGGTTGTTCTGATCACGCGGTCGTAGCTTCGCATCAATGAGGCGCTACGGCCCATCGTGACGCCGGCTGATGTTGAAATCTGTCTACAACCAAATCTAGGCTAGATGGACCCAGACCCTCCTCGACACTCCTGGACGCTCGTTCAACAGCAGCGCCCTCTGCGGGCCGACGCACCAACCCGACAATCAACATTATCCGCTCAGACGTGACGGTGGTGAAACAGACTGACTGATGATGACCTTTGACTGACTGATGATGACCTCTGACTGACTGATGATGACCTCTGACTGACTGATGATGACCTCTGACTGATGATGACCTTTGACCCACTGATGATGACCTCTGACTGACTGATGATGACCTCTGACTGTAGCAGAGGTAGCATGGTGGTGATGATGACCTCTGACTGACTGATGATGACCTCTGACCTTGCACTGTCAGCCCTTTGGCTCTGGCGGTGTGTGCAGAAGCGCCGTCTGTGACCAGCAGATCCATGTGCCCGTACTCTGAAACAGAAGAGTGGGAGGAGCTTCAGTTTGAGGGCAACCTCCCCTGTGGAGGGTTAGGGTTAGGGCATCAGTGGTCCTGAGGTCACCTGACAGAAGAGGGACACTTGTCAAACTCTCAAACTTCTTGATCCTCCAATCTCGAGCAAAATATCTGACAGCAGCCATGACGGTCACAGCCAGCAGGACAGCCAGGATGGCCAGGACGCTCCAGCCAGGCTCCGCCTCCGGGGGCAGGAAGTCATCTGAGCCAGGGCAGGAGTCAAGGTCACCAAAGTCATCCAGCCAATCGTTGGCATTAAAGGGAAGAGGATGGCTCACCTGTGATGGAGACCGTGTTCTCTCTGACCAGGTGACCCGGCACCTCCACTCGACACACCACGCTCTTCTCGCCTGGTCCTGGAGCTGGAAGAGACCCAACACCACCTCTGTTCCACCGATGCTTGTCAGAGAACGACCGTTTCACGTCTTAGTTACCCTCGACCGTTTCCACGTCCACGCGCACGCTGACAGAAAAAAGGCCGTTGGGTTGGGGCTGCACCTCCGGCTCCACCACGGTGGGAACCTCGGCCCTCCTCCAGTCCAGAACGGACACCAGCGGCTTTGGGCTCCACCCACTGGAGCGGCACAACACCAACAGCTGATTGGCTGCAGTTCTCCACAACAGGAGGTTGACCTCCGACCCCACAACTGAAAACACAACGGTTTGGATCAATGGTCGACACCCTCAACGTTCTTTGCTTCCCCGCGCTTCTCGAGGACGATTATTTCTTTTGACAAGAGATGTTGGCATTGTTCCAGACAAGAACTTCCTGTCAATCTTCTGTACCTTCATAAAAAAGCAACAGAAGCTCCGCCCCATCAGAACTGTTGGCCGAACCATTTTGAGTCTGGCTGGTAGCATCGTGGCACGGTAGCGTTGTAGCCTTGTAGTACCGTAGCAGGGTAGCCTGGTAGCATTGTAACACGGTAGCGTTGTAGCCTGGTAGCATCGTAGTGTTGTAGCTTGGTAGCATTGTAGCACTGTAGCCTGGTACTATTGTAGCATGGTGGTGTTGTAGCCTGGTAGCATCGTAACATGGTAGCATTGTAGCCTGGTAGCATTGTAGTACTGTAGCGTTGTAGCCTGGTACTATTGTAGCATGGTGGTGTTGTAGCTTTGTAGCACTGTAGCATTGTAGCCTGGTACTATTGTAGCATGGTAGTGTTGTAGCCTGGTAGCATCGTAACATGGTAGCATTGTAGCCTGGTAGCATTGTAGCACTGTAGCGTTGTAGCCTGGTACTATTGTAGCATGGTGGTGTTGTAGCTTGGTAGCATTGTAGCACTGTAGCGTTGTAGCCGGTACTATTGTAGCATGGTGGTGTTGTAGCTTGGTAGCATTGTAGCACTGTAGCGTTGTAGCCGGTACTATTGTAGCATGGTGGTGTTGTAGCTTGGTAGCATTGTAGCACTGTAGCGTTGTAGCCGGTACTATTGTAGCATGGTGGTGTTGTAGCTTGGTAGCTTTGTAGCACTGTAGCATTGTAGCCTGGTACTATTGTAGCACGGTGGTGTTGTAGCACGGTGGTGTTGTAGCTTGGTAGCACTGTAGTGTTGTAGCCTGGTAGTGTTGTAGCATGGTAACATTGTAGCTTGGTAGTATCGTAGCACGGTAGCATTGTAGCCTGGTTGCATCGTAGCGTGGTAGCCTGGTAGTATCGAAGCACAGTAGCGTTGTACCATGACTTGCTGTTGAAAACATACCCACGTGGAGGGAGACCGTCACTTCCTTCTCCACAGAGGAGCTCCTGAGCAGGATGCACCTGAAATGATGGTCGGTGATGAGTGGAGGTGCGACTGAGGGCTGAGGGCCGAGCGCCGCCCACCTGTAGGTGCCATTGTCACGCCTCCGGACCTTCAGCAGCCTCAGGGAGCCGTCTTTGAGGACGGAGGTCCTGTTCCTGTAGTCGGGAGCCTGGTCCTTCACCAGCACCTCGCCATGTCGCAGCACCGCCACGGACGGCCCGTCCACACGCTGCCACTCCACCGTGGTGACCTGAGGGTCCAAGGGGGCGTCCAGGCCACACGACAGGACGCCATCTATGCCCTCGGCCACATACACCTGTCCAGGTGTGTCCTGTAGTGGCTTACCTGGAACACAGAACGGACTCACTTAGAAGCCACATCATCATCATCCACCTCGCTGTACAACACAAAAATCACGGAAATATCAATTAACTCATGCTGGTTAAGAAAGTAAACAAAGAAGTTAACTGCTTAACTTCACCATTCTGGTCTGAATTTACCAGTAAAGTCATTTAAAGCTGCTTCTCTACTACTGGCCAGTTACTTCAACCAGTTGCATGAAAAGTCTCGCGTTACAAAACAGCAACAACAAACAGAAACTAACTTGGTCGCTTCACCACGTGAGCCGCTGCTTCAGCTGCTACGAGAGTCAAGACCACAGTCGTGATGTCCACACACTGACCTGTCGCCCAGAGAAACACAGAGCTGATGAAGAGGAGCCCGACGCCCCCCTTGGACCCTCCACCCTCGAACCCTGCACCCTTCATCCTGCACCCCCGTCCTGCAGCCTCTTCCTCGGCGCTCCCTCCTCTCAGCCCGGCCTCTGCCACCGGGCTCTGCCGCCGCCTGCCGGCCGACGCCCGCTGCTGCCGCGTCTTCATTCATTGTCTTCGACGTGTTCGCCCAGCGCCTCTGAATGTGGCACTTGTAACAGGACTTTGAGTCTTCAAGTGTCTCTGTTGTCTTTGGGAACATGGTGGACATGATTGACCTTAGCATCAGCTAACAGAGCAGCGGGTTCAGGCTCTTATAACAGCTGTATGACAACAGCTGTATGACAACAGCTGTATGACAACAGCTGTATAACAACAGCTGTATGACAACAGCTGTATAACAACAGCTGTATGACAACAGCTGTATTATACAGCTGTATGACAACAGCTGTATAACAACAGCTGTATTATACAGCTGTATGACAACAGCTGTATGACAACAGCTGTATGACAACAGCTGTATTATACAGCTGTATGACAACAGCTGTATGACAACAGCTGTATAACAACAGCTGTATGACAACAGCTGTATTATACAGCTGTATGACAACAGCTGTATGACAACAGCTGTATGACAACAGCTGTATGACAACAGCTGTATTATACAGCTGTATAACAACAGCTGTATGACAACAGCTGTATTATACAGCTGTATGACAACAGCTGTATGACAACAGCTGTATTATACAGCTGTATGACAACAGCTGTATGACAACAGCTGTATAACAACAGCTGTATAACAACAGCTGTATTATACAGCTGTATGACAACAGCTGTATGACAACAGCTGTATGACAACAGCTGTATTATACAGCTGTATGACAACAGCTGTATGACAACAGCTGTATGACAACAGCTGTATAACAACAGCTGTATAACAACAGCTGTATTATACAGCTGTATGACAACAGCTGTATGACAACAGCTGTATGACAACAGCTGTATAACAACAGCTGTATGACAACAGCTGTATAACAACAGCTGTATAACAACAGCTGTATGACAACAGCTGTATGACAACAGCTGTATGACAACAGCTGTATTATACAGCTGTATAACAACAGTGACAACAGCTGTATGACAACAGCTGTATGACAACAGCTGTATGACAACAGCTGTATAACAACAGCTGTATAACAACAGCTGTATGACAACAGCTGTATAACAACAGCTGTATGACAACAGCTGTATTATACAGCTGTATAACAACAGCTGTATGACAACAGCTGTATGACAACAGCTGTATAACAACAGCTGTATAACAACAGCTGTATGACAACAGCTGTATGACAACAGCTGTATGACAACAGCTGTATTATACAGCTGTATGACAACAGCTGTATTATACAGCTGTATAACAACAGCTGTATAACAACAGCTGTATGACAACAGCTGTATAACAACAGCTGTATGACAACAGCTGTATTATACAGCTGTATAACAACAGCTGTATGACAACAGCTGTATGACAACAGCCAGCACACACGTGGACTCTAAGATTCAAGCTTTAATGAGCAGTAATTCTCCAGATAATCGATCGAAGCCCCCCGTCCCTGGGAAATTCGAAACCTTCCCTGCTGTTGCTAGGGGCGACAGCCTCCGGACACCCGTGCTCTGATTGGCTGGCTGAGAGCCTCCAGCCAATCAGAGGCCAGTGCGTCGCCCCTCATCTGACTTTAACGGTTTTCGTCGATCGCTGCTGATTTTTCATCGATCATCGTCGAAGGTGCGGGCAGCCGCGCGGTTCCATGCGGGATGTGCGTGTGTCGTGTTCCGCAAGAGACACGCGTGATGAGGCGCGTGAAGAGCGTTTACCGCAGAGGCGCGAGGCGCAGGTCAAGTTTGAAAGACGATAACAGCCGCGTTTCCGGTTTGAGGAGTTCGCGTTTATTTTTACAAAATAATGTTAACGGTTAATAGTTAAATGGAGCTTTTGGTTCCTATGGGAAATAATTATATGTAGGATAATTGTAAAATCTGTAAAGTACACCCACATTTAAGGTTTAATACTTTACTTCATTAACTTTTACATGTAAGAAATTATTTATTAGTTCTTATGAAAATGCATTAAGAGATTAAAGCAATTTTATTATTTCAAAAACATTCAGTTCATTTTCGTTCCAAATTAAGAATATAAATATCAATTTAAGTGGGCATTTTGAAAAATGACATGATTACCTAAACTGAACTGCTTAAATAACTATAATGCCCCTACCAATTCAACAGTGGTTGGTAATTTGTTTAAAATTTGTTGTAAACACATTTGATCTGGAACGATGTGAAATAAAAAAGTTATTTGTTAAAATCAAATGTCATTAAACTCACTTGTCCATGATACGATGCAACAAGTAATTTAAGTATTTAAGAATAATATCTTTCTAGTCCCCATCAGAAGACTCACTTTTATCAATTTGACCCATCACAAGATGAAGAAGAGAAGAGAAATGACGAAATACAGAATTTTTCACAATAGGTAACGTCCCTTTCCCATTAAGGGAGTCAAACCTGTCATGTTTTCATGACCCTAACACTAACCGGTTTTAATCTCGAATGTTTTTTTGGGTTTTTTTGCACTGTGGTCTTACAGAACTTTTATTCTGAAATCCACACAAGCCAAACGGCGGAAGTGTGTCGTCCCGCAGCGAGGACCTTTGACGTGCGCTCGCGCTGATGGCGCCGAGCCCGCAGAGGGTTCCATCGATAAGGAGAGCCGAGACCCACGGACGGGAGGGACCCCGAGGAGGGCTGCAGGGCCCACAGACGGAGCACAGCCGGAGCGGTAGGACGGCTCAGGCTGTGAGTGTGTGTGTGTGTGAGTGAGGGGGGCTGACATGTTTGTGTGTGAAGCGTCACTGCAGGAACAACAATACCTTAAGACATGTGACCAGAGGGACAGCAGCATCAGAACAAGGGACAGAACCATCAGAGCGAGGGACAGAACCATCGGAGTGAGGGACAACACCATTGGAGCGAGAGACAACACCATCGGAGCGAGGGACAACACCATCGGAGCAAGGGACAACACCATCTGAGTCAGGGACAACACCATTGGGGCAAGGGACAGAACCATCGGACTAAGGGACAACACCATTGGAGCGAGAGACAACACCATCGGAGCAAGGGACAACACCAGCAGGGAGAGAGAGACAAAACCATCGCATCAAGGACCAACACCATTGGAGCAAGGGACAGAACCATCAGACTAAGGGACAGAACCATTGGAGCGAGGGACAGCAGCATAGGAGCAAGGGACATAACAATTGGAGAGGGACAGCACCATCAGAGTGAGGGAGAGATGCATCTGAGTGAGGGACAGAACCATCAGAGCAAGGGACAACACCATTGGGACAGCACCAGTGGATTGAGAGACAGCACTGGAGCGAGGGACAGAACCACCAGAGTGAGTGGCAGAACCATCAGAGTGAGAAACAATAGCATCGGAGCGAGGGACAACACCATCGGAGTGAGGGACAACACCATCGGAGCGAAGGGACAACACCATCGGAGCGAGGGACAGAACCATCGGAGCTAGGGACAACACCATCGGAGCGAGGGACAGAACCATTGGAGCGAGGGACAACACCATTGAAGCGAGGGACAACACCATCTGAGCGAAAACCAAAAGCATTGGAGCAAGAAACAATAGCATTGGAGCAAGAAACAATAGCATCGGAGCGAGGGACAAGACCATCAGAGTGAGGGACAAGACTATCAGAGCAAGGGACAACACCATCGGAGTGAGGGACAACACCATCGGAACGAGGTACAGAACCATCGGAGCGAGGGACAACACCATCGGAGCAAAAGACAACAGCATCGGAGCAAGAGACAATAGCATCGGAGCGAGGGACAACACCATCGAAGTGAGGGACAACACCATCGGAGCGAGGGACAACAGCATTGGAGCGAGGGACAACACCATCGGAACGAGGTACAGAACCATCGGAGCGAGGGACAACATCATCGGAGCAAAGGACAACACCATCAGAGCGAGGGACAACACCATCGGAGCGAGGGACAATACCATTGGAGTGAGGGGCAGAACCATTGGAGCAAGGGACAGAACCATCGGAGCGAAAGACAACAGTATCGGAGCGAGGGACAACACCATTGGGGCGAGGGACAACACTATCGGAGCAAGGGACAACACCTTGCTCCGATGCTGATGTTGTCCCTCGCTCCGATGGTGTTGTCCCTCGCTCCGATGCTGAGGGACAACAGCATCGGAGTGAAAGACAATAGCATCGCAGCAAGAGACAATAGCATCGGAGCGAGGGACAACACCAATTAAGCAAGGGACAGAACCATTATAGCGAGAGACAACACCATCGGAGCAAAGGACAACACCATCAGAGCGAGGGACAACACCATTGGAGTGAGGGACAACACCATCGGGGCGAAGGATAACAGCATCGGAGTGAGGGACAACACCATCGGAGTGAGGGGCAGAACCATTGGAGCGAGGGACAGAACCATCGGAGCAAGAGACAACACCATTGGAGCGAGAGACAACACCATCGGAGAAAGGGACACAGCAATGGAGCGAGGGACACAGCAATGGAGCGAGGGACAGCATCAGAGCAAGGGACAGAATCATGGAAGCGAGGGACAACCCTATTGGGACAGAACTAGCAGAGCGAGGGACAGCATCGGAGGGAGGGACAACACCATCGGAGCGACAGACAACACCATCAGAGCGAGAGACAATAGTATGGGAGCGAGGGACAACACCATTGGGACAGCACCAGCAGATTGAGGGACAGCATTGGAGCAAGGGACAACATCATCGGAGTGAGGGACAGAACCTTCAGAATGAGGGACAGAACCATCGGAGTGAGGGACAACACTATTGGAGTGAGGGACAGAACCATCAAAGCGAGGGACAACACCATTGAAGTGAGGGACAGAACCATCGGAGTGAGGGACAGCATCAGAAAGAGGGACAGGGGCTGCAGGATGGAGTTTAAGTGTGCTGACATGTTCTCAGCAGTGTTAAATGTTTCAAATGTTTTACATGTAAAAATATCATCACTAAACATTTATACTGCAGACACAAGTATCATTTAGGCTTTGTTCTTCATTATCAAAGAATCAAAGACTCAGAATGAGTGTGAGTGAAAGAACTACTGGACATGTGTATCAGAGATGGCTCTCAGTAGTACGAGTGTGTGTGTGTGTGTGTGTGTGTGTGTGTGTGTCCTGCACACAGCAACTCTTTGTCTCTCTCCTTGTGTGATTGTTGACAATCCCTGCTTGTCTTCATCTCTTTGAAACATCAAAGGTTTCTAGAAGGTTCAGAAGATGCTGCTGGTCTCTTGATTCATCCGTCAACCCTGTCAGTCTTTTGGAGGAGTTGTCCAGCTGTTGTACAGCGTGAGAACGACTGTGACTCTGGTCTGTGTTCCAGGTCAGGACGTCTCCTGTGAGCGTCAGCTGACCTAAGCGGAGAAGCAGTGGTTCCTCAGAGGGATGGCGGCAGCGCTCGGATAGCTGTCGTCCTCCAGCTGTGGATAGAGTGTGGATAACAGTCAGACTGCAACAGCTTAAATCTGCATGAGTCTCCACGGTAACCATGTAGCTTAGCTGGGAGCAGCGTTTGCAGTGGCACAGCTGCAGCCAGCAGCAGCGGTCAGCCGTGGCGGGGGGGTGACTCGGGGAAGCGGGGGTGTGATGGAGTACCACTCTGGTGGCAGCCTGCCCCTGCTGGGGAGACCACGCTACTGCCCTGGGGCCAAGGCCACCGGCGGATACCTGTGTGAGACGGGCCACTGCTGCGGGGACACCGGCTGCTGCACCTACTACTACGAGCTCTGGTGTAAGTCCCTCTGGGCTGGAGGACACCTCCACCACATCAAACCTCCACCCCACCACACCATACCTCCACCATACCTCACCTCCACCACACCACACCTCCACCACACCTCACCACACCACACCAACACCACACCACACCTCCACCACACCTCCACCACACCTCACCAACACCACACCTCCACCACACCACCCCTCCACCATACCACACCTCCACCACATCATACCTCCACCACAGCACACCACACCTCCACCATACCACATCTCCACCACACCTCACCAACACCACACGTCCACCACACCTCACCAACACACCACACCTCCACCACACCTCACCACACCAACACCACACCATACCACACCTCCACCACACCACACCTCCACCACACCTCACCAACACCACACCATACCACACCTCCACCACACCTCCACCACACCACACCTCCACCACACCTCACCACACCACACCTCCACCATACCACACCTCCACCACACCACACCTCCACCTCCACCACACCTCCACCACACCACACCTCCACCACACCTCACCACACGTCACCTCCACCACACCACACCAACACCACACCTCCACCATATCACACCTCACCAACACCACACCTCCACCACACCACCCCTCCACCATACCACACCTCACCAACACCACACCTCCACCACACCACCCCTCCACCATACCACACCTCCACCACATCATACCTCCACCACACCACACCTTCACCATACCACATCTCCACCACACCTCACCAACACCACACGTCCACCACACCTCACCAACACCACACATCTCCACCACACCTCACCAACACCACACCACACCTACACCTCACTACACCTCCACTACATCACACCTCCACCACACCTCACCTACACCACACCTCACATCCACCACACCTCCAACACACATCCACCACACCACACCTACACCTACACCTCACCTCTACCACACCTCCACCACACCACACCTACACCACATCACACCTCCACCACACCACACCTACACCTCACCTCCACCACACCACACCTCCACCACACCACACCTACACCACACCTACACCTCACCTCCACCACACCACACCTCCACCACACCTACACCACACCTCACCTCCACCACACCTCACCTACACCACACCACACTTCACCTCCACCACACCTCACTTCCACCACACCACACCTCACCTCCACCACACCACACCTCCACCACACCTACACCACACCTCACCTACACCACACCACACCTCCACCAGACCTACGCCACACCACACCTCCACCACACCACATCTACACCTCACCTCAACACCTCCTCCACACCACACCACACCTACACATCACCTAAACCACACCTCACCAACACCACACCACACCTTTACCACACCTCACCTATACCTCACCTACATGACACCCCACCTCCACTACACCACACCTACACCACATCGCACCTCCATCACAAAACCCCTACACCACATCTCCATCACACTTCCATCACACTACACCTCCACCACACCTACACCATACCACACAGACACCACACCTACCCCACACGTCCCTCACACCTCCACCACACCACACCTCCACTCCACCACTCCTACACCACACTACACCTACACCACACCACACCTTCACCACACCTATCTCATCACACCTCCACTCCACCTCCACCACACCAACAACACACCTCCATCACACCCCCACCAAACCTACACCTCCACCACACATCCACTCCACCTCCACTACACTGACACCACACCTCCATCACACCATCACGACACCCCACATCTAAACCACATCACACCAACACCACATTGCACCTACACCACACCACACCTACACCACATCTCCATCACACTTCCACCACACTACACCTCCACCACACCTACACCACACCACACCTACACCACATCTCCATCACACTTCCACCACACTACACCTCCACCACACCTACACCATACCACACCGACACCACACCTAACCCACATGTCCATCACACCTCCACCACACCACACCTCCACTCCACCACACCTACACCTTCACCACACCATCACTACACCCCACACCTACACCACACCTACACCTGCACCTGCTCCTGTCCTGTCTCGAAGGACCGATTGGACTTTGTCCCATTCAAAAGGTTCTGTTGTGTTCAGGGTTCTGGCTGCTCTGGACTGTCCTCATCCTCTTCAGCTGCTGCTGTGCTTACCGCCACCGCCGAGCCAAGCTGAGGCTGCAGCAGCAGAGGCGGCAGCAGGAAACCAGCTTGTTGGCCTATCATGGAGCCAGCTCCTACCCCTCCTCCATGCTGGACCTCAGTAAGACCTGTTTTCACATCTGGCCAACCAGCCCACATCTGGCTTCTGGCTCTGACCCCATGCTGCTCCGATGTCTGCAGGTTTCCTGGCGTCTCTGAAGCTGCCGTCCTATGAGGAGGTGGCAGCTCAACCCTCCACCCCTCCCCCACCCTACAGCTCTGTTTTCACCACCCCACGCTATCCACAGCCCCCCCGGACCACTGAACCACACCTGCTGACGCACCATCAGGGTCCATTGCTGCACCGGAGGCTGAGTGATGGCCCCTCCTCCTTCAGCTCCGACAACAGGTAACAGTGTGGTTGATGGCCAGGCCCCCTCTGTTGGGTTGGACCCTCCCTCTGTTGGGTTGGACCTTCCCTCTGTTCGGTTGGACCCTCCCTCTGTTTGACCCTCCACTCTGTGGAACATCAGTGCTTCAGTGTGATGTCTATGTACATGCACTGCTGGTCATCAAGGTCTGCCCGGACCCTCACCCTGATAGAAGAGCGTCTTGGTTCTGACTTTGTTGTTCCGAAGTCCAGATGCAACTATTGCTTTTGAAGTTTTGATGAATTTTTCTGATTTTAATGTTGTGTTCATGTTTCCTGTAGCTCCAGTTGTTCGTGTGACTCCTGCTGCCCCTCCTCCCTGTGCAGCTCCTCCATATCTGCACCCATCACGTACGAGACCGACACCAGCCATGCCACCACTCCTAGTGAAGCCACACCCCTCACGCTTGAAGTGAAAGTTGAGAATGTGGTTGCAGCCAACTGTCTTGAAATAAAAGAGAGAGCTGCTGCAGCTGACATCAGCGACGAGGAAGCTTCTGGGGCATTGGACCCCCTCCCCACAGAGTCTTTGCTTCAGAACCCCCCATCCCCTGCCACGACTGAGGTCACGTTTCCCACTATATCCACTTCTCCACTAAAACATCAAGACACCAGAGCAGGTCTCCAGTCAGTCAAAACCTTCACAGCCTACAGTCCAAGTGTCATTGAATCAAAAGTCCTGATTCAGATTAAAAGTTCTGAGGAACCAGCTGATGGTCCCACAAAGACCCCTGCAATAAAAGTCACCTCGCTGTCTGGAGCATCCAGTCCAGCATTTAGCAACCCAGACAGTCCCACGTCCCCCCTCAACTTATCAAGAACTTTTGACACGTGCAATGTAGGTCCTGGTCCAGTCCCAAATTATGGAAGAACTTTGGTGTTGATAGCAGGTTCTACTGGGCACCCAGCCCATGGCTCAGCACCTTCAGACCACATTCCGTCTCTAGATCCAGCAACACTGATTCTTGGCCAAGCTTCAGTTCTGGACTTCCAAGCGGCTCATATCCCTCCAATTACAAACCTTTCTCCAGATCCAGAAGAAACAGCCTTTGCTACTGTCCAAGACTCAGATGTAGGACTCCGAAACGTTGGTCTGTTTTCAGAACCACTCACCCAGGATTCAGACCCAACAGTTCCCGATGTGTCAAATCAACAACTTAGCCTAGGCAGTTGTGGGTCTGCAACTCCAGACCCAGCAGATGCCGAGCCAGCCTTTACTTCTACATCCTCTTATTACCAGTGTTCAGACCTGGGATCCAAATCAGTTCTAGTGCAAGAACCTCCCAACCCAGGACACCATGCTGGTCCAGCATCGAAGCCCAACCCTTTACTGGTCCCATCTCAACTGTGTCCCATGGGTCCTGTATCAAGTCCAGAATGTGGACCCTTCTCTCTTGTTGCTCCTGTCCCAGTGCTTCAGTCCAGTCCAGCTATCACCATAGAGACTGAATCTTCAGTGGTTCTTTCCCCACCTGCGTCCCTCTCTCCACCCTCACCTTCATCCCTCCCCTCCCCCCCAGCCATCTCTTCTAGTTCACTCCCTGCTACCATCTTACTCTTAGATCCCTTCAGTGGTCCCCACCAGGCCAGCAAAGGTGGCTCTTCTTCTGGCCAGGCCTCTTCCCTTTCTCCCTCACCTCGTGCCACCCAGTCCCCCCCAAAACAGACTCTGTTCTCCCCCTGTGTTGACGTGTTTGAACCAGAACCCCTCAGCTGGGAGGATGAGGAGGAGGAGCAGGAGGAGGAGGAAAACGACGATGACGAGGAAGATGTGGGAGCTGACGAAAGCCAGTACAGACATCGGAGACTTACTGGCGACTCTGGGATCGAAGTGTGCAGATGTCGAGTGGACGAGGATGGAGAGGGGGAGGAGTTTGAACAAAAGGAGCGTAACAGGAGAGGTGGAGATGGAGAGAGGGATAAGAAAGGGAGCGCAAACACTAATCTTCATGACAGTGAGGACTGTCCTGCCAGGAGCCAAAGAACCAGAGAAGAAGGACACACCTCCACCAGTCCACCCACATCTGAGAGCAGTGACATCATCGTCACAGAAACAGTATGAGTGACAGAGGAGGGCCCACCCAGACAATGAATGTAGAGCATACGAGCGACATCAGGCTGAGGAGAAACAGATGACGGCCATGTGGGTCACGTGATCATCAGAGCCGATGTCACGTTTGTCGACAACTTTGATGTTTTATAATAAAAAACAGAGTTCAACCTCAGACAATTAGAGACCCCAAACACCATGTGAAGGCTTCATCCACCAAGGAGTGTGTGTGTGTGTGTGTGTGTGTGTGTGTGTGTGTGTGTGTGTGTGTGTGTGTGTGTTCTTGTTCTTGTTACATAATGAATACCAAACTCCTCATTCTCCTGTCAAAATGAGGACATTCTGCTGGTCCTCACAACTTCAAAGGACTGTTGGAGGGTCCAGACCTAGTTTAAGGTTGAGGTTAGACCTGGGTTTAGGTCAGAGGTCAGTGGGTTAGGTAGGATGGTTATGATCAAACGCCTCCTCACTTATGGTCTGAGGCATGTTAAGTGAGCTGATTGAGGAACGAGGAAGCAGGAATAAATGCGATCATGTGACCACTTGAAGGATGAGATTGTCGATGGGTGGTGGGACAGAATTGTGATGTGTGGTGCTGAGAATAATGGAGCACACCAGTACAATCAAAATGACTTTTTATCTTCATGTGTTTCTCTAACATATAAAACATTTCTTCAGATTTAAAAATCCTGATGTGTGTATGCCACTTTAAGGTCAGGGTTAGGGGGTTGGGTTATGGGTGGTGTTGGGGGGTTAGGGTTAGGAGTGGGGTTAGGGGGTTAAGGGGGGGTTAGGGGGTTGGGATTAGGGGTGAGGTTGGGCGGTCAGGGGGTCAGCTTAATGGGGGTTTAGGGGTTGGGGTTAGGGATGGGGTGGGTTGGGGGTTAGGGGCTGTGTTGTGGGGTTAGGGGGTCAGGGTTAAGGGTGGGGGTCGGGGCTAGGGGTGGGGTTGGGAGGTCAGAGTTAGAGGTTTAGTGGGTTAGGGGTGGAGTTAGAGGGTTAGCAGCCTAGGGTTAGGGTGAGGAGCTGGGTCATACTATTTTCATGTATATTATACTGTATATGAAAGTCCTCACAAAGATAGAAGTACAAGCATGTATGTGTGTGTATGCGTGCATTTGGACATAGAGACACTCCATGATGACACAACTTTGTCATTGTGTGTTTGAACTCATAACCTTGTGGCTCAAGGTTACCGAGCCTCAGGCTGTGCTACGTGTGACTTGTTTGACAGGCAGATGTTGCCCTGGTTATACTGAGTGTCAAACGTGTTGACGCTGCCCCCACCTTGACCTATGAGAAGGCGTGACTTTGAGCTTGTCTGATGGTCACATGGTCACTAGCGTCAGCTTTTCTGCTCTGTGTTGTCATCTGTGTGTTTAAAGCTGTCCTCGTGTCTGTGATCTCCCAGGTTGTTATGCTCGCTTAGGTTTTAAAAATCGTGCCGTGTCGCCTGCATTCCACAGTGCCGTGGTTAGCTTAGCATCTGATACAGGATCAGTTAAGAGTCCAACCTTTTTCTAAAATCTGAGCTTGCACAAAAGAATGGTTGATGTTCTACAACAACTAAAATATTTTTGAAGAAAATTAAATTTGTGTGAATAATGTCTTTACGTCGCCTTCACAAGCTAATGACGTGCTAAAGATGGAATCTTGTTTTGGATCGTGTGAAACCTGACGGATGACACGTTACAAGAATAAGAACAACTTTAAACGGCAAAACATTCAGCGCTGACGCCGGTTTGACAGCAAGCAGGATGTGTCTGATTCAGTCTGACTGATTCATCATCAAATGTGACGCCTTCGTGCAGCTTCTGGAGGACTTCAGCCGTCACCGCACTTGTCGCTCCAGAAAAGAAATAATGAGCACTTTTCAAACAAAGAAGGTGCCGCCACCGCCTCTGTTCTCAGCTGTGATTGACTGGTGAATGTTTGTGCAGGAAGCCGACGGGGACCTGCTGATGAAGGACACAAGTGTGTGATGGACACACACCTCAGCAGAGGGTGATGAGGGCGGGGCTACACTGCCTCCATCACCAACTTTGCAACACCTGTTATTGTGTCAGTGTGGAAACATGAACGTTCGTTAGTAAATGTGTCTTTCTATGAACTGATTTGACGTTAGTATGTTACGAAGCTATCGCGACGTCAGCATACAATACTCCCACCAAGTGCACTTGTGTTTGATTTGGTTTCCGTGGTGAATGTTAGCCGCATTAGTGGGTGGGCGGCGTCCAGGCCTGGCAGCAGTACCTGTGAATGTACCACACCCCCAACGTACCACCGTCCGGGTCATCTTGACCCCCTCGGACACCACTGCAGGTCCGTGGACTTGTCACAGCCAGAGGACACGTGTTCTGTTGGACGACTTACAGATGCGACTGGGTTGCCATGACGACAGCGCTCTGGACTTTGTTGAACTGGACTTGAGGGAGAAGCCAAAGTCCAGAGTTGATGGTCTGAGCTGAGTCCACCTGAGGCTGAAGAACATGTGTGAGGAGGCTCAAAGATGTCAACCCCCTTGTTTTGCTTATTTACTTGAACTAACAAGGTCATAATGTGTATCCACGGTAACAGTTTGTTTATAGATGGACTCACTGTTTGTTTATAGATGGACTCACTCTGTTGGTTTGGCCTAGAACTAATGGACAAATGTCTCAAATGCGTCTGTACCTTCCAAAAGCAGCTCTCAGATCAGCCTCGGAGGTCTGTTTGAATTAATTTGTTCACAGTGGAATGGGGCGGAGCCTGAAAGATCCCAGTCACTGACCGACACAGGGGTTCGGTTCCCAGTTAGGGTTGGGGCACCATTTAGGGTTCAGTTCCCAGTTAGCATTGGGTCCCAGTTAGGGTTAGGTTCCCAGTTAGCGTTGGGGTTCCAGTCAGGATGCCTTCACACCAGGGTCAATTGTTCAAACACACCCCATCCCCGCATCCTTCGCCACCCCACCTCACACGACCCTTCACAAACTGGAATCCTCCGACACCTACGTCACCATTAATATACAACATCTGTACGGAGCGTTGCTGCAGCAGAGACATGATGGTTTGCCCGTCATTAGTCGTGACCACCTTCTACGCATCCAACTGTTCCACACTCAAGCGTCCCACCGTGACCTGCCAGAGAAGTGTGGCGTGGTCAAGTGGACTGGACGCTCATCAAGGGCACGGGTCCCTCGTGTGAGCACGCTCTTAGAGACTTGTGTCCACATCGTCCATGTGATGTTCAACATTAACCCTTGTTTTGTCAAGATGTCTGCAACCTGATAGGACAGGAAGTCTCAACTGGTTAAACATTGACGGCTCGTTGTGATTCTGGTGTAGCTTTTTGGAGGAACACAAGACAGAACGTAGATGTGTGGTGATGACACACCCCTAACTGACCAAGTCCTGAATTCCAGCATTGCCACTGTGGGGCGTTCAGGGACATCAGGGTGGAGGAGCTCTCCCAGCACTCCAGGCTGATGTCAGAGCTCCTCTTCTGTCAGTCCGTCCATGTCTGTGTTTGCTTGTTGAGTTTAGTGGATGAGGCCTGGATGAGTTTGTGCTGCGAGTTTCAGCCATGATGGGTAGATTTGTTTGTGTCTTCTGTCAAACGAGCTGGAACAGCAGCATTCGTCAGCCAACCTTAGCTCTGCTCGTTATCGCTACTCCTGGCCACACGGGAGAGTGTGTGGATGAGAAGTGTGTTGTGATCATATCATGAATAAAAATCTACGAAACACCAGTTTCTCTTCATGAAGTGGGATTATGAATGGGACATTTCTAACCTTTCAGAATAAGTTATATTATTTTAGATGAAGAAAAGATTCATGGAACAAACTTACATTCAAACTTTATTAAATGACTGATTGAAGTGCAGCATTCTTTCATTTCCTCACACCTTCCCAGCCTGCCCTGGGAGTCACAATTACCTTATAAGGTAATGGTTGTAAGACCACGCCCAGCCGCCCCTGCAGGTCTGGTGGGGAAGCCCCATCAGGCAGCCGGAAGCTCATTCGCTGGAGCAGTGAAGAGAGGAAGAGAAAGAGTTCCAGCCTGGCCAATGATTCGCCAACACAGACTCGAGGCCCCGCCCCAAATGGGAGGAAGCAAGAGGGAGCGATGCGCTGACCCTGGTGGTCACGAAAGCGATCTGTGGAGACGGCCAAACGTCAGCCAGAGTTGCTCATCGATGAAGCTAAAACACGTGTTCAGACGGCACCGCAAAGTAAATACACAACAGACTTTTGTTAGTGCTGCTTGTTGAATCAAAAAACATTCATTGATGAATAAATGAAAATCTCCCTGTTCACTCATTTGTTGATATCCTTAATACTTTACTCAGTTATTATCAATTAACATCAGGTCTTCTCCTGGAAATGCAAAGCATGCTGGGATATGTTGTTGTTGACTGTTTTCTACATTGCCTTGTGAGCCTCACATCACGAACACTCTAACCCTAACCCTCTCAGAGGTCTGTCCAAAGCCACACCCCTCACTTATGTGCACAAACTGGCTCTACCTGTGCTACCTAGCTTCCAGATATATGGTGGTCATGTTTCGTTCATGTTAACTAAATCCAGATGTTTTAATGAATGGAGCTAGCATGCTAGCTCGCAGCATCGTAGCTCAAAGGTTATCAGCATGCATGTTACGTTTGATTGGTTAGCAGCTGCTTTTAGCAACAGCAGACTCAACATTTTAGTTTAGGGTAGTTCAGAGAGGAGGAGAGTGCAGTTACTGGTGCACGCTGGGAGCACGAGTCATGATTGACACCTTGTTAGTCACACCTTCTGTCCCTGATTGGTTGGTTTTCCTTGGTGGTGTCTGGCAAATCGAATTAGAGGATCTCAGCTACGACTGTCAGCTCAGTCACAGGTTTAATCAACATGTTGATTTGTTTAGGACTCTACACTAGCTAGTGCACTATTTAGGGAAGGGGGCGATTTCAGACATTGCTCACATGTGAGGGTTGAGGGGTTGAGTTGGGGGCGAGGTGTTACCAGGATTAAAGAGGTCGGGTTTGTCCCAGTGTTCGGGGTCATGATGGATCGACCACATGTTGACCAAAACACGAGTCCCTCGGCTAACAGGATGACCTCCGATACTGAGAGGAGATAGGAGAGCGGATAGGACAGACCACAGAAGAGGGTAGAGGAGGTGAAGACGTCCACCCAATCAGGGGGGAGAAACCTGTCAGGTGATCACGTCTCTCTCGAGGGAGGATTGATAGGTGTATGGGTGACTGGCGGTTGTACCTGCTGTCCGTCATGGCGGTGTGAGGGATCAGCACTGGACTGACTGGGCGGATCCTCATCCCTTCGTTGATGACACAGTCCAGATATGTCAGGTGAACACGATCTGACACACGCACCATTCGCTCACTGCCCACATGCTCATCCAGCTCCTTCTGTACATGTTCCTGTACCTGCAGGAGGCAGGGCATAAAGGGGCCAACTATGACAAATGCACTTCACAGGTTGCTGTGAGGGAAGCGATCTTGTGGTGAGTTTACCTGTGGGTGGTGCAGGAGGTAGGCCAGGATCCACAGCAGTGTGGTCGATGTGGTCTCAACTCCAGCACCAAAAGCTTCAGCTGCTGTCATGAGCACATGGTCGTCTGTTATCAACTCATCCTCTGAGCCCCCATATTCTTTGCTCCGCCCACTGGCTTGGCCCATCAGTAGGGCATCCAGGAGATCACGGGGTTGACCATCACCAAGAGTGGCCTAAGGAAGAATCACAAAAACCTTCATGATGACTCATCCAAAGGTTTCCAATCAAGTATTTCGGTTTGTTCCTCTTCCTGAAATGTGTCCATCAGTGCCACCTTCTGGCACCTCGGCAGCTGCTGTGGTACCTTGTGCTCTTTCAGTTTGTGTGTCAGCAGTCTGTCTCTGACAGCGATGCAAGCTTTCAGTTTCCTCAGAGTCTTGTTAGGAAGCAACTGGAAAATAGAGACAGTCCCAGGGACAGTCAGACACTGCTTTTCCTTCTCCAAAGCCCTACTAACACTCTCTGACATCCAGCTCTTTGTCATATGTCCCGGCAACAGATTGAGGTTGTAATCGGCTCAGACTCCGATCAGCAGTGGTAGGAAGGAGAGTCAGAGACAGTTGGACAGAGAGTTACAGAGAGTTGGACAAAGAGTCAAAGACAGTCAGACAGAGAGTCCGAGACAGTCGGACAGAGAATTAGAGACAGTCAGATATAGAGTCAAAGACAGTCGGACAGAGAGTTAGAGACAGGCAAACAGTTCAGCATAGGTTGGCAGGTGTAGAACGAGGACTCATATCCATAGACATACTTTCATCCAGGGAAAAATGTCCACCAGTCCCGCGCCAGCAATCGTCTGCACAATGCCGTTGTTGTACTGGAGGACCTCCTGTAGTTCACTGTCGCCATGGCGATAGGTAGCATTAAACACCAGCATGCACACCACATTAGTCACAGCCCTGGTCACCGCAGGAGAGGGGTCAAAATCACACCCCCTCGTGGACAACAGCTCCTCGCAGAGACTGTCGACTGCAGCCAGAACTACAGAAGCAAAGGGTTCCTGTTCTTTACAGCCATTCAGGGAGTTCATCTGGACAATGCTCATATTCTTGACGTGCAGTAATGACTGCCTAGACCAGCGGAACACTTCACCCATGTCCTGCAGACGACTGGTCCCTTCTCCGAACAGGGCGAAGGAGTTGTGGACGAGCCGACGGTGGGACTTCCACAGCGGACAGTAATCTGAGAAGGCGATGTCTTTTCCTCCTCTGGTCAGCAGGTCGGTGGTCACCTGATCAGAAAGAGTTACATGACCAGGATCACTTTCAGTCTTCTGGTCTGGCTGCCCAGATTGTCTGGTGTAGAGGAGGAAGGTCTCACCATTGTGGGCCGTCCAGCAAAGTCCTTCCCTCTCAGCAGGAGAACATCTCTAGCATGTTGGTGGTTATTGACCACCACAGCCAGGTGAGGTCCCAGGTAGAGAGCAAAGAGAGGTCCGTACCTGAACACACCAGAGTCACACCCACGGTTTCCGGGATCCAATCTTCTGTGTCAAAGGTCTCCTCCAGCATGAACCCAGGAGCTTCCTCACCTGTAGCTGAACTGCGTGAAGAGAAGGTGAAGAGGAAGGCCTCCTCTCAGCCAGGGGAGGCTGCCCAGCACCGGGACCCGGGGCAGGCAAGGCACCGCCAGCTTCGGGGGGGCAGGACCAGAACCAGGCCCTGGAACTGGTCTCCTCCATATCAGGAAGGAAACAACTGCTACCAAGATGAGGATGATGATGAAGAAGGATGGAGGGAAGGAGGGAAGGAGGGAAAGAAGGGAAGGAGGAGAGAAGAAGATGCAGAGTTTGGAGAGCAAACGAGTGAACATGGCACAGTGGAGACGAGGGCTGACGAGGAAGGCTTTTATCACAGTTGGAGTCCTTGGAGAGGTCAAAGGTCAGGAACGGGTGTGTTTATCTTGGTCAGTCAGCCTTGGTGTTATCGTGCTGCCTGTTGCTATGGTGACCTGAGAGAGACCTTGTGCGTGTCAGACAGCGATGTCATCAGAATGTCAGGACGGAGCCGATCAGGTCAGAATACAGGAGGCCTGTTCTGTCACAGAGGACACACACACACGTTGTGACAGCATCACGACTCTGAACGAATGAACGTGGGTGCAGATTCACCATCAGCCATGACTGACACATTCATCAACAGCTAACAGTGACTCCAAAACATGCACACAAATACACACGGGCACATTTTTAACGAGATACAAAAGACTATAGTAGAGAGAAAGTTTCAGACCAGCACACAAATTAACTCACACACACACAAGCTCACACCGTCACACTCACAAATACACATACAACGCATACAAACACACACAACTCACACAAATACACACAAACTCACTCCCACAAATAAACTGACACACAAGCGCACACAGATGTGTCCTCTCCTGTAGAGTTGTGGAGTGGTGCACACCTCCTCCTGACCAGAGTACTCACAGTCCTGCAGAGTACTCGAGTAATTCCATCAGTTACTGCTGATGATTCCACTTAATCACAAAGCTGCTCATTCTATTTCTGACTCCTGCTTATATAATGGCGCCTGTTTCCATGGCAACAGCGGCGCCTGTAGGAATATGTCCCGGGGGTGCAAAACTCTTTACACCTGTTCACCGTGATGGCGATAGTTGATGATGATGAAGGTGAGGAAGAATTATGTGTCCTCCTCATGCTCAATTCACTACTCCTTCCTCCCTCCCTCCCTCTCCCCCTATTCCCTTCCTCCCTCCCCCTCTCCCCTTCCTTTCCTCCCTCCCTTTCTCCCCCTTCCCTTCCTCCCTCTCTCCCTTCCCTTCCTCCCTCCCTCCCTTTCTCCCCCTTCCCTTCCTCCCTCTCTCCCTCTTCCCTTCCTCCCTCTCCCCCTTCCTTCCTTCCTCCCTCCCTCCATTCCTCCCTCCTTCCTCCCCCTTCCCTTCCTCTCTCTGACCTGATGTCACCTTCACCTAGAGGAAAACTAAAATCAGATTTTCTTGATGAAGGTGAGAAAGAATTAGGTGTCCCCCTTGTACTCGTATTCACTACTTCTTCCTTCCTTCCTTCCTCCCTCACTCACTCTCTCCCCTTCCCTTCCTTCCTCCATTTCTCCCTTCCCTTCCTCCTTCTCTCTCCCCTTCCCTTCCTCCCCCTTCACCTTCCCTTCTTTCCTCCATCTCTCCCCCTTCCCTTCCTTCCTCTTCCCTTCCTCCCTCCATCCGCCTTTCCTCCCTCTCTCCCCCTTCCCTTTCCTTCCTCCCTCCCTCTCTCCCCTTCCCTTCTTTCCTCCATTTCTCCTTTCCCTTCCTCCTTCTCTCCCCCTTCCCTTCCTCCCCCTTCATCTTCCCTTCTTTCCTCCATCTCTCCCCATTCCCTTCCTCCCTCATCTTCCTTTCCTCCCTCCCTCTCCTCCTTCCCTCCCTCTCTCCTTCCTTTCCTCCCTCCCCTTCCCTTCCTCCCTCCCCTTCTTTCCTCTTCCCTTCCTCTCTCCCTCCCTTCCTATTCCCTTCCTCTCTCCCTCCCTTCCTCTTCCCTTCCTCTCTCCCTCTGTCTCTGATCTGTTGTGACCTTCACCTTGAGGAAAACTAAACTCACTGTTTGTCTTTACACCCCCAGCCCCGCCCCCCCCCCACAGCCCCGCCCCCCCAGCTTGTATAACGTGTCCCTGCCGCAGTGAAGGGAACCCGGCTCTCCCGTCCCGCTGACGTCACGACCCCGCCTGTCCTTATATGGCGCGGGGATACCCGCCGTCACGGCCGGATGCGGCCCATGTTTGGTCAGCTACGAAGCTCGCGGCGGGGGGAATCCCTGGCAGCGGCCCGGACCAATGAGGCTGAGCCGGGGTTACCATGGAGACGGAGGGTATAAGAGAGGCTGCAGCCGAGGAAGCCCGGCATCCCGAGCATCCCCGACAGCGAGCCGCACTGAACATGCTCCTGGAGCGCGCAGACAGCTTCATGTGGGACCTGGAGGACGCCTGCAGCGCCTGGGGGGACAGAGTGGGCTCGAGCCGCAGCGAGGGGGCGGAGTCTGACGTCGGGTCACCTTTCTGTCAAGGTGAGTCGGTCGGTGCTCGAGCAGGATCAGGATGCTCGTGGACGGGGAACGACGCTGCTGCGCGCGTTTGCATGTCCTCTCTGCAGAGCTGCTCCAAGGAGACATTACGCAATAATGACACCTCCTCCTCTCCTCTCTCTCCTCCTCCTCCTCTCCTCCTCCTCCCTCCTCCTCTCCTTCCTCCTCCTCCTCTCCTTCCTCCTCTCCTCTTTCCTCCTCCTCCTCCTCCTTTCCTCTCCTTCCTCCTCCTCTCCTCTCTCTCCTCCTCTCCTCCTCCTCTCCTTCCTCCTCTCCTCCTCTCCTCCTCCTCCTCCTCTCCCTCTCCTTCCTCCTCCTCTCCTTCCTCCTCTCCTTCCTCCTCCTCCTCTCCTTCCTCCTCCTCTCCTTCCTCCTCCTCCTCTTTCCTCCTCCTCCTCCTCCTTTCCTCTCCTTCCTCCTCCTCTCTCTCCTCTCTCTCCTCCTCTCCTCCTCCTCTCCTCCTTCCTCCTCCTCTCCTCCTCCTCCTCCTCCTCTCCTTCCTCCTCCTCCTCTTCCTCCTCCTCCTCTTCCTCCTCCTCAGTTTTCTCCCCCGGAACCGACGCCTCGGACTCAGATTTCTTCTCGGACTTCAGCGAGTGTTCCTCGGACCCTCTGTCCCCGTCTGTGGGCGGCAGCAGCGGCTGGTTCCTGGAGCCCGAGGCCCCCCCGGCGGGTCTGAGCAGCACCGCGGACGCGATCCTGAACATGATCACGGAGATCGTGGGGATCTGCACCGAGATGGAGCAGCAGGGGGACGGGGGGTGCGTCCCCTCCCGGGCTCCGGCCGGCCCTCTCCCGACCCTCAGCCCCAGCTCGGCCTCAGCTCAGCAGCCGCCCCCCGCCGGGCCCCCCCCCGCCGGGGCCCCCCCCGCCGTGCTGGTCAAGAGCGAGGGCGGCCAGAGCCTGCTGGGCTCGGCCGCCGCGGAGCCGCTGGAGCCGCCGGTGGACGTGTGCGCGCTCCTGGAGGCTCTGGGCCCCGGGGAGGCGGGGGGGGGCCCGGCGGGGGGGCCCGGGCTGAAGCAGGAGCCGCTGGAGGCCTGGCTGAAGGCGCTGCTGCCGCCCGCCGGGGGGGATTCCGCCGGTGACGTCATCAGCAGAGCCGTCAAAACGGAGGCCGCGCAGAGCCCCGCCCCCCCGGCCCCGCCCCCCCTGCCCCCCGTGGACGCGCACCTGCTCTCCTCCTTCCTGCAAAGCGCGTTTCCGACAGTCAACTTCAACGGCGGCGTGCACGCGCCCGGGGCCGGCAGGGCGCCGCGGGGCGCGCGCAGGGCCGCCGTCGGGGGCGCGCCCAAGGCCAAGCCGTTCCCGTGCGCGGTGCGCGGGTGCGAGCGCCGCTTCTCGCGCTCCGACGAACTGACCCGTCACGTGCGCATCCACACCGGACAGAAGCCCTTCCGGTGCGTCATCTGCGCGCGCAGCTTCAGCCGCAGCGATCACCTGACCACGCACACGCGCACGCACACGGGGGAGAAGCCCTTCTCGTGCGACGTGTGCGGGAAACGGTTCGCGCGCAGCGACGAGAGGAAAAGACACGGGCGCGTGCACGTGAAGCAGCAGCTCCGCGCACAGATGATGGCCGCGTACTCGCTGGCCCTGAACGCGCCCGCACTGTGAGCCGAGCGGCCGGGACTCGAACCCACAACCCACCAGGGTCTCCGTGTGACGTCACACCCAGAGCAGTTTTTATCGGCCGGGTCCTCCTCTGCGGCAGAGGGGGGGGTCAGAGGTGGGGGGTCAGAGGTCACCCTGCCGCTCAGCTGGTTCCTGTCCCGGCTGCTCCGTTCTCAGTCGACCTGTAGAATTCCATCTGGGACTTTTTGTGCATGAGGACGTGAAGGTGACGTCGGAGCCTGTTTCCTGTTTCCTGTTTTGATATTTTTGACATGTTTGTATGACAGCTCTATTTTTCTATGGTTGCTCTACCTCCGTTTCTCTCAGCTCTTCTGTGTTTCTGAGTGCACCAGTGCATTGTGGGACAAAGTGTACAGCGACTGTGTTAGCACACGTGGATGTGCACGTCAATGTTCTGCATGGGCAACGTCAATAAACATGCAAACAAACAAAGTCCTTGTGCTCTTCATCATATTAGAGAGAGGTCAACCCTGCTCTCACACCTTAATGTGACTCAGGAGGGTCACTCAACACATGAAATACGTTTTCACTCAAATCTGACGAATAACAATCCACATTATTCAGAAGCGGCTGTTCGTGGAAGGCGAGTGGCCATATGCATTGTTGCAGCCGCCCAGCAGGGGGCATCCAGCTGGCATACGAACTTTAGGAATTAGTTCATGTTTAAATCGCAGAAATGTGTGGGGGGCAGGGACTGCTGCATCATCATCATCATCATCATCATCATCATCATCATCACCATCATCATCACCATCATCACCATCATCATCACCATCATCACCATCATCATCACCATCATCATCACCATCATCACCATCATCATCATCATCACCACCATCATCACCATCATCATCATCATCACCATCATCATCATCACCACCATCATCATCACCATCATCATCACCATCATCACCATCATCACCATCATCATCACCATCATCACCATCATCATCACCATCATCATCACCATCATCACCATCATCATCATCATCACCACCATCATCACCATCATCATCATCATCACCATCATCATCATCACCACCATCATCATCACCATCATCATCACCATCATCACCATCATCACCATCATCATCACCATCATCATCATCACCATCATCACCATCATCATCACCATCATCACCTTCATCATCATCATCATCACCATCATCATCACCATCATCACCATCACCATCATCATCACCATCATCATCATCATCACCACCATCATCACCATCATCATCATCATCATCATCACCATCATCATCATCACCATCATCATCATCACCATCATCATCATCATCATCATCACCACCATCATCATCATCACCATCATCATCATCACCATCATCATCATCATCACCATCATCATCATCATCATCACCATCATCATCATCATCATCATCATCATCCCCATCATCATCATCATCATCATCACCATCATCATCATCATCATCATCACCATCACCACCATCATCATCACCATCATTATCATCACCATCATCATCACCATCACCACCATCATCATCATCATCATCACCATCACCACCATCATCACCATCATCATCATCACCATCATCATCATCATCATCACCATCACCACCATCATCATCATCATCATCATCATCATCATCACCATCACCATCACCATCATCATCATCATCATCATCATCACCATCACCATCACCATCATCATCATCATCATCATCAGACCACAGAACGCCAGCTGCTCGTCCTGTTCCCCTGAAATAAAACCAGCCTCTCCTCAAATCTTCTTCATTGCTGCAGAGTAGGATGGGAAGCCACCGAGAGGATTCATCTGACCTGTTTGTTCTTTCTGCTGCTCTTTCCTCTCCAGGTGTCTTCACTCAGCTTTCTGCTTCTTCTGCTTCTTCTCGTTCTTCTGCTTCTTCTTCTTGAAGCTTCATTACTGCCACCTTCAGGTCCGCTTCTTCATTTATTTCCACTTCTGTCTGATCTTTCTTCCTCCCTGTGGAACTGTTCCCATTCCCAGAGTCCTCAGCCCCCCCCACTTCTTCTCCCCACTAGGCCCCGCCCCCTCTGAGGTTGTGCTGGAGTCCTCAGAAACATGGGTCGGGAGCTGTTGTTGTCTTTATTTTCATTAGAAAAGAAAATCTGAACTTTTGTGACTTTCACCTGATAAAGTTGTCAAACATCAACATTCATTACAGATATTTAAGATAGTGACAAATCCTGAATCTTCGGATTTCCTTTATTTAAGCACAAAAGCAGGAAAAGAGCAGCAACAGCTTAAACTAAACTAAAACTGGTGCTCCACCGTGACACAAGCAGCCGGATCTTCATCCAACCGCTCATCTTCCTCTTCGGCCGAAGGCGTTGTCATGGCGCCAGAGGTCTCTGTTGAGCCGAGGAATTCAGTTCATGAGTCAGTATGTGAGCACCCAGGTGTCCCTCACCTGTGGGCCTGTCCCTCACCTGTGGGCCTGTCCCTGTAGAAGGTCAGCATGAGGACGGTGGAGGCGCAGTACGGAGACACCACCACCAGGTGGCGCAGCACACTCACCCAGACTGCACGGACAGAGGCCTGAGGACCGGAAACACTCGGACCTCCGGAAAGACAAGGAGCAGAGGAGGGGTCCCAGGGTCAGGTCAAGGTCATATGACAGGTCAGAGGTCAGAGGCGACGTCACAGTCCATGTGAGCTCAGAGGTCCTGGGTCAGTGGTCACTGGTCAGAAGTGAGGTCACAGGTGAGAGGTGAGGTCAGAGGTGAGGTCAGAGGTGAGGTCACAGGTCAGGCGGATTGAATCATCATGAACCTATACCTTTGACTAAGAGGAAGCTGGATGGCGAGTCCTCTTGCCCCCTCTTGCACCTGTAGTGACCTTCATCGTACCTGGAGACGTGGTACAAGGTCATCTGATCAGACGGGTGTGAGCTGATGATGCGGTCGTCTTTGAAGAACACGGTGACGGCGCCGGAGGAGGAAGTTTTGTTGCGACAGATCAGAGTCACGTTCTGACCCGCCTCCACCGGGTGGATCAGACCGAACAGGATCACCGAGGTGTCTGGAACCGGGACCACAACAAGCCGGGTCAGGGGTTGGGGGTCAGGGGTTAGGGGTCAGGGGTCAGGTCAGTGGTCGGGGTCGGGGGGTCAGGGGTGGACACGTCTTCTCCTGTGGGTCAGACTCCCGGGGTCATTGCTCTTACTGTGAACGTTGATGTCGACGGAGTTGCTGCGCTGGTTCCCAGTCGACTGGCACCAGTAGGTGCCGCTGTCGGCCGGTTTGGACGTGTTGACCAAGCAGCCCTGCGGGGTCGACTTCCCGAAGTCAGGCCCACACGTCTGCAGGCGCAACTTTACCCCGGAGGTTCTTGTGGCTCTGAACACCCTCCAGTCACGTGACCCGCTGCTATCGTCACACTGGAAGGAGATAGGGTCGTACTCAAACACCTGAGAGGAGGCGGGGCTGACAGTCAGGGAGGCGGGGCCGACAGTCAGGGAGGCGGGGCCTGAAGAATCTGAGGACACACCAGCACACAGTCAACCTGCAGCTCCTCTGGAGAACAAGAACTTTCCTGGACTTCTTTCATTTCTTTGCATTAAACATCACAGGACTAGAAGACAAGAATCAAAGGAAGAGAAGAAGTACACCGTCCATCAGAAGTCAGCTGGGCGGAGACTTGTTGACACCCTTGGTCACGGGGTCACCATCATCATCTTCATCATCACCATCATCATCACCATCATCATCATCACCATCATCACCATCATCATCATCATCACCATCATCATCACCATCACCATCATCACCATCATCATCACCATCACCATCATCATCATCACCTTCATCATCATCACCATCATCATCACCATCATCATCATCACCATCATCATCACCATCACCATCATCACCATCATCATCACCATCACCTTCATCATCATCACCATCATCTTCATCACCATCATCATCACCATCATCATCATCATCATTATCATCATCACCATCATCATCACCATCATCATCATCATCATCACCATCATCATCATCATCACCACCATCATCATCACCATCATCATCATCATCACCATCATTATCATCATCACCATCACCATCATCATCACCATCATTATCATCATCACCATCATCATCATCACCATCATCATCATCACCACCATCATCAGGATCATCATCATCATCATAATCATCACCATCATCATCATCACCATCATCACCATCACCACCATCATCACTATCATCATCACCATCATCACCATCATCATCTTCATCATCACCACCATCATCACCATCATCATCATCACCATCATCACCATCATCATCATCATCATCATCATCATCACCACCATCACCATCATCATCACCATCATCATCACCATCATCATCATCATCACCATCACCATCATCATCACCATCATCATCATCATCACCATCATCATCATCATCATCATCATCATCACCATCATTATCATCATCATCATCATCATCACCACCATCATCAGCATCATCATCATCATCATAATCATCACCATCATCATCATCACCATCATCACCATCATCACCATCATCACCATCACCACCATCATCACCATCATCACCATCATCATCACCATCACCACCATCATCACCATCACCACCACCATCATCATCATCATCACCATCATAATCCATCATCATCATCATCATCATCACCATCATCATCATCATCGTCATCATCACCATCATCATCATCATCATCATTATCATCATCATCACCATCATCATCATCGTCATCATCATCATCATCATCATCATCATCATCATCACCATCACCATCATCATCATCATCATCATCACCATCATCACCATCACATCATCATCATCATCATCACCATATCACCATCATCACCATCACCATCATCATGATCAACTTAATCTCCTTCATGATGATGATGAGGAGGAGGATGAAAGAGAAGAGGAAGAGTATGTGTGTTCTTACGGGTGACAGTGATGTTGACGGTGTTGCTGCTCTCTCTCCATCTGGACTGACACCAGTACACCCCAGTGTCCAGCGGTTTGGCTGCACTCAGTTCACATCCGGTGGAGGTGGGTAAACCCCAGTCTCTGCCACACTGGGACAGGAACCAGTCCAAACTGGGACCAACACAAGAGCAGGTCAGCTGAAGAGGACAGGCTGTCCACCCTTGTATCATCTGTCTGAGTGTGTGTGTGTGTGTGTGTGTGTGTGTGTGTGTGTGTGTCTGAGTGTGTGTGTGTTTTGGCCTCCAGGTGAACCAGAAGGTGGATCCATTTCTGAGAACCTGTCTAGGACCATATGACAGGCTCAGGTGTTACTGGCTCCACCCCCTTGGTTCCTACCTGGTGGTGGTGTATCTCCAAACCCTCCATTCAGAGCCGAAGTGTTCACAGCTCACCAGGACCTGCTCGTACTCGAAGAACTGGGTCCTGCTGGGAGAAAGCACCACCAAGGCTGTGGGGGGACAGGAAGAGACCTCATCACCGTGTCACCCATCTGGATTCACACCGTCACACGAAAGCTGAGGTTGGCTATGATGTTGCTCTTGACCATGAGCCAGAAGGTCTGGGGTGGCAGTCACATGACCGGACGTTCACCAACTGGTTGTGGTGGTTTCTTACGATAAGCCGACTTCCTGGTTGGTGTTGTCATAGAGACAGCTAGAGGGCGCTCTCAGCCGACCTCGCAACCTCTAGACCTTCAGAGCCTGATCAACACACGTACCTTTCTGACTGTTCTCAGATGGTGGGACGCTCAGCAACACTGAAACAACACGAAGAGCTGTCAGTGGTGAGCAGGTCTCCAGCAGCGGCGTTGAGGTGCGACTCACCGAGCAGGAGCAGCGCTGCCTTCATGCTGTCTGCAACCTCGCCTCAGCTTCCTGGAAGACCAGACCACCCAGGCTGGGGGGAGGGTCTTCATTTACTGGACTCCACCCACATTCATCACATCACACATTCACATCAAAGCTTTTATCTGCTGCTCCTCAAAGTCATGTGATGTCCAAGATGGTGGCCCCAACCTCCACATCCTGGGGCCCCAAGGACTAAAGTTACAGGAACCATCAGAGGAACCTCACAGAGAGCAGGAACCATCAGAGGGTCCTCACAGAGAGCAGGAACCATCAGAGGGTCCACACAGAGAGCAGGAACCATCAGAGGATTGTCACAGAGAGCAGGAACCATCAGAGGAACCTCACAGAGAACAGGAACCATGGAAGGAACATCACAGAGAGCAGGAACCATCAGAGGATCCTCACAGAGAGCAGGACCCATCAGAGGATCCTCACAGAGAGCAGGAACCATCAGAGGATCCTCACAGAGAGCAGGAACCATCAGAGGGTCCTCACAGAGAGCAGGAACCATCAGAGGAACCTCACAGAGAACAGGAACCATAGAAGGAACATCACAGAGAGCAGGAACCATCAGAGGATCCTCACAGAGAGCAGGACCCATCAGAGGATCCTCACAGAGAGCAGGAACCATCAGAGGATCCTCACAGAGAGCAGGAACCATCAGAGGGTCCACACAGAGAGCAGGAACCATCAGAGGATTGTGATAGAGAGCAGGAACCATCAGAGGAACCTCACAGAGAACAGGAACCATAGAAAAAACATCACAGGAGCAGGAACCATCAGAGGATCCTCACAGAGAACAGGAACCATAGAAGGAACATTACAGAGAGCAGGAACCATCACAGGAGCCTCAGAGAGAACAGGAACCATAGAAGGAACATTACAGAGAGCAGGAACCATGACAGGATCCTCAGAGAGAACAGGAAGCCATCAGAGGATTGTCATACAGAGAGCAGGAACCATCAGGAGCAGGAACCATCACCTCGAGCAGGAACCATAGAACGAACATCACGAGCAGGAACCATCAGAGCTCAGACAACAGGAACCATGGAAAAAACATCACAGAGAGCAGGAACCATCAGAGGATCCTCACAGAGAGCAGGACCCATCAGAGGATCCTCAGAGAGAGAAGGAACAATCAGAGGATCCTCACAGAGAGCAGGAACCATCAGAGGATCCTCACAGAGAACAGGAACCATAGAAGGAACATCACAGAGAGCAAGAACCATCAGAGGATCCTCACAGAGAGCAGAGGAACCATCAGAGGATCCTCACAGAGAGCAGGAACCATAGAAGGAACATCACAAAGAGCAGGAACCATCAGAGGATCCTCACAGAGAGCAGGACCCATCAGAGGATCCTCAGAGAGAGAAGGAACAATCAGAGGATCCTCACAGAGAGCAGGAACCATCAGAGGATGCACACAGAGGGCAGGAACCATTAGAGGATCCCCACAGAGAGCAGGAACCATCAGAGGATCCTCACAGAGAGCAGGAACCATCAGAGGATCCTCACAGTGAGCAGAGGATCATCACAGAGAGCAGAGGAACCATCAGAGAATCCTCAGAGAGAGCAGGAACCATAGAAGGAACATCACAAAGAGCAGGAACCCTCAGAGGATCCTCACAGAGAGCAGGACCCATCAGAGGATCCTCACAGAGAGCAGGAACCATCAGAGGATCCTCACAGAGAGCAGGACCCATCAGAGGATCCTCACAGAGAGCAGGACCCATCAGAGGATCCTCAGAGAGAGAAGGAACCATCAGAGGATCCTCACAGAGAGCAGGAACCATCAGAGGATCCTCACAGAGAGCAGGAACCATCAGAGGATCCTCACAGAGAGCAGGAACCATCAGAGGATCTTCACAGTGAGCAGAGGATCCTCACAGAGAGCAGAGGATCCTCACAGAGAGCAGAGGAGAGCAGAGGAACCATCAGAGATCCTCACAGAGAGCAGGAACCATAGAAGGAACATCACAAAGAGCAGGAACCAGCAGAGGAACCTCACAGAGAGCATGGATGAGGTACCGGTATTCTGAACAATGAGGGAAGGTTCCAGGTAGAGGCCCCCTCCTGAACGAGGCTGCCTCAGCTCTGAGGCTGTGGTCGCTGCAGTGCGGTCGGAGGTGTGAGGACAGGAAGTGTGCGCTGGAGGAGCGTCTCACGCCAGCAATCTCAACCGTTGATGAAAGAAGTAAAAAGAACACAAAGGTTCCCTCTGCACGCACAAAGACTGAGGTGGAGGTGGGTACTGATGGAGGCCGATCAAAAGGCTGATCAAAAGGGTTTATTCTCAATCTGACAGGGAAGGAACCGACCAATCACAGCTCGCTCTCCAGCGTCACGCCTTTCTCTTGACCAATCCCATCGCTGCTGGAAGCAGAAGCCCCGCCCTCTGCCTCACCTGCTGTGAAGTGACATCACATGATCACACACGAGAAGAAGCCCGACAGGTTCAGACGCCGAGCCGCAGGAGCCCTGACCTTTGACTTGGCGGGCCAGGAGGCGTGGCCCCGCCAGGCCGATGGCGAGCGCTCCGACAGGAGCCGTGATGAGGATGGCGACCACGGCGAAGGTCAGCACGTCCATCCCAAAGCGCACGGCCGTCTGGTCGCCCCCCTCCCGCGCCATGTCCAGCGCCTTGGAGCCGATCGCAGCCTGAAAGCACGAGTCCACCGTCAAGCGCCCTCGCACACCCATCGCCATGACGACGTCTCCCACACACCTGGACGGTGGCTTTGGGCGTCCAGGCCAGAGCGATGAAGACCTTCTCCTTCAGGTTGAGCCCTCCCACGTGAACGAGGAGGAAGGTGAGCAGGAGGCGGGCCAGCAGGCCGACGGCGATGCAGGCCACGCCCAGACCTGAACACACGGCCTCACCTGGTCACGGCAGACCACAACCTCCAGCCTTGTGCAGGTCTTACCGACTGTTGTGGGGTCGAGGTTCTCGATGACGATCTCAGCTCCAATCAGCCCGAAGAGGAGGGGCTGGCACAGGTCCCAGGACCGTCCCACCACGGCCGCCACAGCAGCCTGAGGAGAAGGTTCACGCGTGGGGATCAAGCCTTCCTGGAGGCCCTTGGAGGCTCCTGGAGGCCCTTGGAGGCCCTTGGAAGCTCCTGGAGGCCCTTGGAGGCTCCTGGAGGCCCTTGGAGGCTCCTGGAGGACCTTGGAGGCTCCTGGAGGCCCTTGGAGGCTCCTGGAGGCCCTTGAGGGATCCTGGGATCTGTCACCTTGTCAGAGCTCCAGCCCAGAGAAGCAACGAAGGCCAGGACCAGGGTGGAGAGCCCGCCGGCCCCCGCGACCCCCATCACTTGGGTGAAGAACACCATGAACGTGGCCAGGCCGAGCAGCAGCAGGGACCTCCTCAACACCAGGTCCTCCTGCCGGCCCACACAACTTCTCAGTCCTTGGTCTCCTTCAGGACCACGGAGCAAGCGAGGCACTGCTCACCTGGTCTGTGCTGGGGAAGCAGCACAGGAAGAGCCCCAGGACGAGGCCTGCCACCACCCCTCCCACCACCTCCAGCAGCCCCTTCAGGACGCTCATCCAGATGGAGCCTGCAGAGCAGAGGGATGAAGGTGGTTCTAGGGTGGAGCCCAACGGGAACAACGGGAGAGACCTTTAGAGAAGGTGATCCCCAGGCAGGTGGAGAAGCCCGTTATGGCCAGAACGTCGTCGAAGCTCCCCGCAGCCATCAGCAGAGTGGGAATGCCCTGAGGAGCACACGCAGGAACATCAGAGCACCGGAGTGAGGAGACCCGTGCAGCAGGGTCAAGCCTCACGGCTGTCGCACCTGAGACTCAAGGAATCTTGTGAAATCAAGGACATGAGACTCAAGGAATCTCCTGATTCAGGACCTGAGACTCAAGGAATGCATGAATCAAGGACATGAGGCTCAAGGAATCCATGAATCAAGGACATGAGACTCAAGGAATCTCTTGAATCAAGGACATGAGACTCAAGGAATCTCATGAATCAAGCACCTGAGACTCAAGGAATCTTGTGAATCAAGGACATGAGACTCAAGGAATCTAGTGAATCAAGGACCTGAGACTCAAAGAATCTAGTGAATCAAGGACCTGATTGTGATGGCAGCCAGGAGAACATCTGGACAGATTACCTTAAACACTCCATAACCCTCCCTCTGCAGCTGCAACATGGAGGGAACGACCACAGCTGGAGACACAGCAGCCAGGACAAAGCTACACACACACACACACACACACACACGTACACATTTCAGAATTAAGATAATACAATAAAACAATAGGTGTAATAACTACATTCATATTAACTTGAAATGAACAAGACAGTAAATAATGTGTGTGTGCACCTGTGTGTACGTGTGCGTGTGTGTGCACGTGTGTGTGTACGTGTGCGTGTTTGTGCACGTGTGTGTGTGTACGTGTGCGTGTTTGTGCACATGTCTGCGTGTGTGTACGTGTGTGTTTGTGCACGTGTCTGCGTGTGTGTGTCTGTGCACGTGTCTGCGTGTGTGTATGTGTGTGTTTGTGCATGTGTCTGCGTGTGTGTGTGTACGTGTGAGTGTTTGTGTACATGTCTGTGTGTGTGTACGTGTGTTTGTGCACGTGCCTGCGTGTGTGTACGTGTGTGTTTGTGCACGTGTCTGTCACATGTGTGTTTGTGCATGTGTGTGTTTGTGTATGTATGTGTGTTTGTGCATGTGTGTGTGTTTGTGCATGTGTGTATGGTTGTGCACATGTGTGCCTGTGTGTGTTTGTGTACTTGTGTGTTTGTGCACATGTGTGTTTGTGCGCATGTGTGTCTGTGTGTTTGTGCACGTGTGTGTCTGTGTCTGTGTATTGTGCACGTGTGTGTCTGTGTGTTTGTGTACGTGTGTGTCTGTGTGTGTCTGTGTACGTGTGTGTTTGTGCATGTGTGTGTCTGTGTGTGTTTGTGTATGCGTGTTTGTGCATGTGTGTGTGTTTGTGCCCGTGTGTGTTTGTGTGTGTGTGTGTTACCCCAGCATGAAGCCCCACCCCCAGGGCAGACCCAGCAGCACATGTGACACCCCAGCGGTGACGCAGGCCTCCCCCAAACAGGGTCCCACAGCCAGACGCACACACACGGCCTTCAGACGACGCAGCGCCTTCACAGAGGCAGTGTCATTGCGTGTGTGTGTGTGTGTGTGTGTGTGTGTGTGTGTGCTCACTGAGGGGTCCAGGCCCAGCCCAGCCCTGGTCAGGATCACTGACAGACAGATGTTCCTCACAGCTGCCGACCAGCCGACATCGATGTGCACCGCCTCTCTCACGTACGGAACGTTGCGCAACACCAGGCCAGCCAGCAGCATCCCTGGTGTCCAATCAGATCGGTCGACAGGCGATCACATGACGAGGACGTTAGGGTTACCTACCCAGCAGAGGGGGGAGGGGGGGCAGCGAAGACAGCTGAACCAGTCCCACCAGTCCCCCCCCCAGACAGGAGCAGATGAACACCACCACCAGACCAAAGACCGTCCCCCCAGGAAGACACTCGCGTCCTGTGATGGACCAGAGCAGCCCGAAGAGCAGGGCCAGAAGACACGCTGGGACACAGAGGATACAGGGACACACAGGACACACAAGACACAGGCACACAGGGGGACACAGGGACACACAGGACACAGGACACAGAGGGGACATACAGGACACACAGGTCAAAGGGACACACAGGACACAGGGGACACACAGGACAGAGACACACAAACATTAGGCTTTATTCCAGGTCTTGACCCTCAGCCTGGGATTGTCTCCATGACAACTACACACCGGAAAGTTGAGTAGAACAATGTAACACACATACAGACACACACTAACACACACCTTTCGTGATGAGGAGGTTGACGAATCCATGTGGACGAGGACATCTGTCCTTCAGTCTTACACAAAATGAACAGCTGGAAGATGAAACAGACATCTGGGCACACACACACACACACACACACACACACACACACACACATTAGTGTCTCTAATCAGTCACAACCAGTCACTGTGTGTGTGTGTGAATGTGAGTGTGTGTGTGAGTGAGTGTGTGTGAATGTGTGTGTGTGTGAGTGAGTGTGTGTGTGTGTGTGTGTGTGTGTGAATGTGTGTGTGTGTGAGTGAGTGTGAATGTGTGTGTGTGAGTGAGTGTGTGTGTGTGTGTGAGTGAGTGTGTGTGTGAGTGTGTGTGTGTGTGTGTGAATGTGTGTGTGTGATGTGTGTGTGTGTGAGTGAGCGTGTCCTCACCTCGTCGACTGTGGTTGTCTTCCTGTGGCAGAATGTCGATCTCTCTCTCTCCACCTGAGCAATGTGAACTTTACTCCCTCGCTTTCACCACAGGTGAGAGAGAATGTGTGTTTCAGTAAGTTAACAAGGTGTGTGTCAGTGTGCGTGTGTTTTTATCAGTCATTTGAGACTGTTCGCAGACTTAGTGTGTTTCTTCTTGTCTTTTTATATTTGTGGTGACAGTTGTGTCGTGTATTGTGTGGACTCACTGGCCCCGCCCACGGTGTGGCTGTAATCGTTATGAGGGAAAATGTCTAAACATAAATGAACAATATCATCACTTATTACTTATTTTTGACACACAAACACACACATTGAACGTGTGTGTGAGTGAGTGAGTGTGTGTGTGAGTGTTTGTGTGTGTGAGTGTGTGTGTGTGTTAGTGTGTGTATGTGAGTGAGTGTCTGTGTGAGCATTAGTGTGAGTGTGTGAGGGTTAGTGTGTGTGAGTCACAGGCCTGTCACCAGTCGTCCAGACTGGTTCCAGTTCCTCAGCTCTGTAAATAAACCACTGATGGAAACTGACCAACTCTTTCTGATTTAACTGCTTCAATCTTGAACTCAATTATTGATCATCTTATTTCCACTTTAAACTGATTCATCTGAGATTTTTGATGTGAAATATAATGAAGAAAATGAAACTTTTGCCTTGACTTAATTCAGGTGATGTGAACGGATAATAATCAGGTGTTGAGGTCACATGACAAGGTCACCTGAACATGAGGATGAGCTCATCAGGTCACATGGTCTTATCCCACATCCCATAATTCCAAGTTTTAGACTGTCTGACATTGAAGATTATCATCACACCCACTCAAACACAACAATTAAAAGACTGTCATTTTCACTCTCTCTCTCTCACACACACGCACACACGCTCACACACAGTTTCTGTCACACTCACACCCACACACACAGATGCAAACAGGGTGTGTTTATTGTTTTCAGGGTTACATTTGCAGTGTTTCAGAGATGTTACAACCAACTACAGACACAAAGATTAGCATCACCGCTAACACAACAACAAAGGCGCTAAATAAAGAAGTGAGCTCTCTCACACACACACAGACACAAATGTGTGCATGAACACACACACACACACATCAGGCCTGTGTGTGAGCGGGGTATACAGTATAAAACACTTCTAAAAAACAGTCATAAAAAACAAATTACAACAAACAACAATTGGAATGTGACTCTTAGCATGGAGGCTACACCGCCAACCAACAACCGAAGAACAGCGCAAACGTTGTTGTGATGCTGCTGCTGCGAGCAAAGCTGGCATGGCTCACACCTACTGTACCGACAGTGTAGTCAGGACAGTCATGACGACTGTCTACCGTCATCAGGGTACAGTCGTCATGACGACTGTTGGGGTAACCCGCTCTACTTGTGCTTAACAGTGAAGCTAGCACAAATGTGTCAGCTACCTCAGCAGCTAACCCATGTGCTCTTAAACTAGACTAAACTAGACTAATTTAAACTAGACTAAACTAGACTAATTTAAACTAGACTAAACTAGACTAGACCAACCTGATTTAAACTAGACTAGACTAATTTAAACCTAGACTAAACTAGGGCTATGTAGCGAGTAGCACAGCCGTGCGCTGCGTTGAGCGACAGTAAAATGAGGAGAAAGGTTAGCCTTCGCTACAGTCGTATTGTACCTTATTTAAATTGAGTGATTTATTTGCATTTTATTTCTAAAGAGCTTAAAGTTCAGCTGGTTACAAGCTTTTAAGTATAGTTTCACTTTTTGTGTTAAATCTACAAACATTCACATTTTAAAACAAAGTTTCTGCTTTTAAGTTGAAGTGAAAGTGTAAATACGCTTCATGTCTATCAAAGTTGGTGGACTACAGTCATTTACAGGCACTGAGAGTGAGGCATTGTGGGAAGGGTTCAACTACGGGGGCGGAGCTAACAAGTGAAAACACACAAAAGAAAAACAGGAAATACCAAAATAAAAGGCTGGTTCAAATGTTTCCAGGTGATCAAAGTTGCTTCTAAAACAACAGATGGAGCCAAGAGTCTGACTGGTATATATGTGTGTGTGTGTGTGTGTGTGTGTGTGTGTGTGTGTGTGTGTGTGTGTGATTACCTCACACCTTCAGGGAGGTTTGTCAGAATTCTTGTTCTTCTTTATTTACTCACATTGATGTTTGTGAGCCAAAGATCAAAGCCCGTGATGAAAGAAAGTTTCATTTAACTAGTTAGCAGTAGGCCACCTCACCCAGCATGAAGGCTTGCGCTAGAGTGGTTGGACATGACATCACTTCCTCTGGAATGCTGTGGACAGGAAGCAGCGGTGTGGGGCTGTGGCGTCAGTCGACCAGGTAGGTGTGGGTGTAGATCTGCTGTTGGATCCAGGGGCTGAAGTGCGTCACGTTGCTGTAGACGCCGGGTCCCAGCACCTTACTGAAGCACACGCTGCCCCATGACGTCAGGCCGAACAGCATCCAGCGGCTGTTGTCTTCGCAGACCAGCGGACCACCGCTGTCGCCCTGGACACACACAGCACCCCATCAGCCCGCTACACCACTACACACTCTCACAACCACCACACAAGGTCACCATGCACGAGTCCACGGTTCCAGCGTCGTATCCAGCACACAACATCCTGGGAGTGATGGTCTTCATGTCGAAGTACGACTGACACTGGGACAATGAGATGAGCCGCACCGCTCCCTCCTGAAGCTTAAAGGGCACTGGAGACACACACACACACACAGATACACACACAGACACACACATAAACACATGAACATAGATACACACACACATTTATGGAGTGAGACCTTGTTACTAGTGAAGGGACCAGCGATGTTACAGTAGTAATGTGGTAATAATGTGGTAGTAACATGGTAACATGGCAGCAACATAGTAGTAATGTGGTAGTAACATGGCAGTAACGTGGTAGTATTGTGGTAAAGTAGTAATAATGTGGTAGTAACGTGGTAGTAATGTGGTAATAATGTGATAACGTAGGAATAATGTGGTAGTAACGTGGTAAAGTAGTAACAATGTGGTAGTAACGTGGTAGTAATGTGATAACATAGTAATAATGTGGTAGTAACATGGTTGTAACGTGGTAGTATGTGGTAATGTGGTCGTAATGTGGTATCGTGGTAATAATGTGGTAGTAATGTGGTTGTAATGTGGTAACATTGTAGTAGCATGGCAGTAACACGTTAGTAATGTGGTAATGTTGTAATAACGTGGTAGTAATGTGGTAACGTAGTAATAATGTGGTAATAATGTGGTGGTAACGTGGTAGTAATGTGGTAGTAATGTGGTAGTAATGTGGTAGTAATGTGGTAACTTGGCAGTAACGTGGTAATAATGTGGTAGGAACGTGGTAACGTGGTCCTAAAACCATCACTAAACAGAAACGTATCTACTGGATTTGATGTACTGTGTGTTCCTGGCTGTTAGCCCCGCCCCCAGACACACCCCCACCCAGCCCGAGGACCACCTGAACCCCGGGGAATGATGAATCGTGTGCTCACTTCTGTTGCCCATGTGACCCCAGCCCGTGATGTGGCAGTACGAGTCCGCAGAGGCGCGCTGGCCCGGCCCCGGGAGGCACACCGGCCTGACGAAGTCCGTCACCTCCACCTGAAGACCACAGCGTCTGGTCAGGGCGTCTAACCACAACCAGCACCGGCGCACCTGACGCACCTCTGAGTCTAGCTGCACCACGCTGATGTCGTAGTCCACTACTGCGCGGTTGTATCGTGGGTGAACGATGATGGAGCGCACCCCTCGCGTCTGACTGTGAGGCCCTGGGTGGTCCAGGTTGGTGAGCCCAAACACCACCTTCCACAGGTCTGCACTCTCTCTCCTGCACACGCACACACGCAATCACACACACACACACACACACACCTGGTCACACCATATTTGTCAGCGTTACTGAGCCTGGCACAGTGCCCAGTGAGTGGTGGGAGGAGCTGGAGGGTGTGGTTCAGGAGTGGCCTTGTCTTCGTCTCTATGTCCTCATCTTTGTCTCTATGTCTTCGTCTGGGAATTTGGACAAGCCCGGGGGGGGCTATGTGGTTATGGTTATGTCGTGCTTGTGGGTGTTAAGATGTGGACCAATCCCAGAGGGCGAGGTCCCTCGGGGCCTCGTGTGTCACTCACCCCTCAAAACAGTGGGCGACAGTCAGGACCCAGCGGCGTCCAATCAGGACGCAGCCGCACACGTGGCCGCTGTGACCGCTCTGCAGAGAGCACTGCCATGGCCACGCCCCCTGGCGGGATACCCGTCCTCCAAGGATCCTCTTCTTCCTGTGGCGGCCCCGCAGCGCCGGACGAGCGCCACAATCTGATGGAAACAAACGGGCGCTGAGCGTCAGTGGCGTTCTCGTAGGTTGCCACGGAAACAGGAAACAGTCAGTCACGTTCGCATCCTTCTGCGGGACGTTCAGGAGGGGCGGAGACACGCACCTTCTCTGGAGCACAACAGTGACACGCTCCTCCTGGAGTCACACGCATGGCTGCGGAACACACCGTGAGGTCAGACCGCGCCTCCCCCTGAGCCCCGCCCACAACCACCATCAGCCCGGGATGTTCTGGTACCTCCTCTTCTCCAGCCGGGCCTGCAGCGCCGTCCCGTTCCTCAGGCTCCACTCAGGGTGGACATGTAACCAGCGGCGACGGCCCGCCACTCCAGGCTGGTCGGGTACCATGGCGACGACCGTGGGAGCACTGCACCCACACACACACACACACATCTCATAGAGGAAGAGGCTGGCGGGAGGCCGGACGCGGCATGTGTGTCACTGACCTTACCCTAGTCCCAGCTGGGCGCAGGTCAGGGCGCTCAGGTCCTGGACCCAGCCGTCGGCACAGACCGGATACGGAGCGGCCGATCGGAACACCGTCAGCACCGGCACCGTCGGACCAGAAAGAGAGACTGGAAGCACACAGCAGGACAGGACTGGAGCAGAACACAACCAGAACACACAACCAGACACAACCGGAGCAGGACACACAACCGGAGCAGGACACAATTGCAGCAGGATACAACTAGAGCAGGATACAACCGCTGTAACACACAACCAAGCACAACTGGAGCAGGAAACAACTGGAGTGACACACAACAGGAAAAACACACAACAGGAGAAACACACTGGAGCAACACAGGACTGAAGCAACAGAACAGCAGTATCTGTGAATGTATCTGTGTGTGTATCTATGTGTATGTGTATCTGTGTGTGTGTGTATCTATGTGTATGTGTATCTGTGTGTGTGTGTGTATCTATGTGTATGTGTATCTGTGTGTGTGTATCTATGTGTATGTGTATCTGTGTGTGTGTGTGTATCTATGTGTATCTGTGTGTGTGGTGTGTGTATCTCTGTGTGTGTGTATCTATGTGTATGTGTATCTGTGTGTGTGGTATGTGTATCTGTGTGTGTGGTGTGTGTATCTGTGTGTGTGTGTGTGTGTGTGTGTGTGTGTGTGTGTGTGTGTGTGTGTGTGTGTGTGTGTGTGTGTGTGTGTGTGTGTGAGCTACCACAGTTCCACTCATCGGAGCTGTCTGAACAGTCCTTCCTGCCGTCGCACCACCGAGTTCGGTGGACACATTGGTGGTTGTTGCATGACAGCTCGTTGTCTCTGCACACCGCTGCACAAAGCCAACAACAGTCAGACGGTTTCCTGGATGCTGACAGGAAGCGCAGCGGCCAGAGGACGCACTCACAGCAGTTGGTCTCGTCCACCAGCAGGGGGCAGTCTGGGAAGCCGTCACAGATCATGCTGGCCTTGATGCACACCTTACTGCCGGGACACTCCCACAGAGCCCGCTGGGCGCAGCCTGACACAGGTGACCCTGGTTAGTCGCCCACGCCATGCCGACCCCACACACGCTCCCACGTCTCACCGCACTCGTCCTCGTCGCTGTGGTCGTCACAGTCCAGGTGTCCATCGCAGCGCTTGCTAGCGAGGACGCAGCGGCCCGACCGACACTTGAAGTGACTGGGGGAGCACTCTGTTGCCATAGAAACAGGTTTCAAAACAACCAGGAATAAGAAGAAGAGTGGCGGCGTCACCGTGACAACGAAGCCCGTACCGTCCACTCCGACCTCCGGCAGAAGACAGGTGAGGTTCCCTCCCTCCTCTGGAAACTGAGCACAGTCAGAGTCCTCTGGCCACTGCAGCCCCACGATGCTCAGCACCGACTCACACTTGGCCTTCGCAGTCCGACACAAGGACCTGGGGGGGCAGGTGGGCGTCTGGTCCCTGACTGATCATGGATCACTCACCTGTGCACGAGGGACTGACCTGCAGGGGGGGACCCTGAGCGAGGTGAGCGGGTCACACTTGGGGACCAGCAGCGTGCAGGCGTAGAACATGAGGTACTGGTAACAGCCGGTCTGGACCAGTGCTGGGAACAGAGAGGACTCCCAGGACACGGAGCTCTCCCTCTGCGACTGGTGGCCCAGGAAGTTGGGGTAGCTGGTGGTGTTGTAGGGCAGGTTCATGCACAGCTCCAGGCTGATGGGCTCGCAGCCCGCTGAGGGGCAGTGAGGACATGTCAGCAGCAGGCTACAGGCTACAAGCTACAGGCTACAGGCTACAAGCTACAGACTACAGGCCACAGATTACAGACTCACTGCAGTTGTTGGTGCCCCTTGAATCACACACAGAGCTGCCAGTCACACCACACGCTGATGGACAGGAAGTAGAAATACAGCTGGGCTGACCTGGAGGACAGAGACTCTGAGCTGGACAGAGAAGAAGAAGAGCATGAGGAAACACAGACAGTCAGCCAGTCAGTCAGTCAGTCAGTCAGTCAGTCAGTCAGTCAGTCAGTCAGTCAGTCAGACAGACAGTCAGTCAGACAGACAGTCAGTCAGTCAGTCAGTCAGTCAGACAGACAGACAGTCAGTCAGTCAGTCAGTCAGACAGTCAGACAGACAGTCAGTCAGACAGACAGTCAGTCAGTCAGACAGACAGACAGACAGTCGGTCAGTCAGACAGACAGTCAGACAGTCAGACAGTCAGACAGACAGTCAGTCAGTCACTTAGTCAGTCAGTCAGACAGACAGTCAGTCAGACAGTCAGTCAGTCAGACAGACAGTCAGACAGTCAGTCAGACAGACAGTAAGTCAGTAGAAGAAGAAAAAGCAGTTGGACAGACAGTCAGACAGGCAGTCAGTCAGACAAATTGTTAAAACAGTCAGTCAGACAGTCAGTCAGACAGACATACAGACAGTCAGTCAGACAGACAGGCAGGCAGTTGGACAGACAGTCAGACAGGCAGTCAGTCAGACAAACAGTCAGTCAGACAGACAGACAGACAGACAGTCAGTCAGTCAGACAGACAGTCAGGCAGGCAGGCAGGCAGTCAGGCAATCAGTCAGACAGAGAGACAGACAGACAGACAGTCAGTCAGACAGACAGACAGACAGACAGTCAGTCAGTCAGTCAGACAGACAGTAAGTCAGTCAGACAGACAGACAGACAGGCAGTTGGACAGACAGTCAGACAGGCAGTCAGTCAGACAAACAGTCAGTCAGTCAGACAGACAGACAGTCAGTCAGACAGACAGTCAGTGAGAGGGGCAGTTGGACAGACAGTCAGACAGGCAGTCAGTCAGACAAACAGTCAGTCAGACAGACAGACAGACAGACAGACAGACAGTCAGTCAGTCAGACAGACAGTCAGGCAGGCAGGCAGTCAGGCAGTCAGGCAATCAGTCAGACAGAGAGACAGACAGTCAGTCAGTCAGACCGTCAGTCAGACAGTCAGTCAGTCAGTCAGTCAGACAGACAGACAGTCAGTCAGTCAGTCAGACAAACAGTCAGACAGACAGTCAGTCAGACAGACAGTCAGGCAGGCAGGCAGACAGACAGTCGGTCAGTCAGTCAGACAGTCAGGCAGGCAGGCAGGCAGGCAGGCAATCAGTCAGACAGAGAGCCAGACAGTCA
>CAJVRN010000174.1:132500-157500 GCA_911728415.1 Lagocephalus sceleratus
CTCACACACACACACACAAACACACACACACTCTCACACACACACTCTCACACACACACTCACACACACACTCTCACACTCACACAAACACACACACCTCAGGTGCAGTAGAAGCAGAACATCTGAGTCATGTGTTGTCTCTTGTTCAGTCTGACCAGTCTGGCCAGTCTGACCAGCATGGTACTGTACTGGTCACACCAGATGTGACCTTACCTGCCTCAGGTGCGCTGGCGCTTGTCGGCCACGAGGTGCTGATGGATGCCACTGATGTCAGCCAATCAGGAGGGGGCGTGTGTGAGGACGTGGGCGGAGCCTGCGAGGCCGCCGGAGGAGGGGCCTCCGTCGCGTCTTCCCCCTGGGGGGGGGCTTCGTCCCTGTGGTCGTCCTTCCAGGGAGGCGTGGAGGTTTCCAGGCCAGGGGATGGGATTGTCCTGTTGTCATGGTAACCAGGGTTGCTGTCTGCGATCAGCTCAGGTGAGGACACCCTGGGGTTGAACACCCCGCTGCCAAGGACACCTGCAGAGAGGACAAACAGAGCTGTGTCCCCTGGGCTGTCCCCAAGACTGTCCCCCAGACCGTCCCCCTTCTGTCCTCTAGACTGTCCTCTAGACTGTCTCTTAAACTGTCCTCTAGACCGTCCCCATGCTGTCCTCTAGACCGTCCCCTTGCTGTCCTCTAGACTGTCCTCTAGACCGTCCCCATGCTGTCCTCTAGACCGTCCCCTTGCTGTCCTCTAGACTGTCCTCTAGACCGTCCCCATGCTGTCCTCTAGACCGTCCCCTTGCTGTCCTCTAGACTGTCCTCTAGACTGTCCTCTAGACCGTCCCCTTGCTGTCCTAGACTGTTAGCTGTCCCTTCTGTCCTCTAGACTGTCCTATAGACTGTCTCTTAAACTGTCCTCTAGACCGTCCCCATGCTGTCCTCTAGACCGTCCCCTTGCTGTCCTCTAGACTGTCCTCTAGACTGTCCCCCTTCTGTCCTCTAGACTGTCCTATAGACTGTCTCTTAAACTGTCCTCTAGACCGTCCCCATGCTGTCCTCTAGACCGTCCCCTTGCTGTCCTCTAGACTGTCCTCTAGACCGTCCCCATGCTGTCCTCTAGACCGTCCCCATGCTGTCCTCTAGACCGTCCCCTTGCTGTCCCCTAAACTGTCTCAGCTGCTGTTCCTCCAGATTTACTGGAACGTCTTTGACTGATGGAGACAAAAAATGCTACATCACACATATGCCATTGCATTTGTGTGTGTGTGTGTGTGTGTGTGTGTGTGTGTGTGTGAGAAAGACAGTGTGTGAGTGTGTGTGTATGAGTGTTTGTGTGTGAGTGTGTGTGTTGTGGGTCTATGAATAGTGTCACAGTGATCCAGTTACCACAAGGGATCTGTTTACACTGCATGTTTCTGTCTCTCTGTCACACACACACACACACACACACACACACACACACACACACACTCACACACACACTCACACACACACACACACACACGCAAAATCTCAGAACGTGATCTGGTTGGAAAATGGACCAACAGCGCGTCTGTTGACTTTTTTTCAACGTAAAAAGTCAAGAGCAGCAGTGAGTTCAGGTTCTGGGTCAGTTTTGGTTCTGGGTCGGGTTCAGGTTCTGGGTCAGGTTCTGGTTCTGGGTCAGGTTCTGGGTCAGGTTCAGGTTCTGGGTGTCGTGGGCCGTAGTACCGGTGAGGATGAGGACGAAGAGCAGCAGACTGGCGGAGGGGACGAGGATGAGGAGAAGCCGGAGGTGGTTGGTGGAGCCGCCCTTGGCCGCGGGGGGGTCCCTGGACGTGGCCTCCTGAGCCGGACTCTGACGGACACAGAAGACGGCGTGAGCAGCCAATCAGCGGCTCTGGAGGAAGCCCCGCCCCCGGAGGAAGCCCCGCCCCCTGCCCCACAGGTTATTTTGAGCTGGACCTTCTGGCCGCAGTTTCCGTTGGAGACGCTCAAGTTATTTTGAGACAGCAAACTGAAACCCGACCCCCCAACCCCGGACCCCCGGGACCCAGGACCCCCCCAACCCAGGACCCCCCCAACCCCGGACCCCCGGGACCCAGGACCCCCCAACCCAGGCCCCCAACCCCGGACCCCGGGACCCAGGACCCCCCAACCCAGGACCCCCGGGACCCAGGACCCCCCCAACCCCGGACCCCCAGGACCCAGGACCCCCAGGACCCAGGACCCCCCAACCCAGGACCCCCGGGACCCAGGACCCCCAACCCCGGACCCCCCAACCCAGGACCCCCGGGACCCAGGACCCCCCAACCCAGGACCCCCCCGGGACCAAGGACCCACCCCCAACCCCGGACCCCCGGGACCAAGGATCCACCCCGGGACCCAGGACCCCCCAACCCCGGACCCCCCCCCAGGTCCCGGACCCCCCCCAATGACCGATCAGGCGCCACTGGCAGCAGACGCGCTGTTGACCGTGGTTCACCACTCAGACGTCCAACCCGTCCAACCCGTCCAACCCGTCCCCCTGAAAGGACGCTTTGATGAGCCTTTGATCCCTTTGAAGCCACGAGGAGCGACGCGGCTTCAAACACCTTCAGACTCATCAGGACCGGTTGGACTTCCAGTGAGGAAGGTTCCGACCCCCTTGACGGGTCGGGCTTGTTCATCAGTTCATCCACCTGGACTGAAACGCTTCACCTCAGATCAAAGCTGGAACATCAAAGGGAATCTGGAGGGCAAGAGTCGAGCGTCTTCAGGAACGACCTCCGACCACCGGACCCTCCCTCCGGACCGACCCGAACTTCTTCAGCCCTCAGGACGACTGAGGCTGCCGGACCGGAGCCGCCGGCGGGGCTCGGACCCCCGGACCTGCACCCGGACCACCGGGCTCGGACCCGGGTCAGACCCCGGACCACCGGGCTCGGACCCCCGGACCTGCACCCGGACCACCGGGCTCGGACCCGGGTCAGACCCCGGACCCGGGCGACTCGGACCTGGACCCGGACTCCCACACCCGGCCCCTCAGACTCAGACCCCCCGGACCCGAACCCGGACTCACCGCCGCTCCGCCGGAAGTGTCCAGCCGCGGGAACATGACGTGACGCTGCCGCCGCCGAGCGCGAGACCATCCTCTGGCCGCCAGCCGCTCCGCGAGCGCAGGGCACGAGGCAGGCTGGCCCCGCCCACCGCCGCTCCACCGCTCTCTCTCCGCGTCACGCCTCGTCACGTGACGCGGGCGGAGCTCACCTGGAGCCCCGAAAACCCCTTTTTATGACGTCACGGCCACAGACGAGCAGAACACGCGTGAAGGTGAAAGAACTTTACTGAAGGTGAAAACAGTCTGTTGCCTGGAGACCGACACACGGCAGCCAATCAGGGCGCTCTGATCACGTGACACCGGGCTCAGACTCCGCAGGTGAAGTTGCTCTGCACGTGGCTGAAGGACGTCCGGATGCCAGGTGTTGTCACGGCAACAGTCACTGCGTCATCAGGTAGTAGGCGGCCAGGGAGAGCAGAGCCCCGCCCAGTGGGAGGAGCACGAGGGCGGCGCGGCCCGCCCAGGGCCCCGCCCCGCCGGCCCGCTCCAGCTCCTCCCTGCGGCCCCGCCTCTTGCTCCGGCGGCCCCCGCGCTGCTGCCGCTTCTCAAACGCCTCCAGCTCCTCCTGCACACACGGGACCGTCAGGGGGCGGGGCTACGCACGACAGCCCCGCCCCTCCACGGGACAGTTAGCGCTGTGATTGGTGGCCGAGTCGTCCCTGCCCCTTGGCCCCGCCCATAGACCGTGACGGCGGGAAAGGGGCGTGGCCTCATCAGCACACCAACAGAGCACACACCTGGAGCTTCTTCTGCTCCTCCTCCTGACTGGCTCTAAGCTCCGCCTCCCTCTGCTGAAACACCAAAGGTGGGACTGATCAGCTGATTCATACACCTCTGAAGATGGTGAAGATGATGATGATGGTGATGGTGATGATGGTGATTATGATGATGGTGATGATGATGGTGATGATGATGGTGGTGATGATGATGGTGGTGATGATGGTGGTGATGATGATGGTGATGATGATGATGATGATGATGATGGTGGTGATGATGATGGTGGTGATGATGATGATGATGAAGGTGGTGAAGATGATGATGATGGTGATGATGATGGTGATGATGATGGTGGTGATGATGATGATGATGAAGGTGTATGTGGTGATGATGGTGATGATGATGATGGTGATGATGGTGGTGAAGATGATGATGATGATGATGGTGGTGATGATGGTGGTGATGATGATGATGATGAAGGTGGTGAAGATGATGATGATGGTGATGGTGATGATGATGGTGATGATGATGATGATGGTGGTGATGATGGTGGTGATGAAGGTGTATGTGGTGATGATGATGGTGATGATGATGGTGGTGATGATGGTGATGGTGGTGACAATGATGGTGGTGATGAAGGTGTATGTGGTGATGATGATAGTGATGATGAAGGTGGTGATGATGATGGTGATGATGAAGGTGTATGTGGTGATGATGATGATAGTGATGATGAAGTTGGTGATGATGATGGTGATGATGAAGGTGTATGTGATGATGATGGTGATGATGAAGGTGTATGTGGTGATGATGGTGGTGATGGTGAAGGTGTGATGATGATGGTGATGATGATGATGATGGTGATGATGATGGTGGTGATGGTGATGATGGTGATGATGGTGGTGATGATGATGGTGATGATGATGATGATGATGATGGTGGTGATGATGATGGTGGTGATGATGATGATGATGAAGGTGGTGAAGATGATGATGATGGTGATGATGATGGTGATGATGATGGTGGTGATGATGATGATGATGAAGGTGTATGTGGTGATGATGGTGATGATGATGATGGTGATGATGGTGGTGATGATGATGATGATGAAGGTGGTGAAGATGATGATGATGGTGATGGTGATGATGATGGTGATGATGATGATGATGGTGGTGATGATGATGATGGTGATGAAGGTGTATGTGGTGATGATGATGGTGATGATGATGGTGGTGATGATGGTGATGGTGGTGACAATGATGGTGGTGATGAAGGTGTATGTGGTGATGATGATAGTGATGATGAAGGTGGTGATGATGATGGTGATGATGAAGGTGTATGTGGTGATGATGATGATAGTGATGATGAAGTTGGTGATGATGATGGTGATGATGAAGGTGTATGTGATGATGATGGTGATGATGAAGGTGTATGTGGTGATGATGGTGGTGATGGTGAAGGTGTGATGATGATGGTGATGATGATGATGGTGCTGATGATGGTGATGAAGGTGTATGTGGTGATGATGATGGTGATGATGATGATGGTGGTGATGATGGTGATGGTGGTGATGATGATGGTGGTGATGATGATGGTGGTGATGGTGGTGATGATGATGATGGTGATGATGGTGGTGATGAAGGTGTATGTGGTGATGATGATGATGATGGTGATGATGAAGGTGGTGATGATGATGATGGTGATGATGAAGGTGTATGTGATGATGATGATGATGGTGATGATGAAGGTGGTGATGATGATGGTGATGATGAAGGTGTATGTGGTGATGATGGTGGTGATGATGATGGTGATGATGATGATGAAGGTGTATGTGGTGATGATGGTGGTGATGGTGAAGGTGTGATGATGAAGGTGGTGATGATGGTGGTGATGATGATGGTGATGATGATGATGGTGATGATGAAGGTGGTGATGATGGTGATGATGATGAAGGTGGTGATGAAGGTGATGATGGTGTATGTGTACCTGGTTGATTTTTCTCTGTTGGTCTTTGCAGACGTTGTCACACTCCACACACTGATCTGACTGAGAACAGGGGAACTCCTGCGCACACACACACACACGTCTGAGCCACTGGAAGGGGTGTGTATGTGTGTATGTGTTCTTACCCTCTTAATTCTTTTACAAGGGCAGCGTAGTTTCACCTTCTGCTGACATTTCTCTTCACACACTCCAGGATGACACACCCACTTACAGCGATGACCACAACTCAGCTGTACACACACACACACACACACACACACACACACACACACACACACACACACACACACACACACACACACACACACACACACACACACACACACACACACACACACACACACACACACAGTGACCATTTCTCCCATCAGGGTTGAGGAATCTTCAAGGATGCCCTCATAAGTCAGGTTAAACATCTCCCACCTGTTTGGGACACTGGTTGTTGCAGGACGCCATCAGCACCTTCATCTGTTCATCAGCTGATGTAAACTTCCTGCAGAGACCGAACATCTCATCAACACAAGGTCAGAGGGGCAGAGGTCAGAGGTCACTGTCTCTGGGGTAGAGATCAGGGGTCACAGTTAGTCTCTGGGGTAGAGGTCAGAGGTCACAGTCTCTGGGGTAGAGGTCAGTGTCTTTGGGGTAGAGGTCAGAGGTCACAGTCAGTCTGGGGTAGAGGTCAGAGGTCACAGTCTCTGGGGTAGAACAGCAGTAATATCGATCTAACTGATTCTCCAACCACGTCAACACATCAGGCGTACTGACGTGCACTCGATATACAGCATGGTGATCTTGCAGTGGCAGCGTTGCCGGGTCATCTGGCTACAGGGGGGGCAGTTGCCCGGGTGACAGGGGCTGGGGCAGGGGTGGGGGCAGCCCGGGGGGCGGGGCTTGGAGCAGCCTTCCTCACATGTGTCACACTGCCGAAGGGACAAGAGACTGATGAGGTCGGTCCAGTCCACAGACGCTATCAGGGACAAAGAGCACAACAGAGCATCACCTCATCACCACTGTCAACCAGGTGACACTCCCTCTGACAGGTGTGGTTTCCACAGGTCAAAGGTCGTCCACAGGGCCGTTTACAGGAGAAGCGCTGACGGCGATGACAGGGCACTGGACTGACCTGATCACATAAAGGAAGCAGTGTCACTGAAGACCAACCAGGGAGGACAGCTGGAGGACAGATAGGTACAGAACAGCTGGAGGACAGATGGGTACAGAACAGCTGGAGGACAGATGGGTACAGAACAGCTGGAAACAGCTGGAGGACAGGTAGGTACAGAACAGCTGGAGGACAGGTGGGTACAGAACAGCTGGAGGACAGGTGGGTACAGAACAGCTGGAGGACAGATGGGTACAGAACAAACAGGTAGAGGACAGCTGGGGGACAGACAGATGGAGGACAGACAGATGGAAAACAGCTGGAGGACAGACAGGTACAGAACAGCTGGAGGACAGATGGGTACAGAACAGCTGGAGGACAGGTGGGTACAGAACAGCTGGAGGACAGGTGGGTACAGAACAGCTGGAGGACAGGTGGGTACAGAACAGCTGGAGGACAGGTGGGTACAGAACAAACAGGTAGAGGACAGCTGGGGGACAGACAGATGGAGGACAGACAGATGGAAAACAGCTGGAGGACAGACGGGTACAGAACAGCTGGAGGACAGATGGGTACAGAACAGCTGGAGGACAGATGGGTACAGAACAGCTGGAGGACAGGTAGGTACAGAACAGCTGGAGAACAGGTGGGTACAGAACAGCTGGAGGACAGGTGGGTACAGAACAGCTGGAGGACAGATGGGTACAGAACAAACAGGTAGAGGACAGCTGGGGGACAGACAGATGGAGGACAGACAGATGGAAAACAGCTGGAGGACAGACGGGTACAGAACAGCTGGAGGACAGATGGGTACAGAACAGCTGGAGGACAGATGGGTACAGAACAGCTGGAGGACAGATAGGTACAGAACAGCTGGAGGACAGGTGGGTACAGAACAGCTGGAAACAGCGGGAGGACAGGTAGGTACAGAACAGCTGGAGGACAGGTGGGTACAGAACAGCTGGAGGGCAGGTGGGTACAGAACAACTGGAGGACAGATGGGTACAGAACAGCTGGAGGGCAGGTGGGTACAGAACAGCTGGAGGACAGATGGGTACAGAACAGACAGGTAGAGGACAACTGGGGGACAGACAGATGGAGGACAGAGGACAGACAGATGGAAAACAGCTGGAGGACAGATGGGTACAGAACAGCTGGAGGACAGGTAGGTACAGAACAGCTGGAGGACAGGTAGGTACAGAACAGCTGGAGGACAGGTGGGTACAGAACAGCTGGAGGACAGATGGGTACAGAACAGACAGGTAGAGGACAGCTGGGGGACAGACAGATGGAGGACAGACAGGTAGAGGACAGACAGATGGAAAACAGCTGGAGGACAGCTGGGTACAGAACAGCTGGAGGACAGATGGGTAGGGAACAGCTGGAGGACAGACAGATGGAGGACAGACAGCTGGAGGACAGACAGATGGACAACAACTGGAGGACATACAGATGGAGAACAGCTGAATGACAGACAGGTGGAGGGCAGACAGATGGAGGACAGACAGATGGACAACAGCTGGAGGACAGATGGGTAGAGAACAGCTGGAGGACAGACAGGTTGAGGACAGATGGAGAACAACTGGAAGTCTGCTGGAGGACAGACAGCTAGAGGAAGAGGAGACATCAGCATGTCCCCTGCCTGCTGCTGGCGGCACGTGTCCATGGAGGACAGACAGGTAGAGGACAGACAGCCCAGCAAACAGTCGCCACTGGAGGAGTCGCCTGACACAAACACCTGGGCTGTCACCTCCACAGGTGTCCTTCACTCACCTCATGGTCTCCAAAACAGGACCTGAACAAAGACACAGGCAGAGACAAGCGTTAGTTCACCGACCAGCCCCTCAGTCTGGAGGCTCATGTGGAGCAACCAGATGGAGCTGGAGAGGTCAGGACACAGGGAAGGAGGCAAGGAAGGAAGGACAGAAAGGAAGGAAAGAAGGAAGGGTAGGAAGGTTAGCAGGCAAAACACCACTGAAAATAGCTCACAGCCAGCCAGTCGTCTCTGCTGGCTCCAGACACTCTCACACACTGATACACACACACACACACAAACTCACACACACTGTTACACACATACACACACTCAAACTCACACACTGACACACCCACTCACTGATACACACACTGACACACACACACACACTCCCAGAGTCAGAGTGGAGCTGGTGAGTAATGATCCATGCAGATTCCAGGGTGCTGTGGAATGTGAAAAGCAAGGAGGGAGCAGGAGGTCAGGAGGTCATGATCAGGTGTGACGGTTATTAGTCACTATTATCGTTATTACTGTTACTGTTATTACTGTTATTTCTTATTACTGTTACTGTTATTACTGTCACTATTATACGGTCACTACAGGCATATCACCTTAACACAACAACTTTCTCTGAATCCGTAAGGAAATGTTGTTATTACCTTACCGTTACTGTTATTACTGTCACTATTATCGTTATTACTGTTACTGTTATTACTGTCACTATTATCGTTATTACCGTTACTGTTATTACTGTCACTATTATCGTTATTACTGTTACTGTTATTACTGTCACTATTATCGTTATTACCGTTATTTTTTTTGTCACTATTATCGTTTTGTACTGTTGTTACTCTTTTTACTGTTACTGTTATTACTGTCACTATTATCGTTATTACCGTTGACTGTTGTTACCACCGTACTCGTGGGTATTTTCCTGTGTGTTTGTGTGCGGCTGTGCTTGAATGTGCCCCCAGGACCGGCGGTCAGGACTGTGTGGACCTACGTTGCCATGGGGACGAGACAGGGAGGGCAGGGCAGAGCGGTTGTGAGGAAGGCTGGTTCAGACGGTTGTTCCCAGGGCCCGGCCAGCTGCACCTGAAACCAGCCAGCAGGAAGTCTGCAGTCAACACATCTGTCAGCACCACTGGAGGCAGCACCAGTCCAGAAGGGCGTGGCCCGGGGGCGTGGCCCGGGGCGTACCTGAGGGGACCGCACCACCACCTGATCGTGGCAGGGCTGGGGGCAGGCGTGGCTGCAGCCTGCCAGGGGCAGCAGGCAGGGCTGCCTGCAGGGGGGGCAGGGCCCGGGGTGGCAGCGGTGCTCCTCCGGGACAGAGTGGTGGCAGGACGCAGGACGCCTGGGGGACACACAGTCCATGAAGCAGGGACGGGGGGACGGGGGTCCTCGAGGTCTACCTGCACGCCTCTTTGCAGCGCGGCGGCTTGGTACTTCGCTCTCGTCCACAAGGGACGACCAAGACGGTGGACGCACAGGGACAGGTGAGCTGCACCGCCTCAGGACACGGGTAGCACGCACCTGCAAGACAGGACACCTGAGACACAGGGACGTCCACCTTCCCCAGGACACTTGAGACACACACAGGACACACAGGACAGTGAGAAACACAAGACACACACAGGACACTTGAGACACACAAGACACACACAGGACACTTGAGACACTTGAGACACACACAGGACACTTGAGACACACACAGGACACTTGAGACACACACAGGATGCTTGAGACACACAAGACACACACAGGACACTTGAGACACACACAGGACACTTGAGACACACACAGGACACACAGGACAGTGAGAAACACAAGACACACACAGGACACTTGAGACACACACAGGACACACAGGACAGTGAGAAACACAAGACACACACAGGACACTTGAGACACACACAGACAGGACAGTGAGAAACACAAGACACACACAGGACACTTGAGACACACAAGACACACAGGACACGGACACTTGGACACACACAGGACACTTGAGACACACACAGGACACTTGAGACACACACAGGATGCTTGAGACACACAAGACACACACAGGACACTTGAGACACACACAGGACACTTGAGACACACACAGGACACTTGAGACACACACAGGATGCTTGAGACACACAAGACACACACAGGACACTTGAGACACACACAGGATGCTTGAGACACACAAGACACACACAGGACACTTGAGACACACAAGACACACACAGGACACTTGAGACACACACAGGACACTTGAGACACACAAGACACACACAGGACACTTGAGGCACACAAGACACACACAGGACACTTGAGACACACACAGGACACTTGAGACACACACAGGACACTTGAGACACACAAGACACACACAGGGCACTTGAGACACACACAGGGCACTTGAGACACACAAGACACACACAGGGCACTTGAGACACACACAGGACACTTGAGACACACAAGACACACACAGGGCACTTGAGACACACACAGGACACTTGAGACACTTGAGACAAACAAAGGACACTTGAGACACACACAAGACACACACAGGACATGCACACAGGAGACACACAGGACACACACAAGAGGATGTGAGCTCTGACCATTTCCTGAGGTCCAAGACAGGATGTGGTGAGACAGGCAGCAGGAACAGTGTTACCGTTACCTGGGTGACAGCCGGAGGGACACTTGTGGTTGCGACAGCCAAGAGTTCGACCACAACTCTGGTCACATGGAGGGCAGTTACCAGGGCAACACTGAAACACAAGGCATTATGGGAAAAGACTAATGAGCTGAGGTGGAGACTGAGAGGGTCATGGTGACCTCAGAGGTGACCTGTGACCTCAGAGGTGAGCTGAGGTCAGGGCAGTTTGACCTCATTAACATATTTAAAGTGAAGGGGAGGAGCTGTGACACCGAGGACGGTCTGAAGGTCCGTGTGAAGGTCGGTTGGTGCTTCAGACCTGGAGAGTCAGCTGAGGACCAACCAAAACAAACAGCTGGCGGCTGTCTCATCACAGCTTTGTTGTTCTGGCTTTAATCTCGCTGAAAGTAAACGTTGTGATTGGCCGAGGCGAGGAGGTCGCCGGGCGACCTTTACCTTCAGACAGAAATATCACCACGACATTTAAATGGCAGACACGCTATCGCAGCCTCCGCCATATCAGGGCCTCCAGAGGAGCCGGGCACGTCCACATGAAAGAGTGTGTGAGAACAGGCCTGTGCATGTGTCTGTGTGTGTGAGAGAGTGTGTGTGTGGGTGTGGGCTCTTCTGGCTGTTGTTCTGGGAACGGTGGTGCTGGGGTCTGTTTGTTGGTTTCCAGAAGAAGAGTCACATGTTTCTGTTGAGTAAGTGATTGTATGTGTGAGAGTGTGTGTGAGAGTGTGTGTGAGAGTGTGTGTGAGAGTGTGTGAGAAAGTGTGTGAGAGAGTGTGTGAGTGTGTGTGAGAGTGTGTGTGTGAGTGTGTGTGTGAGTGTGTGTGTGAGAGTGTGTGTGAGAGTGTGTGTGTGTGAGTGTGTGAGTGTGTGTGAGAGTGTGTGTGAGAGTGTGTGTGAGAGTGTGTGTGAAAGTGTGTGAGTGTGTGAGTGTGTGTGAGAGTGTGTGTGTGAGTGTGTGTGTGAGTGTGTGTGTGAGTGTGTGTGAGAGTGTGTGTGAGAGTGTGTGTGAGTGTGTGTGTGTGTGTGTGAAAGTGTGTGAGAGTGTGTGTGAGAGAGTGTGTGAGTGTGTGAGAGTGTGTGTGAGTGTGTGTGTGAGAGTGTGTGTGAGTGTGTGTGAGTGTGTGTGTGTGAGTGTGTGTGAGTGTGTGTGTGAGAGTGTGTGTGAGAGTGTGTGTGAGTGTGTGTGTGTGAGTGTGTGTGAGAGTGTGTGTGAGAGAGTGTGTGTGTGAGAGTGTGTGTGAGAGAGTGTGTGTGTGAGAGTGTGTGTGTGTGTGTGAGTGTGTGAGTGTGTGTGAGTGTGTGAGAGTGTGTGTGTGATTGTGTGTGTGAGAGTGTGTGTGAGTGTGTGTGAGAGTGTGTGTGAGAGTGTGTGAGAGTGTGTGTGAGAGTGTGTGTGAGTGTGTGAGTGTGTGTGTGAGTGTGTGTGTGAGAGTGTGTGTGTGTGAGTGTGTGTGAGTGTGTGTGAGAGTGTGTGTGTGAGTGTGTGTGTGAGAGTGTGTGTGAGTGTGTGTGTGTGGAGTGTGTGTGAGAGTGTGTGTGAGTGTGTGTGAGTGTGTGTGAGAGTGTGTGTGAGAGTGTGTGTGATGTGTGAGTGTGTGTGAAAGTGTGTGAGAGTGTGTGTGAGAGTGTGTGTGAGAGTGTGTGTGTGTGTGAGTGTGTGTGAGTGTGTGTGAGAGTGTGTGGGAGAGTGTGTGTGAGAATGTGTGTGAGTGTGTGTGAGTGTGTGTGAGTGTGTGAGAGTGTGTGTGTGAGTGTGTGAGTGTGTGTGAGTGTGTGAGAGTGTGTGTGAGTGTGTGAGTGTGTGTGAGTGTGTGAGAGTGTGTGAGAGAGTGTGTGAGAGTGTGTGAGAGTGTGTGTGAGAGTGTGTGTGAGAGTGTGTGTGAGAGTGTGTGAGTGTGTGTGAGAGTGTGTGAGTGTGTGTGAGAGTGTGTGTGAGTGTGTGAGAGAGTGTGTGTGAGTGTGTGAGAGAGTGTGTGAGAGTGTGTGTGAGAGAGTGTGTGAGAGTGTGTGTGAGTGTGTGAGAGTGTGAGACCTGTGGAGGTGACTCACCTTCCTCCTGCACTGGTGCCTCTGGCAGCTTCTGGTTTTGGGACATTTGGAGTCACACAGGTATTCTTTGTGGCAGGGCATCAACTTCCTGTATTTACCACACCTGCACCACTTCTCCACCACCTGGGGAGGGGGGGGTGAGTGGCAGCCTCGTGTGTGTGTGTGTGGGTGTGTGTGTTACCTGTCTGCAGGTCTCACAGCTGCCTCGATGACACCTCATTGAACATGTGTGTTTTCCACAGGACAGAGGGCGGTCACAAGTGTCCCCACAGAGGGACACGTCCTCTGTGCACGGCAGGGAGGACTCTGCAACCAGGGTGGGGGGGGTCAGGCTGAGGGAGCAAGGGTGTGTGTGTGTGTGCGTGTGTGTGTGGGTCCTCACTGGTTTTGCCACAGGGACAGGACCTGCTGACAGCACGAGGACATGGAGGACACACACCGTCGTGGCACACAACTTCACAGGTGTGATTCCCACAGGAGAGAGGAGCTCCACAGACCTGGAGGGGACACCAGCTTCAGAGGGCCCTGACCACATGACCACATCAGCTGGTCACATGACCTCACATCAGGGCGTACCTGCTCACAGGTCCACCGAGGGCTGGAGCAAGGCCTCTGTGACACCTGCTGACCACACACACACGGCTGGAGACTGACCCTGGGACAGGGAGAGCACTCTGACACACACACACGCACACGCACACACACACACACACACACACACACACACACACACACACACACATCATGCATGCATCATGGACATCTGCAGGCTCAGGTGGCCATGTGCCCTCACCTGTGTGACACAGTTGTGTACAGGTGTGCTGTTGACATGGCAACAAGCTGCCACATGGCTGCTGACATGACCAGGCCTGAAAGACAGAGACAGTCGTCACTTCCCCTACCCTCAGACCCCCGGACCCGCAGCCTCACCTTGTTGCTACAGCGACGGGGGAGGGGCGTGGCCTTCCCACACATGCAGGAGACAGACACCATCTTTGGACATGGAGGACAAGGACCTGGAAACACACACACACACACACACACACACACACACAGAGGGGGGGAAGAGGGAGAGGAAGGGAGAGAGACACACACACACGCAGTGTCTGTCTGTCTGTGTCTATCTGTGTGTGTGTGTGTGTGTGGTTACCTGGGTGACACAGGAGCAGACAGGTGTGTCCACAGCTGGGTTTGAGCTCCTTCTGACAGACGCCCCCACATGAGTGAGGGACCAACCAGGGATCAGGGGGAGGGTCCTGCAGCTTCCCACAGTAACACACGTACCTGGACACGGACAAACACACGCACACACACACACAGGTTTTGTGTGACCTGCAGTCTTTGAGGGCAGCGCCCCCCCACCGCGTACCTGTTGGGCGTGGCAGTGGGCGGATATTCGGCCCGACACTTTGGGCTGCAGAGACAGGTAGGGACAGATTAAGGTGAGTCACATGACCGTAGGCGTCAGCGCTGAGCCACTGACCACGGCCAGGGTGGGGGGCCCCTGCCCCCGTCCTCATCAGAGCCCCAGGACACCAGGAAGGCCGAGTCCCGGGCCCACTTCTGGATACACGGCAGGTGGAAGAGGGAGAAACAGCTGGAGCAGCTCCACACCTGAGCAGAGGGGGAGGGGCTTAGAGGGAGGGCTGAGTGAGGGGGTGTGAGGGTGAGGTGTGTATATCTGTGTGTATTTGTGTGTGTGTGTGTGTGTATCTGTGTGTGTGTTTATCTGTGTATATCTGTGTGTGTGTATATCTGTGTGTGTATATACCTGTGTGTATCGTGTGTGTGTGTAAATATCTGTGTGTGTGTGTGTCTCACAGCCTGGGTCCTCCTCACAGAGTTGATACAGATCAGACAGGTCAGAGCTCCAGACTGAAACATCTCACACACAAACTGATTGGTCCTGGCGAGGCCTGTGACATCACCATCTGCAGGCAGCAGGCACACACCTCAGGTCACACCCCTCAGGTCTCTCTCACACACACACACAGACACACACTCACACACACACTCACTCTCTCACACACACACACTCACTCACTCTCACACACACCACTCCTCTCACACACACACACTCACTCTCTCTCACACACACTCACTCACACTCACTCACACACACACTCACTCTCTCTCACACACACACACACACTCACTCTCTCTCACACACACACACTCACTCACTCTCTCACACACACACACTCACACACACACTCACTCTCTCACACACACACACAGGATGATCGTGTTCACAGCGAAGGGTTAAACATGTGTTTTGTGGAGGTGACACTGAATTTGCAGAGGTTGGGTCTGCTCATGTGACCTTTGACCCTAACCTGAGGACATGCCCTCCAGCGGGGTGCCTTCCTGCTGTGCGCTCAGGTGTGACACCTCACCTGTCTGGCTGGTGTAGGACGTGAAGGTGGTCTCCAGGATCCTGCCCGTCTTCCCGTCCCTGCCTTCACCAGTCCCACCATCTTCATCGTCGTCGTCATCGGAGGAGGAGGAGGAGCCCACCTGGCTCTCCAGCATCCGCTGAACCATGGCCTGGTTGGACTTCCTGATCTCCTCAAACTTGGATTGGCCACTCTGACCTGCCCCGCCCACACAGAGAGCCAATCAGCTGCCACAGGTGCTCACCTGCGCTGCGTCCAGGTGTGTGCTCACCGGCCCGAGGTTCCGCTGCAGCAGCAGCCATGGTCCTCCCTCCTCCACCTGGCCTCGCCCTCTCCTGAAGGGGGCGTGGTCGTTCTGCCTGGCCACGCCCCCTCCCTCGCTGTCGCCATGCAGGTTCCATGGCAACAGCCGGTGGAAGGCTGCTTCAGTTCAACAAGGGAAACATCTGGAAACAGAATGAGTGAAACAGCTGCTCATCTGGATCAAACTCCTAGGATCAAAGATTAAGAATGACCTGATGAGACTTTGATCCTCTATGATCAAAGATCAAAGCTGACCTGATGAGACTTTGATCCTCTAGGATCAAAGCTGACCTAATGAGACTTTGATCCTCAATGATCAAAGCTGACCTAATGAGACTTTGATCCTCAATGATCAAAGCTGACCTAATGAGACTTTGATCCTCAATGATCAAAGCTGACCTAATGAGACTTTGATCCTCAATGATCAAAGCTGACCTAATGAGACTTTGATCCTCTCTGATAAAGCTGACCTGATGAGATTGTCAGTGGGAGCAGAACAGCTCCAGCAGGGTTCAACGCTCCACTAAAAATAGTGTTTATTATTAAAAAAAAATCACAAGATGACCAAATATAAGCTTTTTATTCGCAATAAGAAATGAAATTCCCACAATAAACCACCAGACTCTGAAATGTGTTCCAGTTTCAGCATACTGTTTTCTGCAGGTAGAGGCTGAATCCTTTTAGATGCTTGAACTTTCAGATTAATCTGATAATCAGATTAATCTCTTACTGTCTTTTACTAGTCTCTTACTGTCTGGTTTCTGACTTTACCTTAGTTTATTGTCTAAAACACTGTCCAACCTTGTCTTAAACACTGCCCAACACTGTCTTAAACGATCGTTTAAATGTGCACAACGACACTAAATTTGGAATATGGTGAAGAATTCAGAGTTTGTGAGTTTCTGCCCTTTATTTCTGCAACATTAACTTCATGTGGTTAGCCGCTAGCTACTGCTGACAAAATGAGCCGAAACAATCAACACAGAAACGCAGAAAGAGGATCGAAAGAGTCACCAAAGACTGAAGATTACCTGAACATTTGTCAGAAACCTTTGTGAATGAAGAAATAACATAAATGTGCAAAAGAAGATCAAATGTTTTCTGGTAAATTCACCTCAACACTCCAGTCACGCAAGGGTTCGATGTCTGACGGTCATGCGCAACTGGCATGACGGGAAATGTAGTCCTCCAACCAGAGGCGTTCACAGAGCGCAGGAGGCCGCCCTGCCAAAAAAGAACTACAAATCCCATGAGTCGAAAAGACACGTAGGCGGCTCAAGTCAGGTCGATCGTACTTTAAAGAACAGTTCCGACTTCCAAGTTTGCACATCTGGAACCAGAGCGAGATCAGAAGTCAGCTGGAGATCCAGATGTTTGAGCCAGTCCAAACGGTTGTCCCTCCATCGTGTGTCATGATGTGAAAGAGCCCCCTGGTTTCTAAATGTTCACAACAAAATAAGAAACATCCACGAATGTTTAAAACGTTCAAACGGCACAAAGAGGCCGCGGCAGTCCCGCGAAGGCTTCAGCGTTTCCATGACGACCAGAGCGTCTCCTAGGAAACGCCGGGACAACAGCAACGTGTCCATCGTCCTCTTAGGACACAGGACACGTTGGACACGACGTAAAGAATCACAAAGTCTTCAGGAACTCACGTGTGTGTGATTGTGTTTGTGTGTGAGTGAGCGTGTGTGTGTCAGAGTGAGTGTGTGGGAGTGAGTGTGTGGGAGTGAGTGTGTTTGTGTGTGAGTGAGTGTGTTTGTGAGTGTGTTTGTGTGTGAGTGAATGTGTGATTGTGTTTGTGAGGGTGTTTGTGTGTGAGAGTGAGTGAATGTGTGATTGTGTTTGTGAGTGTGTTTGTGTGTGAGAGTGAGTGAATGTGTGATTGTGTTTGAGTGATTGTGTTTGAGTGTGTTTGTGTGTGAGTGAATGTGTGATTGTGTTTAAGTGTTTGTGTGTGAGTAAGTGTGTGTCTGTGTGAGTGAATGTGTGATTGTGAGTGTTTGTGAGTGTGTTTGTGTGTGAGTGAATGTGTGATTGTGTTTAAGTGTTTGTGTGTGAGTAAGTGTGTGTGTCTGTGTGAGTGAATGTGTGATTGTGAGTGTGTTTGTGAGTGTGTTTGTGTGTGAGTGAATGTGTGATTGTGAGTGTGTTTGTGAGTGTGTTTGTGTGTGTGAATGTGTGATTGTGTTTAAGAGTGTGTTTGTGTTTGTGTGTGAGTGAGTGTGTGATTGTGTGTGAGTGTGTTTGTGTGTGAGTTCGTGTGTGTGACTGAGTATGTGTGTGATTGTGTTTGTGTGTGTGATTGTGATAGATGTCCGACTGTGTCTGTGACTGGACAAACTCAAGTTCAGTCCAGGTATTTGTTTATTTGTTTATTTATTGTTGTTTATTCAGACGTTGTTGAGCTCGTCTCCATGGGCAGAGCTCTTACGTTGTACTGGTGTGACTGTGCGACTGTTTTGGACGGTCATCTCGCTGGCTGACCCCTCTGATGGACGGCTGAAGCCGTCCTGTGATTGGATGACGTCGGCCCTACTTCTTCTGGACGTCTGCGGCGGGGTCGGGCGCTGCGGGGGGCGGGGCCTATCCGGGCAGCTCGGCGGGGGGCGGGGCCAGCTTCCTCTCCAGGCGCGTGACCCTGAGCTTCATCTTGCCGTGCAGGGCCTCGTGCTCGGCCAGCAGGCGGGCGTAGCGCGTCTGCAGCGCGTCCAGGGAGCTGCTCATGCGCTCCACCTTCTCCTCCACCTCCTTGGGGTCGGGGCCCTGCGCTGCCACCTGCAGGGGGGAGGAGTCAGGTATGGCGGCGGCGCCGCCTCTCACAGCTCCTTACCTCCAGGTCCAGCAGCCCGTCCTTCATCAGGATCTGCCGGCCCTTCTCCTCCAGCATGGCCTTGGCATCCGGGTACTCCGTCAGCGCCTCCATCAGGTCGTCCTTGGACAGGCAGAACAGGTCGGAGTAGCCGATGCTCCGGATGTTGGCCGTGCGCCGGTTTCCTGCCTTACTGCCTGAGGACAGGACGAAGACTCAGAGAGCAGCGTGGACGTGGAGGACAGGGAGGGAGGACAAGGAGGATGTGGAGGGAGGACGTGGAGGACATAGAGGACGTGGAGGACACAGAGGACATACAGCACATGAGGACATGTAGGACATAGAGGACATGTCGGACATAGAGGACATGGAGGACATGGAGGACATGTAGGACATAGAGGACATAGAGGACATGGAAGACATGGAGGACACAGAGCACATGGAGGACATGTAGGACATAGATGACATGTCGGACATAGAGCATGTGGAGCACATGGAGGACATGGAGGACATGTCGGACATAGAGCATATGGAGGACATAGAGGACATAGAGGACATGTCGGACATAGAGCATGTGGAGCACATGGAGGACATGTACGACATGGAGGACATGTCGGACATAGAGCATGTGGAGGACATAGAGGACATAGAGGACATGTCGGACATAGAGCATGTGGAGGACATGGAGGACATGGAGGACATGGAGGACATAGGGCATGTGGAGGACATGGAGGACATGGAGGACATAGAGGACATGGAGGACATGGAGGATATAGGGCATGTGGAGGACATGGAGGACATGGAGGACATAGAGGACATGGAGGACATAGGGCATGTGGAGCACATGGAGGACATAGAGGACATAGAGGACATGTCGGACATAGAGCATGTGGAGGACATGGAGGACATGGAGGACATGGAGGACATAGGGCATGTGGAGGACATAGAGGACATGTCGGACATAGAGCATGTGGAGGACATGGAGGACATGGAGGACATGGAGGACATAGGGCATGTGGAGGACATGGAGGACATGGAGGACATAGAGGACATGGAGGACATGGAGGACATAGGGCATGTGGAGGACATGGAGGACATGTAGGACATAGAGCATGTGGAGGACATGGAGGACATAGAGGACATGGAGGACATAGGGCATATGGAGGACACCTTTGATGGCCAGGATGCTGATCTCCCCGAAGTAGCTGCCGTCGCTCAGGACCACGAACTGCGTGACGCCGTCGTCGGCGACCACGGCGAGCTTGCCCTCTTTGATGATGTACATCTCGCGGCCGATGTCGCCCTTCTTGCAGATGTAGTCTCCGGGGCTGTAGACCTGCGGCTGCAGCTTCAGCACCAGCTCCACCAGCAGCCCCGCCTCGCAGTCGGCGAAGATCCGGACCTGCGGCGACACGCGCGTCACTTCCCGCTCGGGGCGGAGCCGGTGGGCGGAGCCGACCTTCTTCAGCGTGTCCAGGTGTACGTTGATGGCGATCTCCGCCCGCAGCTTGTCTGGCAGGTACTTCAGGACCTCGCGCTCGTCCACCGCCTTCTTGTTGGTCCACAGGAAGTCGAACCACTTGATGACTCTCTTCTCCAGGTCCTTGGACACCTGAAGGTCAGAGCACCTGGTTCAGCCAGGAGGACCTCCACCAGGAGGACCTCCAGGACCTTCACCAGGAGGACCTCTACCAGGAGGACCTCCACCAGGAGGACCTCCACCAGGAGAACCTCCACCAGGAGGACCACCAGGAGAACCTCCACCAGGAGGACCTTCACCAGGAGGACCTCCACCAGGAGGACCTCCACCAGGAGGACCTCCAGGACCTCCACCAAGAGGACCTTCACCAGGAGGACCTCCAGGACCTCCACCAAGAGGACCTTCACCAGGAGGACCTCCAGGACCTCCACCAAGAGGACCTCCACCAGGAGGACCTCCACCAGGAGGCGCTCACCTTCCTGAAGGTCATGTACTGTTTGATGGCGTCGATGCGAGCCTGGAACTCGGCCCTGGCGGCGTTCATGTTGGTGATCATGGAGCCCACGTTCCCCACGATGGTGGCGAAGATCAGCACCCCCACCAGGAAGTCGGTGACCACGAAGAAGTACTCGGAGTTCTCCACGGGGGGGGGCGTCTCCCCGATGGTGGTCAGGGTCAGCGTGGACCAGTACATGCTGTACGCGTACTTCCTCACCAGACGGCCGAACTCCGGGTCGGACGGGTCCGGGTACACGAACCGGTCGGCGCCGAAGCCTGGGGGCGGGACATCAGCACGCACAGGAAGTGACAACACAGACGCGGGGCGGACAGGAAGCGAGGACGCACCGATGGCCTTGGAGAAGGAGTAGTAGAGGCAGGCGTTCCAGTGGATGATGATCACGATGTACATGACCAGGTTGGAGATGCGCAGCACGTTGGGGTAGTTGGTCCTCGTCTCCGTCCTCTGGAAGAACTCCAGCATCCTGGGGGGGGACACGGGGGACGGGGGGAGGGGGAGGGGGAGAGAGACACACACGGGGGGGGACACGGGGGAGAGGGGGAGAGAGAGAGGGAGACAGACACACATGGGGGGGGACGGGGACGGGGGGAGAGAGACACACACGGGGGGACACGGGGGAGAGGGGAGGGGGAGAGAGACACACACGGGGGGACACGGGGGGGGGGGGAGAGGGGGAGGGGGAGAGAGACACGGGGGGAGAGGGGGAGAGAGAGAGGGAGAGAGACACACCGGGGGAGACACACGGAGGGAGAGGGGGAGGGGGAGGGGAGAGAGACACACACGGGGGACGGGGGGGAGAGAGACACACACGGGGGGGACACGGGGGAGAGGGGAGAGAGAGAGGGAGACAGACACACATGGGGGGGAACGCGGGGGAGAGAGACACACACGGGGGACGGGGGAGAGAGACACACACGGGGGACCGGGGGAGAGGGGGAGGGGGAGAGAGACACAGGGGGGAGAGGGGGAGAGAGAGAGGGAGAGAGACACACCGGGGGGAGACACACGGAGGGAGAGGGGGGAGGGGGGGGGGAGAGAGACACACACGGGGGACGGGGGGAGAGAGACACACACGGGGGGGACACGGGGGAGAGGGGGAGAGAGAGAGGGAGACAGACACACATGGGGGGGGACGCGGGGGAGGGGGGGAGAGAGAGGGAGACAGACACACATGGGGGGACGGGGGGAGAGAGACACACACGGGGGGACGGGGGGGGAGAGACACACACGGGGGGACACGGGGGGGGGGGAGAGAGACACACACGGGGGGGACACGGGGGGGAGAGGGGGAGGGGGAGAGAGACACACACGGGGGTGAGAGGGGGAGAGAGAGAGGGAGAGAGACACACCGGGGGGAGACACACGGAGGGAGAGGGGGAGAGAGACACACACGGGGGGGGTACGGGGGGGAGAGGGGGAGAGAGAGAGGGAGAGAGACACACATGGGGGGGACACGGGGGGGAGACACACGGGGGGGCACAGGGGGGGCATGCACAGGGGGGAGAGAGAGAGGGAGGGGAGAGAGAGAGGGAGAGTGACACACAGACAGACAGACAGACAGACAGACACACACACACACACAGACACACACACAAAGAGAGACACACACAGAGACACACAAAGAGAGACACACACAGAGACACACACAGAGACACACAAAGAGAGACACACACAGACACACAACATGAGATGGAATTTTGGGGGCGGGGCCAAGTTTTCAGACATCCCCACTTTACCAGTAGGATGCTTATTCACACCACACACACACTCACTCACTCACACACACACACACACTCCCACGCACACACACACCTGTTGAACCTGAAGAGCTTGTTGAGGCGGATCTCGGGGTACGTGACTCCCAGCACCAGGTAGAAGACGTCCGTGGGGATCATGGACACCAGGTCCAGTTTGAACTGGAAACTCTTGGTGTAGCGCTCACGCAGCTTCTCCTCGTCCTTCACCAGGAGACCCTGTTCCAGGTAGCCTGTGGACACACACAGGTGAGGCACACACAGGTGTCCAACAGCACACACACAGCAGTGTGTGTGTGTGTGTGTGTGTGTGTGTGTGTGTGCACCTGTCCTGGTTCTGAAGACCATGTCAGCGATGTAGATGAGGTCACAGATGAAGTCCACAATAAACCAGAACACCACGTAGTCAGTCTGGAGCTCCTCAAAACACGCCCTGGGACACACACACACACACACACTGACTCTGTGTGTGTGTGTGTGTGTGTGTGTGTGTGTGTGTGTGTGTTGTACCTGGCTATGATCAGGGTCCAGTTGTACATGACAGGAATGGTGATGATGAACAGCCAGTAGTAGTAAGTGTTACCTGCTGGATCGATCACTGTGATCTCTTTAGGACTGAACACACACACACACACACACACACACACACACACGTGTGATCATTCTGTATTAGTGATGAGTTTCTAATCCTGAATTGATGCTAAATGTGAAACACACGGCTCATTTTTCTGCTTCTCTTTCTCCTTCTCTCTTTCTTTCTCCTTCTCTTTTTCTTTCTCCTCTTCTTTCTCCTTCCTTCTCTTCTCCTTCCTCTCTTTTTTCTCCTTCTTCTCTTTCCTGGTAAACATTAAAAACCATGTAAGCCAGTGAGGGCAGGTGGCTCCGCCCACAATAACCCTCATGAGTGTTTCTGGTTGATAACAGGACTTTGACAACCGTGAAGGAAGGACTCAACCTACTGCTTCTTCTCTTTCTTCTCCTTCTTTTCTTTCTTCTGTTTTTTCTTTTGTTCTCTGAAACACATGAGGAAATAATGTGTGTGTGTCTATGCCTCTGTGTGTGTGTGTGTATGTGAGTGTGTATGCGTGTGTGCGTGTATCTGTGTGTGAGTGTGTGTTTGTGAGTGTGTGTGTATGTGTGTGTGTGAGGGTGTGTGTCTGTGTGTGTGTATGTGTGTGAGTGAGTCTGTGTGTATCTGTGTGTGTATGTGTGAGTGTGTGTGTGTCTGTGTGTATCTGTGTGTATGTGTGAGTGTGTATCTGTGTGTGTGTCTCACTGGTCCTCGTCCTTGTTGTTGCTGTTGTTGATGTTGAACAACCCTCCGACTCTGAAACAGCAGAACAAACAGGGTGAAGAACCCAGAACCTTCTGGGGGGCGTGGACCCTCTCACCTTGGCTCCGCCTCCATGTCTTGTAGAACAATGGTGGGTGGAGCAAAGGTGCAGACAGGTGTCTGGACGGATGGAACTATTTTGGCCATGTGGGCGTCTCACTTCCTGTGAGCAAAGAGTAGCAGAACGTTTTAGTCCTGAGGGTATACAAAGATGTGTGTGTGTGTGTGAGTGTGTGTGTGTGTGTGTGGTGTGAGTGTGTGTGTGTGTGAGTGTGAGTGTGAGAGAGTGTGTGTGAGAGAGTGTGTGAATGTGTGTGAGTGTGAGTGTGTGTGTGAGTGTGAGTGTGTGTGTGAGAGGGTGTGGGAGAGAGAGTGTGTGAATGTGTGTGTGTGTGTGTGAGTGTGTGAGAGAGAGTGTGTGAATGTGTGTGAGTGTGTGTGTGTGAGTGTGTGTGTGAGTGAGTGTATGTATATATAGACGTGTGTGTGAGAGAGAGTGTCTGTGACTGTGTGTGTGAGAGAGAGAGTGTGTGTGAGTGTGTGTGTGTGTGTGTATCCAGGTGTACACACAGGTACACACACCTCTTCAGAATCTGACCAGAGTAAATTGAGTGATGGTGCGTTCAGATGACTGAGAGTTAGTTAGTTTGACCTCCGTCGTCCTTCAGCTGAAGAACGACTGACCGAAGGGACGACAGAAGAAAGTGATGGATTACTTTCGCTCACCTGTCAGCTGATTGGTCACCCGTCACTCAGATCGCCGACATCCACAATCTGCCACTCAAAGTCGTTGCCATGGAAACAGGAATACTCCCTCCCCCTTCAAAGACGAGGCTCCTTCCAAGGTTTGAGAAGAAAGAGGAAAAAGGAGGGATGATGGTGGAGGAGTGCTGAGGATCAGCAGCAGTGAGTGACACGGATAAAAGGATTAGACGGAGGACAAGACTGACCTGGATTCATCCTCCGCTCCAGCATCAGGTCACCCACCGCTCCTGGACCACTGTGACTGGGGGGACGGGGGACGGGGGACGGGGGGGACGGG
>CAJVRN010000174.1:162500-207500 GCA_911728415.1 Lagocephalus sceleratus
TCACCACTGATTATTGATTCATCACTGATTAGGAGGCGGACTGTTTTTTGGCGATCATCAGTCATATTTTCTCTGATGGTTACTTTGATCATACCGGTGACGGTGATGTTGATGCTGGTACTGGTCTCTCCCTCCCCAGTTTCACACCAGTACACTCCGCTGTCGGTGGCAGGGAAGGCTGTGACGATGGTGCAAGAGGACGGACAAGGACGAACCTAAACAGGAATTGTGGGTAATAAACCTGAACAGCACAGAGAGATGGTTCCTGACCAACCTCGCCATCCTTCATCCTCTTCATCACCGTCCACCCAGGCACTTCCTGCTCCTGCTCGCCCTCCTTGCAGCTCACAGAAAACTTCTGGTACTTGAAGAACTGAGACGTTGAGGGTTTGACCACCACGTCGACTGCAAACAAACACGAGACACATCCCCAGAATGAGCTTCTTTTGTGTTGTTCACCAACGACAGAGGGGGCGGAGCATCTGTATGAATATATGCGTCATCTGTCTTGTGGGGGGCAGCAGTCAATCACGCTTTTAATCTTTTAATCGGACACATGAGAAAACAAATGAAAAGAAGGACAGACTTTGGTTCTGTACCTCGAGCGGACGTGATCTCCAGAGAATACAGCACTGAAAGAGAGAAGACGTGCAGATGAAGAAATGCTGGAGGGAGATGTTACATCTGGTTTTGGCTGTCTGACTGGCTGTCAGCCTTGACCCCTGACCTCCAGGCCCGGCAGCTCATCGAAGCATTCACGACCTGTCTGGTTCCCTCTGAACTAACATGAGCCCAGTTCTCCCAGTGCTCTGGCAGCTCGCAGTTCAGTTCAGGTGCTGCCACTCAGCCATCTTCTGATCAGTTTTGAACTCTCAGAAGCAGACAGGCCGTTGGGGTCGTGACCCCTGGAACCATCAACCTGAGAACACGGTTACAAACACACCAACAAGAGACTTACCGAGCAGCAGTGAGAGCAGAGACACGGCCATGCTGGTGAGCAGCCAGGCAGGATCCTCTAGGAGTTGAACTACAGACCTCACAGGCTCAGAGAGCAGACAGAAGAATCCAACAGCTCCTGACGCCTCCACCCGAAACTCCACCCACACCGACTGACGGCTGACAGCACCTTAGGGTGACACCTGGTGGTAATGAGTGGTGGTGATGATGATGATGATGATGATGGTGATGATGATGATGATGATGATGATGATGATGGTGATGATGGTGATGATGATGACGATGATGATGATGATGATGATGGTGATGATGATGATGATGATGATGTGATGATGATGATGGTGATGATGATGAAGATAATGGTAGTGATGATGATGATGATGATGATGATGGTGATGATGATGATGATGGTGATGTGATGATGATGGTGATGTGATGTGATGATGATGATGATGGTGGTGATGATGATGATGATTGTGATGATGATGATGTGATGATGATGATGATGATGATGATGGTGGTGGTGATGATGATGGTGATGGTGATGATGATGATGGTGGTGATGATGATGATGATGATGATGATTGTGATGATGATGTGATGATGTGATGATGATGATGATGATGATTGTGATGACGATGGTGTTGATGATGGTGATGGTGATGATGATGGTGGTGATGATGGTGATGATGATGGTGATGATGATGATGGTGATGATGGTGATGGTGATGGTGATGATGATGATGGTGATGATGATGATGGTGATGATGATGATGAAGATGATGATGATGGTGTATTATAACAGATCAGATCACATTTGGAACAGACTGTTCTTGTTGGACGTAACAGCTGTTTGTGACATAACCAGATCAAAGGTAATCTGATGACGTATCATTTTAACGTTGAAGAGAGCAAAGGGGAGACGATGTTCTGTCAGCCTTTTATTGTGTGTTGGGAAACATCAGGACAGACCAGCGCAGGGTCTTTTATTTTGACAGCTTCCTGTTGCGCGAGTGTATCCTCGTGTGACTATCTTGATGCGAAGAATGGTCTGATCTTCATATTGATGGTCTTCAGTGAGTACCAGCTGCCCTTCCAGTTCATCCACACCACGCCGTCGTCGGTGCCGTGCTTGGCCATTTGCCTGGTGTAGGCTCCGCCTATGTAGTAGCGGCCGTTGGGGTTGGCGGAGTGGCAGCGGTTGTACCACCAGCCTCCCCCATCCTCCCTGGAGCACTGCTTGGACGGGTCACCTGGGTTCCTGGACACACATGCACACACACACACCCAAGCATACACAGACACACACACACCCACACACACACACAGATGTTCAGAGCCTGGATGGTGTGTGTGTGTGTGTGTGTGTGTGGGTGTGTGTGTGTGTGTCGCAGCAGAGCGGTCACACACCACTTGTCGTTGTCTCGGTCGTAGGTGCTGAACATCATCCCGTTGTGGATCGTCATGGTGCGGTTTTCACCAAACAGCTCAGGCGATCCCTCCATGAAGGTGTTGCCGGCGTTGCCCGAGTAACCGTCCACCGACACCACGTAGCCGCTGGTGTCTGACTGGACGGTGAACCGGCGGTACTGGGCGTAGACCTGCGTCACCCCGGTGGACAATACGGTTAAACCCTGCCCACCGCCCCGCCCATGCCACCGCCGCCCCGCCCATGCCACCGCCGCCCCACCCACCTTGGCGCCTGTCCAGTCCTGCATCTCCACCAGGAGCTCAGTGGGGCCCATCTTGGTCAGCTGACTGATGCGGTCGTTCCCGAGCCAGTACTCCCCTGTCAGGTGACACACCCCATGAGCCGCACGGGGGCGGAGCGTCTGAGCAGACCGGCGGTGCTATTCTTACCAGGAGTCTGGCAGTGACCTTTTCCAACATCAAAGGCGATGTTACCGAATCCACGGCGATAGTCGTCCCAGCGCCGGCCGAAATCCACGCTGCCGTCCTGGCGGTTCTGGATGAGCAGCCACCCTGAAAGCAGCGTCAGGTTTGAGCCGGCAGGCGAGGCCACGGCGATCTTCCGCGGGAGGCGGGGCCTGGCTCTCACCGCCGTTTTGGGTGGTCTGATCGCAGAAGACCCGGTAGGGAGGAACCGAGGCATCGGGCCGGATCATGTACATCTGCGAGTCTCTGCCTCCACGCCGAAAGATATCCTCGCACTCCTTTCCTGGGGGAGGAGCCACAGGCCTCAGAGCACCTGAGTATGCCCGTCCGAGGAGCCGGCGGCGCCGCACTCACCGGTCACCACGGGGATGGGACACTTGGTCCTGCAGGGCTCCTTGCAGTCCTCCCTCTGGGCCTGGATGGCCTTCTCCAGCTTCTGGATCTTCTGCCGGACCCTTTCCAGGACGCCCTGCGGCCACAAAGCGTCGCCTGGGGTTAGCGCGTGGTGCGGGGGTGGCGAGGGGGCGGGCTTTACCGGAGGTTCACCTGCAGGATTCTGATGTTGGAGGGGAAGACGGTGTCCACCGTCTCCTTGATGTAGGCATGCTGCTCCTCCACGCCGTCATTGTACTGACTCACCACGGCGTTGTTGTCTGGAGGAGGACACAGAGGCTTTATTGTTCCGCCCACAGTCTTTTCTGCTCACATCAAAGCAGAACTGTCCCAGACCATCGATGACCCGCTGGCGCTCCCTCAGAGAGTTGGAGACACGGCTGACATAGTTGTAGATGCTATTTGAGGAGCCCATCAGCTCGTCCACCTGCGGCCTCAGCTCGCCAACCGACTGCAAACACAGATGCCACGGCATGAGTTTTCCTTTGATCTGTACCAGGATGCGGCGGGAAGATCAAGGCCGTGTTACCGTCCTGACGGTGCGCTCTTGTTTCAGCAGGGTGGTTTTCAACTCACAGCCGTTGGGACACAAAACGCCCTGAAAGAGAAGTTCTTCCCTTGAAGTGTCTGCTTTGATGTGGTGGAGTCCTGTTAAGTTTCTGCTTTGATGCGACATGACTGCGACCTGGAGGCAGGAAGACCTACCAGCACCTCGGAGGCATGGGAGCAGCCCCCCTCCTCCGGCTGCTCCACCTTCTCCTGGACCGGATCCTTCGTGACCTGAGCCGTGCTGGGTCGGCGGTTGTACCTGCGCCAGAGTATCAAAGGACCAGAGTCTTTAGGGCGGAGCTTGGCGGCGTGTCTACGCCTCAGGTGTGAACCTACCTGCTGCCGGAGGTGACTGGGGGCGGGACCAGGCGGTGGGATGTGTAGCTGTCTCTGCCTTTTTGGACTGGGCGGTGACCTCGAACATTGGGGGTGTCCTGGGGGTAAAAGACAGGTGAGGAGACGAGGGGGGCGGCTGGGGGGACGCGAGTCAGACGTTTACCGTCTTGTTGTTCTCCATTTTCTCTATATTGCTCTTCGAAAGAGTACGAGCGCCCAGAACATCCATGAAGTCTGGGTAGTCATCGTACTCCAGGTCTGCCTGGGCGGCGTATGCACACAGACACAGGACCAGCAGCGTCTTCATGGTGTCCTCCAGCTTTTCTGTCCCACCCAGAGCCCAGCAGCTATTTATGCTGCCGGAGGCTCCGCCCCTCTGTGACCTGCTGGTCAATCACCGCTGAGTCAGCTTGGACTTTGCCAAGGGACAGAAGGTCCATCGACCTCAGCGGGTAAACACCTCAGTGGGTAAACACCTCAGCGGGTAAACACCTCAGTGGGTAAACACCTCAGCAGGTTTGGGTTAGGGTTAGGGTTATCCCTAGCCTCACCGGTCTGCTCACAAGTTCATATTCTCCTGGTTTGACCATCGCTGGAGATTCTTCCAAACCGACATGTTGGAGGAGGAAAGTCGAGGACGGCATTCCTCCTCCAACGTGGGTGGGGGGACCATCAGCTGATTGTCCAACGTCTGTTTGTTCTGAGTCAGCTGTCGGGAAACCACGATCAAGGTTTGTTTGAGTCCAAGAGGACAGACGAGGTGACCAAACACCAAGAGAAGCTTTGATCCAACACAAACAGGAAGTGATGAGCAACGGCGCCACAACACGCCAATCGTCCATGATGATGTCACACCAACGGTCCCACCATGAAAAACAGGAAGAGCTTCAGTGAAACTTCCTCTTTCTCAGCTCACATTTAACTTCCTCTCTGTCGTGTCACCAAGAGGCTCTGCAGCCGTGGACGTGGACACCTCCGTGGACGTGGACGCCTCCGTGGACGTGGAAGCTTCTGTGGACGTGGGCGCCTCTGTGGACGTGGACGCCTCTGTGGACGTGGAAGCTTCTGTGGACGTGGACGCCTCTGTGGACGTGGAAGCTTCTGTGGACGTGGACGCCTCCACCGAGACCTGGAAGGTGACGATCGTCTGCTGAAGTTGTCCACCAAGGCAGAGCCTCTGAACCAGGCCGGCATGGGAATGTTCTTCGTCCTCCTCTTCCTCACGCCCTGGCTGTGTGGGGGTCAGAGGTCAGGGGTGAAGGAGGACAGGCCATCTTGCGACCGCTGTGACCTCACCTTCAACTGTAACTGCTCCTCTGCCGGACTGACCCGCGTTCCCACGGTAACAGAGCAGGCCCTCAGCCTTGACCTGTCCTTCAACAGCATCGCCGTGGTGGCGGCCGACGACCTGAGAGGCCACAGACAACTGAAGGCTCTGAGTCTTCGCTGTGAGGAGGGTTGAGGAGGTTTGGTGGGCGGGGCATCCCCCAGGTGTCCTCCTCTAACACCTCCCCCTGGCTGCAGGTAACCATCTGGCTGTGATCCACCCCCCAGCCTTCGAACCTCTGTGGAACCTGGAGGACCTTGACCTGTCCAGCAACCAGCTGACCGCTCTTGACCACAGATGGTTCCTCAAACTGGAGGCTCTGCAGGTCCTCAACCTTCTCCACAACCCGTACAGGTACAGTGGTCGTCCAGGTGTGCATTGATTCGCATTGATTCCCACTGACGTGGCTCGTCTCCATGTTCCTCCAGCTCCCTGGGTTCTCGTCCAGCGTTCCAGAGACTGGTGGGGCTCAGGAGGCTGAAGGTGGGAGGACCAGCCCTGGAGGAGCTGAAGATAGGAGACCTGGCTGGAGTCACACACCTGGAGGAGCTCACTGTGCACGCCAACAACCTGAGGAGGTCCAGGACTCGCCAGGTCACTGATCTTCTCCCCATAAGTGCGTGCTCCAGATGTTCTGTCTGTGTGGCTGCAGGTACGAGCCAGGGGCGTTGGCGGCCATCTGGCCACTGGGCAGCGTGATTCTGAGCCTCCACGGTCCATTTGGGACAGATGACATGGCCTCGGCGCTGCTGGAGGACGTCTCGTACCCCGAGACACACCTGATTCTCCAAGATCTGAACCTGACCAGGAACCAGTCAGTCCAGCACATGAGAGCAGCTGCCCGGAGGAGAGTCAGGTCAGAACACAGCACCCTCCAGGTCCTGGAGGCCGTGGCCTGCTTCTCCTCAACCCCGTTGCTCTGCAGACACCTGAGCTTCCAGAACCTCTCCTTGACGGACGTGGCCATGGTGGAGCTCCTGCTTGTGCTGGACGGGGTGCCGCTAACCCGCCTCTCCGTGGAGGGCGTCACCCTGAAGGGCGTGGGCAGGTACCATCAGGGCGTGTCTGGGTCACATGACCACAGCAGCAGTGCAGAGGAACCTGTTTGGAAACCTTAACCTCCGTGTTGGTACCTTCTGGAGGAGAGCCGCCGGCTGAAGGTTTCCTGGTGTGTTCAGGTGGGAGAAAGCCAGCCTGACCGACTACAAGAGCATCGACGAGTTCTTTGTGAGGGACATGGAGATCCTGGACATCTACAGGTTCACCTCGCTGATCAGTTGTGGGTTTCTCCTGCAGTACCCCAGGAAGGTGTCCATCATCAATGCCAAGGTGAGAAGCTCGGTGGCTAGCACCATCATACTCTGTCGCTGAAAGCAACCTTGGTCCGTCCCAACAGGTCTTCGTGATGCCCTGTTTCACCTCCCACCTCCTGAAGAACCTGCAGTACCTGGACCTGTCCGACAACCTGCTGACGGACATGACCCTGGCGGAGACGCTGTGTAACGGGGACAGTCCCCTGAAGGACCTGCGGGTCTTGAACGTCAGTGGAAACGTCCTCAAGGTGGGAGGTGTCAGCTGCACCTGTCCTGAACGTGGACACCAGTCCTCCCCTGGACACATCTGTCCCTGTCGTGCAGTCGTTGTCCACCACCAGTCGCCTGGTCTCCTCCTTGTCCAGACTGACCCACCTGGATGTCAGCAGGAACGGTTACATCTCCATGCCCCGGGGCTGCTCCTGGCCCCCCTGCCTGCGCTACCTCAACATGTCTGGAACCAAGCTCACGTCCGTCAGTCCCTGTCTGCCCGTAGCTCTGGAGGTACCTGGGCCGGCCCGCCCTGGCCCCGCCCCCACAATGCCCCGCCCCCATATTGCCCCGCCCCTGCCCCCACCCTCTCATCAGACCCACTTTGTGTGCAGGTGCTAGACCTGAGCAACAACGACCTCCAGGCCCTGGTCCTGATGCTGCCTGTCCTGAGGGAGCTCCACCTGTCCGGGAACAAGTTCCTCAGGCTGCCTCCTGGCTGGTTCTTCCCTAACCTGCTCACTCTCACCATTCAGGTAAGGCCCTCACCTGACATCCTGCCGTGGATCTTCTCACTGACTCCTCCCCCACAGTCCAACAGCCTGAACATGTTTGGACCGTCAGACCTGCGCACCTACCGCAGGCTCCGCAGCCTCCGGGCCGGCTGGAATAAGTTCGTCTGCACGTGTGACTTCGTGGCGTTCTTCCAGGCAGGCGCCGTCACTGGCGCGGTGCAGCTGGCAGACCACCAGGACAGCTACCTGTGCGACGCCCCCCTCTACCTGCAGGGGGAGCCGGTGGCCAGCGTCCGCCTGCCCCTGGCCCAATGCCACCAGGTCCTCGTTGTGTTTGTCAGCTGCGCGGCGCTGCTGCTACTCACCGTCCTGCTGAGCTACCTGCTGTGGCGTGCCCACGCCCTCTGGTACCTCAGGATGACGTGGGCGTGGCTAAAGGCCAAGCATGGCTCCCGGCAGCGGCGAGGGCGGGGCGAGCGAAGCGGGGCGGAGCAGTTTGACGCCTTCGTGTCCTACAGCGACAGAGACGCCGGCTGGGTGGAGACCTTCTTGGTGCCTGAACTGGAGAGCAGGTGAAGGCCAACTGTCCCTCAGGTGTTGGTGGAGGAGCTCTTTGGTGAAGACGTCTGCTTGTCTTTCAGGGGGGGTGAAGGAGCCACCAGGCGCCCCATGACCCTCTGCCTGCACAAGCGTGACTTCCTCCCTGGACACTGGATCGTTGACAACATCATGAGTGCCATGGAGCGCAGCCGCAGAACCCTCTTTGTCCTCTCCGAGAACTTCGTCCAGTCCGACTGGTGCCGCTACGAGCTGGACTTCTCACACTTCCGCCTGTTTGACGGCGGTGCTGGAGATCCGGCCATCCTGATCCTCCTGGAGCCGCTGAGTGAAGACCACATCCCTCGACGCTTCTGCAAACTACGCAAACTCCTGAGCTCCACCACCTACCTGGAGTGGCCTCACGAGGAGGAGAAGATAGAGGACTTCTGGGACGCCCTTCGCACCGCTCTGAGGGGAGAAGACAACGGGTGAAGCTGAAGAGCAGCATCCCGACCTCTAACCCCAGGCTGGTCCGACCCAGAAGATCAAGTTTTAGTCACTGTGGTCTGGTGTTCCTCAGATGATCATCTAGACTCAGATGCTGTTGGTCTTGGACTCACCTGTGTCAATAAAGTTTCATTTGAAAGAAGTGGATGAAATCACGTGTCACATGACTGGGTGCAGGTCCTGGAGGATATTCGCTCCTTCAGGACCTTCATGTTCTTGAGTGATCTTCATCTGTCCAACTTCTTCTTAGCCTTGGCCTCGAGGACAAGCGCCCCCCTCAGCAGTGTTGGAGCCTCCACACTCCGCTGAAGCTCCGAGGATCAGGAGCTCTGCAGACTCCTGAGAGGTTGCTGTCATTGATGAAGACACCAGTGAAGAACCACGAACCATCTGCTGAAGTCACCTCTTTATTTTCGCTTCTCTATTCCACCATTAGATCACCAAATGTGACCTCTGACCTCTTGAGGAATGCGCGACTGCAGCAGCATGACTTTGAGGAGGCAGCAGACGCAGGAAGGAACGCTGAACCCGAATACAATGTAACTGCGAGCAGCTCCTTTTCCAGCCCCGCCCACTTCCACTGGCCCCACCCAGCCTTCTACTCCAGACCCAGGGCAAAGTTGATGCTGTGGATGATGCCGATGATGATTGGTTGCCAGGCAACGGGGTACCGGAGCCAGTCAAGAAGCTGTGCGTAAAGGACATGCATCTTCTCCCAGTTGGGGGCGGAGTTAAGGAGATGCACCACCCCAGTTACAGCGAACGGTGGTCTCTGATTGCTAGGTGTGCGGGGCTTTGGGCGGACAAGTTACGGGTTGTTCATCATCCTCTTCAAGTCCACCTTCATCACGTCCTGGGGCCCCATCAGGACCTGGCCCCCATCAGGATCTGGGCCCCCGTCAGGACCTGGGCCCCATCAGGATCTGGACACCCATCAGGTCCTGGGCACCCATCAGCAGCTGGGCCCCAAAAGGACCTTGGCCCGCACCAGAGCTTCTCCAGAACCTGGTTCTGTGTCCACAGGGGAAACAGGGGGCAGCCTATTTGGTAACTTCTTCCAGAATTTCACTAGTTGGTTAATCTAGTTTGTTAATCTGTTTTATCCCCTCATGAAAAGATAGACAGGTTAATTTCACTATTAGCATCACGTCAACAACTACTGAAATCCTGGAAGAAGTTACCAAATTCACTGGCAAAGTACAATTAAGCAAACACTCAAAGGGTAAACCCCCAAACATGCAAGTTCTTAAAACTTTAAGCCAAGTACAACAACTCCTGCCACACAGTGGAATTGACCTGGAGAAGAAAAGAAGACCACACAACATGAAGAGATACACAGGAGAAGGGGGTGAGAAACCTGTCAAGTAGGGAACTATCCTTGTCCTAGCCAAAGGTTTAATTTTTGCTGTAACGCCAGAGGAAGTCCCTACAGTAGACCTCATGATGGCCACAGAATCGGCCATCAGGAACAACAAGCTGACCGAGACAGAGGCAGAACAACTGAGGCTTAAGGTATTGGCTACGATCACCAGTGTGAAAGCACCACCCTCTAACCTGACACCTCAGGAAAGGAAGGCTTTGGCATCCTCCAAAGGGTCCGGAACGTCACTGTCCACCGGCTGATAAAGGAAGATGCACAGTGGTGCTGAATACAGCAGACTACCATACTAAGATGACCAGCCTCCTCAGAGACACATCCACATATGAGACACTGGGACGAGACCCAACAAGCAAATACAAGGCCAGGATAGACAAATATCTACAACAATTGTAGAAAGACCAATTAATTGACCGTACACTTTATTACCGCCTGTACCCTGGGGAAGCCATGCCCTGCATTTATGGACTCCCCAAGATACACAAGGACGGAGCTCCACTGACCAATAGTCAGTCGCATCAACTCAGTCACCTACAAAATTTCCAAATATTTAGCCACCATCTTAGCCCCACTGGTAGGAAAGACAACACACCACATCCAGAACTCACAGGACTTCACCAACACGGTCAAGGATGTAGTGTTGGAGCCAGATGATACATTGGTATCATATGAGGTCACATCTCTTTTCACGTGCATCCCCACTACTGAAGCAGTTCAAAACATAAGGAAACGTCTTCTAGAGGACCGTATGCTCACAAACAGGATGAACCTCACCCTGGACCACATCTGCGCCCTGCTGGACCTCTTCCTGACCACCACCTATTTCCAGTTTCAGGGAGGATCCTACAGACAGAAACATGGCTGTGCCATGGGCTCACCGGTGTCGCCCATAGTAGCCCATCTATACAAGTGGAGAGCAGGGCCTTGGCCTCCTTCACAGGAACCAGCCCCAACCACTGGTGTAGATATGTGGACAACACATGGGTGAAAATCAAGAAACTGGAAGTAGAAGCCTTCACTGAACACATCAACTCTGTAGACAGGAACATTAAATTCACCCAGGATGTCAAGGACTCAAGTCTGGCCTTCTTGGACTGTGCAGTGCACATTGAAGGAGATGGAAGCCTGAACATCAAGACCTACAGGTAGTAAAAATGAGTCAAATCTGGTGTGATGCTGCTGCTGAGTTGGAACGAAAACCTGCAGCCACACGGCCCTTTGTGGAATAGTTTGGACATCCCTGCCAACAGGAAACCCACCCACACAGATCAATACCTCCTTTTTGACTCCCACCACCCACTAGAACACAAACTAGGGGTGATCAGGATATTGAACCACCAAGCTCAGAACATGCCCACCAGAAGAGAGGGAAAGGTGGAAGAACGCAAGCAAATCGAGATGGCCCTCAAGACATGTGGTTACCCTGGTTGGTCCTTCATCAAATCCTCCAGGAAACCCAGAGGAGAAAGAGAAGAACCAACCAACAGAAGAAACATCATCATCCCACATGTCTCAGGGCTTTCTCAGAAGCTCAGAAGGATCTTCAACAAACACCACATCCTGGTGCATTTGAAACCCACCAACACCCTGAGACAGAGGCTGGCCCATCCAAAGGACAAACACCAGGACACAAACGGTAACATAGTGTCTGCTGTCTACTGAGGGAGGGACGTCCAGACCTGAACATTGGGGAGACAAAACAACTGCTTCACAAAAGCACATGGACCAACACAGAAGAGCCACCTCCTCAGGTCAGGACTCAGCAGTACACCTTCATCTGAAGGACAAAGGACACTCTGAGGACAATATCCAGGTTTGGACCAGGGAGGACAGATGGTTTGAGAGAGGAGTAAAAGAAGCCATCTATGTCAAACTGGAAAGACCATCGTTGGACAGAGGTGGGGGTCTGAGTCAAACCTGTCTACAATACAGTCTTGAAGAACATCCCAAGGAGAAGAGGCCTTTCACACCTGGCTAACGAACCCCATTGTGTCCAGGGTAGTTTCTACGACCTGCATGAGGGGCGGAGCCACCAACAATCAGGTGACTGAAACTCCTGAAGTGTCAACAACTCCTAGAGGATAGTTATGTGGAACTCCCAACAGTCAGTTAGAACTGATGAAGCCTCTTGGATGAGGTCTTTGTGAAGCACAACCAGTCCAGTTGTTATGACTCAACTACCAGAATTAAAGTTCAAACGAGCAGAGCTAGACCCCTTCACGTTTTAATAAAGTTCGAAAATTAAATCCCCAATCTGATCATTTCTAAATGTTGCCGTGAACAGAAGTGTTTCTGGCTGCCGGTGTTGAGGTTAATTTATTGGTTAGTTAATCTTGAGGTGGAAACGTTCCAGTCAACAGTTGAGACGGTTCAATGTTAGAGCTGCTCCTCCAGGACAACACCAGTCCCTCCTCATCTTTACTGATGATTGTGGGCAGTTGCAGTCTGAAGGCCACAGAAACCTGCAACAGTCTGAAGTGGCCCAGTGGACCCAGAAGACGAAGCACCCTGCTGCATTCTCATCTTTTATTCATTCAAACCCACATTTATGTCAAACAGTCACAGATGTCAAGAGGTTAACGTTGGAGACAGTTCAGATGTGTGATGGGTTGCTGCTCCAGCCGGAGGCTCCTGATCCAGACGGCTCCACCCACAGCTGCACCTGAGGACACAAACATCAGCACCAGCAGGAAATGCTTCAGCCAACATCTGGAAACAGTCGCTCAGACATCCAAGGAAGTGTTGAACCGTCTCTGGTCAGATGACCTCCGGTGGAAACTACGAATGGCAGGAAGTGACGTCATCACAGCGAGTTTGCGCCCACGTTTACACTTGACCCCCAAACATCTGAACCAAATAATCATCTACAAACGGTCCCGTTGGGGGCCTTCACAACGAGCAGGTGAAGAGCAGACCCGTCAGGGTCATCTTCATGAGACTTCACTCACCAACAGACGAAGCCTTCAGAAGACCGGCCGCTCCAACGTCCACCCTGAGGAGACATTCAACACCACTTCAGCTCACATCAACAGTCTGTTACAAACTCTTCAAGTCCACGACAGTCGCTCAGACATCCAAGGAAGTGTTGAACCGTCTTTGGTCGGCTGGCCTCCGGTGGAAACTACGAATGGCAGGAAGTGACGTCATCACGGCGACAGGAAGGAGTGACTGAGACCAGGGGGCGTACCAGCATCACCGCCCACGCTTGCCTCGTCCATCAGCTCAGTGACCCTGGAAGAGACAAGAGGTCAGCCCCCAGGACTAAAGGTCCACCCCTGAATAGGCCCCACCCCCAGGGCTAAAGCCACACCCCTACACTAGGCCCCACCCCCAGGACCTTCTGGTCCTTACTTTTGCTCAGACATCCAAGGAAGTGTTGAACCGTCTCTGGTCAGATGACCTCTGGTGGAAACTACGAATGGCAGGAAGTGACGTCATCACAGCGAGTTTGCGCCCATACACTTGACCCCCAAACATCTGAACCAAATAATCATCTACAAACGGTCCCATTGGGGGCCTTCACAACGAGCAGGTGAAGAGCAGACCCGTCAGGGTCATCTTCATGAGACTTCACTCACCAACAGACGAAGCCTTCAGAAGACCGGCCGCTCCAACGTCCACCCTGAGGAGACATTCAACACCACTTCAGCTCACATCAACAGTCTGTTACAAACTCTTCAAGTCCACGACAGTCGCTCAGACATCCAAGGAAGTGTTGAACCGTCTTTGGTCAGCTGACCTCCGGTGGAAACTACGAATGGCAGGAAGTGACGTCATCACGGCGACAGGAAGGAGTGACTGAGACCAGGGGTACGTACCAGCATCACCGCCCACGCTTGCCTCGTCCATCAGCTCAGTGACCCTGGAAGAGACAAGAGGTCAGCCCCCAGGACTAAAGGCCCACCCCTAAACAGGCCCCACTACCAGGGCTAAAGGCCCACCGCTAGGGCTAAAGCCACACCCCCTACCCCCAAGGGCCAAAGCCATAACCCCACCCCCAAGGGTTAGAGCAACATCCCTACACCAGGCCCTACCCCAAGGGCAAAAGCCACAGCCCTACACTAGGCCTCACCTCCAGGAATAGAGCCACACCCCTACAATAGCCCCCCCCCAGGGCTAAAGCCACACCCCTACAATAGGCTGCACGCCCATGGCTAAAGCCAGCCCAGTACTAGGCCCCACCCCCAGGGCTAAAGCCACACCCCTACACTAGGCCCCACCCCCCCAGGACCTTCTGGTCCCTACTCTTCGCTCAGACATCCAAGGAAGTGTTGAACCGTCTCTGGTCAGATGACCTCCGGTGGAAACTACGAATGGCAGGAAGTTACGTCATCACAGCGAGTTTGCGCCCACGTTTACACTTGACCCCCAAACATCTGAACCAAATAATCATCTACAAACGGTCCCGTTGGGGGCCTTCACAACGAGCAGGTGAAGAGCAGACCCGTCAGGGTCATCTTCATGAGACTTCACTCACCAACAGACGAAGCCTTCAGAAGACCGGCCGCTCCAACGTCCACCCTGAGGAGACATTCAACACCACTTCAGCTCACATCAACAGTCTGTTACAAACTCTTCAAGTCCACGACAGTCGCTCAGACATCCAAGGAAGTGTTGAACCGTCTTTGGTCAGCTGACCTCCGGTGGAAACTACGAATGGCAGGAAGTGACGTCATCACGGCGACAGGAAGGAGTGACTGAGACCAGGGGTACGTACCAGCATCACCGCCCACGCTTGCCTCGTCCATCAGCTCAGTGACCCTGGAAGAGACAAGAGGTCAGCCCCCAGGACTAAAGGCCCACCCCTAAACAGGCCCCACTACCAGGGCTAAAGGCCCACCGCTAGGGCTAAAGCCACACCCCTACCCCCCAGGGCCAAAGCCATAACCCCACCCCCAAGGGTTAGAGCAACATCCCTACACCAGGCCCTACCCCAAGGGCAAAAGCCACAGCCCTACACTAGGCCTCACCTCCAGGAATAGAGCCACACCCCCTACAATAGCCCCCCCCAGGGCTAAAGCCACACCCCTACAATAGGCTGCACGCCCATGGCTAAAGCCAGACCAGTACTAGGCCCCACCCCCAGGGCTAAAGCCACACCCCTACAATAGGCCCCACCCCCCAGGACCTTCTGGTCCCTACTCTTCACTCAGACATCCAAGGAAGTGTTGAACCGTCTCTGGTCAGATGACCTCTGGTGGAAACTACGAATGGCAGGAAGTGACGTCATCACAGCGAGTTTGCGCCCACGTTTACACTTGACCCCCAAACATCTGAACCAAATAATCATCTACAAACGGTCCCGTTGGGGGCCTTCACAACGAGCAGGTGAAGAGCAGACCCGTCAGGGTCATCTTCATGAGACTTCACTCACCAACAGACGAAGCCTTCAGAAGACCGGCCGCTCCAACGTCCACCCTGAGGAGACATTCAACACCACTTCAGCTCACATCAACAGTCTGTTACAAACTCTTCAAGTCCACGACAGTCGCTCAGACATCCAAGGAAGTGTTGAACCGTCTTTGGTCAGCTGACCTCCGGTGGAAACTACGAATGGCAGGAAGTGACGTCATCACGGCGACAGGAAGGAGTGACTGAGACCAGGGGTACGTACCAGCATCACCGCCCACGCTTGCCTCGTCCATCAGCTCAGTGACCCTGGAAGAGACAAGAGGTCAGCCCCCAGGACTAAAGGCCCACCCCTAAACAGGCCCCACTACCAGGGCTAAAGGCCCACCGCTAGGGCTAAAGCCACACCCCTACCCCCCAGGGCCAAAGCCATAACCCCACCCCCAAGGGTTAGAGCAACATCCCTACACCAGGCCCTACCCCAAGGGCAAAAGCCACAGCCCTACACTAGGCCTCACCTCCAGGAATAGAGCCACACCCCTACAATAGCCCCCCCAGGGCTAAAGCCACACCCCTACAATAGGCTGCACGCCCATGGCTAAAGCCAGCCCAGTACTAGGCCCCACCCCCAGGGCTAAAGCCACACCCCTACACTAGGCCCCACCCCCCAGGACCTTCTGGTCCCTACTCTTCGCTCAGACATCCAAGGAAGTGTTGAACCGTCTCTGGTCAGATGACCTCCGGTGGAAACTACGAATGGCAGGAAGTTACGTCATCACAGCGAGTTTGCGCCCACGTTTACACTTGACCCCCAAACATCTGAACCAAATAATCATCTACAAACGGTCCCGTTGGGGGCCTTCACAACGAGCAGGTGAAGAGCAGACCCGTCAGGGTCATCTTCATGAGACTTCACTCACCAACAGACGAAGCCTTCAGAAGACCGGCCGCTCCAACGTCCACCCTGAGGAGACATTCAACATCACTTCAGCTCACATCAACAGTCTGTTACAAACTCTTCAAGTCCACGACAGTCGCTCAGACATCCAAGGAAGTGTTGAACCGTCTTTGGTCAGCTGACCTCCGGTGGAAACTACGAATGGCAGGAAGTGACGTCATCACAGCGGCGCGGAGCCACAGACGGGTACAAAGATCTGGGAGAACGTTTCACTCAGTCCTGGATCGTGTTGTTCACATCAAGGACTCACCTGTGCTCTGGCGTCCTCAGGCTCCGGTTCCTAGAGGTTCTGGACCCTGTTGAGACCTCATGATTACTCCACAGCCAGACACGTTGAAACACTCACTTGGTCATTAAAAACGCTCAGACATCCAAGGAAGTGTTGAACCGTCTCTGGTCAGATGACCTCCGGTGGAAACTACGAATGGCAGGCAGTTACGTCATCACAGCGAGTTTGCGCCCACTTTTACACTTGACCCCCAAACATCCGACCAAATCATCTACAAACGGTCCCGTTGGGGGCCTTCACAACAGGACCGTTCCTACGTGTGTAGAAATCCATGAACTGGCCCTCACCTTGAGGGTTCCACCAGCATGGTCATCTTCATTTTACAGGACCTCCTGAGGAAACATCTTCATCTTCATCCTGCACATCTGATCAGAATCACTCATGTGAAAGGTCAATGTAGATACAATATAAAGCTGAGACCCCCAACGAACTCAAACGCACGGTTAAACTATCAATTCGGTCTAAACGCCTCTAAATCACGTCCAAACTTTTAAGTTTAATTCACTAAAAAAGAAGAGTTTAAGAACAGTACAGACAACGTGGAGAGACGAGACAATCTACGACCATCCGTCTCAGAAACATCTCCTCCAACAACCCGAAGAGCACGATGATGATACAAATGTGACCCTTATTTGACCCAAACGCTCATTTCTCGGCCAGAATGCAGATTAAAGGTGATATTTACCAAGAACGGGCGCCGCCGCCCCGCGGCCTCCAGCCTCACGGCCCAAAATGGACGCCGCTCCGCCGCTCCCGACGACACATCGCCCCCTAGAGGCCGGGGGAGGGAGGGCGGGGAGGAGCGACCCGGGGGGGAGGAGCGACCGAAGGGGGGAGGAAGGACGGGCGGGGGGACGAAGAGGAAGAGGGGGTAAAGGATGGGTGAGGAAGGGGGAGATGGGGGAGGAAGGGAGGGGGAGGAGCGACGGGGGGGACCGGAGGGACCAAAGGGGGAGAGGAAGGACAGGGGAGGAGGGACCGGAGGGGGAGGAAGGACAGGGGAGGAGGGACCGGAGGGGGAGGAAGGCAGGGGGGGGGAGGCAGGGGGAAGGAAGGGGGGAGAGGGGGAGGAAGGGGGTCAGAGGAAAGATGAAGGGAGGGGGAGGAAGAGGGGGTCAAGGATGGGGGAGGAAGGGGGGGGGAAGGGGGAAGGGGGAGGTAGGGGGGGAGGGGGGGAGGTAGGGGGGGGAAGGGGGGGGAGGAAGGGGGAAGGGGAGGAAGGGGGGGAGGTAGGGGGTGAAGGATGGGGGGGAAGGGGGAAGGGGGGGGGGAGGGGGGAGGTAGGGGGTGAAGGATGGGGGGAGGAAGGGGGAAGGATGGGGGAGGAAGGGGGGAAGGGGGGGGTAGGGGGTGAAGGATGGGGGAGGAAGGGGGGAAGGGGGAGGAAGGGGGGAGGTAGGGGGTGAAGGATGGGGGAGGAAGGGGGAAGGGGGTAGGGGGTGAAGGATGGGGGAGGAAGGGGGAAGGGGGAGGAAGGGGGAAGGGGGAGGTAGGGGGTGAAGGATGGGGGAGGAAGGGGGGAAGGGGGAGGAAGGGGGAAGGGGTGGGTAGGGGTGAAGGATGGGGGAGGAGGGGGAAGGGGGGGGAAGGGGGGAAGGGGGGGGGTAGGGGGTGAAGGATGGGGGAGGAAGGGGGGGAAGGGGGAGGAAGGGGGAAGGGGGAGGTAGGGGGTGAAGGATGGGGAGGAGGGGGAAGGGGCAGGTAGGGGGATGAAGGATGGGGAGGAAGGGGCATGAAGGATGAGGGAATTGGGGAGAAGGAAGCGAGGGGGGAGGAAGGACGGGGGCAAGGGGAGGGACAAGGGGAGGACAAGGGGGGAGGAAAGTGGGGGGAGCACGGGGGGGAGGGGGGCCCAGGGGGAGGAAAGGTGGAGTACGGGGGCAGGTGGGACAGGGGGAGGAGAGGTGGGGTACGGGGTGAGGGTAGGGTGGGGGGAGGAAGGATGGGGAGGGGGGAGGGAAACAAGGAGAAAGGGGAGGGCAGGGGGGAGGAATGGAGGGAAAGGGGGGAGGGAGGGGGTGGAAAAAGAGGGTGGGGGGAGAGAGAGAGGGAGGGAGGGAGAGAGGGGAGGAAAAGTGGGGGGGTAGTCAAGAGAGGGAGAGAGAGACAGAAGCATCAGCCAATCAGCTTCACTCCCCCCCACAGCCTCGTCCTCATTGGTGGAGGATGGAAGTCCCACCTTTTCATCCCCCTCCTCCACCACAATCTGGTGCTGCTGCAAGATACTGGTGTTACCGGGGCGATGATACCCCCCCTCACACACACACACACACACACACACACACACACACACACACACACACACACACACACACACACAGACGGAGCAAACAAGACGCGATCATGACGCACAGCTCCGGGCTGGAAAACAGAAGCTGCTGCAGAGAAGCTGGTGAGTGGTTTATCTTTAGGGTGGAGGGGGAAAGATGGAGGGATGGATGGATGGATGGATGGAGGGAACGATGGATGGATGGATGGATGGAGGGATGGATGGGTGGATAGGCGGGCGGATGGCGGTTGTACTTGTAGCATGCTGTTGCCAGAGGACTGGAGGATGGACAGACTGCAGGACGAGTGTGGGTGGAGGACAAGGATGGACAGACTGCTGGACAAGTGTGGGTGGAGGACAAGGATGGACAGACTGCAGGACGAGTGTGGGTGGAGGACAAGGATGGACAGATGCATCACAGGCCTGATAGCACGTTAGCATCCTGAAACAGCTGGAGGAGTCCAGCTGTGGAGCAACATCTGTCCACAGGAGGACAGGAGGACAGGAGGACATGGGGACAGGAGGACAGGAGGACATAGGGACAGGAGGACAGGAGGACATGAGAACAGGAGAACATGGGGACAGGAGGACATGGGGACAGGAGGACAGGAGGACATGAGAACAGGAGAACATGGGGACAGGAGGACATGGGGACAGGAGGACATGAGAACAGGGGGACAGGGGGACAGGGGGACATGGAGGACAGGAGGACATGAGAACATGGGGACAGGAGGACATGAGAACAGGAGAACATGGGGACAGGAGGACATGGGGACAGGAGGACATGAGAACATGAGGACAGGAGGACATGGGGACAGGAGAACAGGAGGACATGGGGACAGGAGGACATGGGGACAGGAGGACATGAGGACATGAGGACAGGAGGACATGGGGACAGGAGGACATGAGAACAGGAGGACATGGGGACAGGAGGACATGAGAACAGGAGGACAGGAGGACATGGGGACAGGAGGACATGGGGACAGGAGGACAGGAGGACATGGGGACAGGAGGACATGGGGACAGGAGAACATGGGGACAGGAGGACATGGGGACAGGAGAACAGGAGGACATGGGGACAGGAGGACATGAGAACAGGAGGACATGGGGACAGGAGGACATGGGGCAGGAGAACAGGAGGACATGGGGACAGGAGGACATGAGAACAGGAGGACAGGAGGACATGGGGACAGGAGGACATGAGAACATGGAGACAGGAGGACATGAGAACAGGAGGACATGGGGACAGGAGGACATGGGGACATGAGAACAGGAGGACATGAGAACAGGAGGACATGGGGACAGGAGGACATGGGGACATGAGAACAGGAGGACATGAGAACAGGAGGACAGGAGGACATGGGGACAGGAGGACATGAGAACAGGAGGACAGGAGGACATGGGGACATGAGAACAGGAGGACATGAGAACAGGAGGACAGGAGGACATGAGAACAGGAGGACAGGAGGACATGGGGACATGAGAACAGGAGGACATGGGGACAGGAGGACATGGGGACAGGAGGACATGGGGACAGGAGGACATGAGAACAGGAGGACAGGAGGACATGGGGACAGGAGGACATGGGGACAGGAGGCCACACAGAGCTGTAGACAGACTCACAGATGGAGAGGACAGACACACAACACACAAAGACACACAGACACACAACAGACACAACAGAGGCACACAGAGACACACAACAGATAGATACATACAGAGACACAACAGAGACACACAGACACACAACAGACACACAACAGACACAGAGAGACATAACAGACACACACAGACACACACGTACAGACTAACATTAAAACATGATCTGAGCTTTGTTGCATGTTTCAGGTTCACCCTCATGAAGGAAGAAAAGATGTTTGTGTCAGGAACAGACTGTTACAGTCACATGACCTGACAACACACCCTCTCTCACACACACACTCACACACACTTACACCCTCTCTCTCACACATACACACTCACACACACACTCGCACCCTCTCTCACACACACTCTCACACACACACTCACACACACACTCACACTCTCTCACACACACACTCTCACACACACACACTCACTCACACACACTCACACACACACTCGCACCCTCTCTCACACACACACACTCACACCCTCTCTCACACACTCCACACACACACACACACACACACACACACACACTCACACACACACTCACACACACACTCACACCCTCTCTCACACACACATACTCACACACACACACACACACACAGGGACACACACACTGACACACACACAGGCACACACACTCACACACACACTCACACACACACTGACACACACACATACTCACACACACTCACACACTCACACACACACTCACACACACACATACTCAAACACACACACACACGCACACACACTCACACACACACTGACACACACACATACTCACACACACACTCACACACACGCACAGGCACACACACTCACACACACACACTCACACACACACTGACACACACACACACTCACACAGGCACACACACTCACACACACACACACACACTCACACTCACACACACACAGGCACACACACTCACACACACACACACATACTCACACACACACTCACACACACGCACAGGCACACACACTCACACACACACACACTCACACACACACAGGCACACACACACACACACACACACACACTCACACACACTCACACTCACACACACACAGGCACACACACTCACACACACACACACACACACACTCACACACACTCACACACTTGACCCAGTGCTTGATGTGGTGTGTTACCATGGAAACCCTGACCAACAATGGCAGTGTGATGTGAGGTAGGACCCATGCGTGACCTACTGATGACCTCCTGATGACCTCCCGGGGGGCGTGTCCTTGGCGTCCGCCTGTCTGTCCATCTGACTGTTGCCCTGCTCCGGTTGTGTGTCCAGATCACCGCCCGGCGCCGGCTCGTGCGTCCACTGGCTGCGGTCTGGAATAAGGGGCGTGTCCTGAGGTTCCCGCCCACCAGATGGAGGCCAATCAGCACTCTCCCGACAGCAGCAGCGAGGAGTGCACCGTCCTGGAGGCTCCGCCCACCAAGAACGCCTGTGTGCAGCATGCAGGGAAGGTGTGTCCTCGTCCACGGGACTGTCCTGGAGCGAGACGGTGACGACCTTTGGACCTGTAGCAAGGGGGACTTGGAGGACAAGGACCGCTGGGACTGGTCCATTCTGGTCCACACTGGTCCTTTCTGGTCCACACTGGTCCTTTCTGGTCCACACTGGTCCTTTCTGGTCCTTTCTGGTCCACACTGGTCCTTTCTGGTCCATTCTGGTCCACACTGGTCCACACTGGTCCTTTCTGGTCCAGACTGGTCCACACTGGTCCTTTCTGGTCCATTCTGGTCCATTCTGGTCCTTTCTGGTCCATTCTGGTCCACACTGGTCCTTTCTGGTCCATTCTGGTCCACACTGGTCCATTCTGGTCCATTCTGGTCCACACTGGTCCTTTCTGGTCCAGACTGGTCCACACTGGTCCATTCTGGTCCATTCTGGTCCATTCTGGTCCATTCTGGTCCACACTGGTCCTTTCTGATCCATTCTGGTCCACACTGGTCCATTCTGGTCCATTCTGGTCCATTCTGGTCCACACTGGTCCTTTCTGGTCCAGACTGGTCCACACTGGTCCATTCTGGTCCATTCTGGTCCATTCTGGTCCTTTCTGGTCCATTCTGGTCCACACCGGTCCTTTCTGGTCCATTCTGGTCCACACCGGTCCTTTCTGGTCCATTCTGGTCCACACTGGTCCTTTCTGGTCCAGACTGGTCCAGACTGGTCCAGACTGGTCCTTTCTAGTCCAGACTGGTCCTTCCTGGTCTTTTTTGGTCCTTCCTGGTCCATTCTGGTCCATACTGGTCCTTTCTAGCCCAGACTGGTCCATTCTGGTTCACACTGGTCCAGACTGTTCTTTTCTAGTCCAGACTGGTCCATTCTGGTCCAGTCCAGTGATGTGCTGCCCCTCCAGGTGGCGTCCCTGTTCTGTCCCCCCTGTGAGCGTGCTCTGTGTGACGAGTGTGTCCCGGAGCACCAGGACCACCCGCAGGTCCCTCTGGATCAGGGTCTGGAGCAGCAGCGCCGCTGCCTGCAGGACCACCTGCTGTCCGTCCAGGACAGGTGAGACGCCACATGGACGCCCTGCCATTGCCATGACGATGGATGTGCTGACCTCTGACCTCTGTCCCAGACTGCCTCAGATCTCAGACGCCTTGAACCTGGTGAGGGAGATCCTCCAACAGCTGACCAATCAGAGGGCGTCCATCGAAGAGGACGTCCACTCCACCTTTGAGGACCTGCACAAGCAACTGGACGTCCGGAGGAGCGTCCTGCTCATGGAGCTGGAGGTCACCTACGGCCTCAAGCAGAAGGTGTGTCCTGACGTCCAGGCGTCCTGACGTCCAGGCGTCCTGACGTCCAGACGTCCTGACGTCCAGGCGTCTGTGAATCGACGCATCTTTGCCTCCTCCAGGTCCTCCAGGCCCAGGTGGAGCGCCTGGTCCAGGCAGAAGGGGACATGGTGTCCTCCTGCAGCAGGACAGAGGACGCCCTGGCGGGGGACGCCTGCGTGGCCAGTATGGAGGCGGAGCTGGAGCTGCAGCAGCAGCTGCTCCGCCTGGCGCGGCTGGACGTGTCCTGTCCTCCCGAGGAGAACGACCAGCTGGACTTGCTGATGGAAACGGACGCGCTGAGGAAGTCGGTCCACAACCTGGGGACCATCGTCACCACCAGGTACGGAGCTCCGCCCCCCCACCCCACCGACCTTCACGGCCCTCGTCTCTGTCTCCACCAGTGCAGTGGCGAGCCAGAGCGAGGCGATGGGGGCGGGGCTGGAAGAATGCGTGGTCGGACATCCCGCCTCCGTCACCGTGGTGACCAGGGACAAGTCGGGGGGCGCCTGCAAGAGCGGGAACGCCGTTCTGTCGGCCGAGGTTTGTGGTGCTGACGGCGAGTGGCTCCTCGGAGCGTCTCTGAATGTCCCGTGTCTCCATCCAGGTGTTCACGCCCGACGGCAGCATCGTGGATGGCGAGATCGTGGATCACAAGAACGGCACATATGAGTTTGTGTACGTTATCCCCAAAGAGGGAGACTTCTCGTTGGCCCTCCGCCTGTACGACCAGCACATCAAAGGAAGCCCCTTCAAGCTCAACGTCAGCAGACTCTCCGAGCTCCAGGTGAGGCCAGCGCAGGTCAAAGGTCGCCCGCCAGCAGGGGCACAAGATCACTTTAGTCTGGCTGGCCCCGCCCCCAGGTGTCCCCTTCGGCCACCACCACAACCAACTCGGCGGCCTACGCCACGCCGTCCACGGGCTCCTCGGAGGGGGCCAAGAGGCGAGGGAAGTCCCCCGGGCAGAAGAAGAAGGGCTCCAAGAGGGCCAGCAGCGCCCTGGGGACGCCCCGCCGCAAGACCCACAACCCCATCGAGGACGACCTCATCTTCAAGATCGGTGAGAAGCTGCGCTCGCGCCTCCAGGGAGGCGGGGACGCGGAGGTGGGTGTGACCCGGGTGTCCTGCCCACAGGGACCAAGGGCCGGAACAAGGGCGAGTTCACCAACCTGCAGGGCGTGGCAGCGTCCGCCTGCGGCAGGGTCCTCATCGCCGACAGCAACAACCAGTGTGTGCAGGTACGGCCCCGCCCCTTTCTTGTCTTTGATGTCACGCAGCCTCGCCTCCCCTTCCAGATCTTCTCCAACGATGGCGAGTTCAAGAACCGCTTCGGGGTGCGTGGGCGGTCCCCCGGGCAGCTGCAGCGGCCCACGGGCGTGGCCGTGCACCCCAGCGGCGACATCATCATCGCCGACTACGACAACAAGTGGGTCAGCATCTTCTCCAGCGAAGGCAAATTCAAGGTTTGTGCATCGAGGATGACCCGGGGACCCCCAGGGGGCGGGACTTGTTCCCCCTGACCTTGACGCGTCTTGTAGGCTAAACTTGGCTCCGGCAGACTGCTGGGGCCGAAGGGCGTGTCCGTGGACCAGAACGGTCATGTGATCGTCGTGGACAACAAGGCCTGCACCGTCTTCATCTTCCAGCTCACTGGCAGGCTTGTCACCAAGTTCGGTAGCCGTGGCAACGGAGACAAGCAGTTTGCAGGTAGCTTGTTGGAGGAACATGAAGTTCCTGGAAGAGGAGCAGATGCAGTCTTCAGCGCCCGTGTCTGTCCTCACTCAGGTCCTCATTTCGCAGCGGTGAACAAGAACAACGAGATCATCGTGACGGACTTCCACAACCACTCGGTGAAGGTAAGGCCCGGCGAGCCCCCCCGCCCCCACAGCCACCACACTGCCTCCCCCCCCAGGTCTTCACCCCCGAGGGCGACCTGCTCCTCAAGTTTGGCTCCAACGGCGAAGGAAACGGGCAGTTCAACGCCCCCACCGGCGTGGCCGTGGACCTCAACGGGAACATCATCGTGGCCGACTGGGGCAACAGCAGGATTCAGGTGAGACGGCGGTCCGCCCGGGCCCCGCCTCCTCAACAGCCTCCCTCTCTCTTCCAGGTGTTTGACGGCAGCGGCTCCTTCCTGTCCTACATCAACACATCGGCAGACCCCCTGTACGGACCCCAGGGCCTGGCCCTGACCTCAGACGGACACGTGGTGGTGGCCGACTCCGGGAACCACTGCTTCAAAGTCTACCGCTACCTGCAGTGACGCAGGGCAACAGCGCCCCCTCAGGGGACCTGCTGCATGTCCTGCTGCTGCCTGCACCACTGGAGAGGACGGGGACGAGGACAGAGGTGGGGGAAGACAGGGGCGAGGATGGGGACGGGGGTGAGGACGGGGACGAGGAAGAAGACGGGGACGAGGATGAGGACCGGGACGAGAATGAGGACGGGGATGAGGACGCGGAAGGGGACGAGGGTGGGGAAGAAGACGGAGACGAGGACGGGGACGGAGACGAGGACCTCTGACCGGCGACGGTCCATCCAGCAACATTCAGAAGGGGCTGTCCTCGGGCGGTTGTTCCCTCCGTCCACGTCGGGTCTGTGGGATTGAGGTGGAACCTTCAGCCTGGCGGTGGAGACCCTATGGACATTTCTATACCTGTGAGGACCACATCCACTTCAACTTGAGCCTGACTTCCTGGTTCTGGAGCCCTACTGGGCTGTGACTGGCTAAGACTGGCGTGCAGGGGTGTAGCTAGTTTTGGTGCCTTCACACCGTCGTGAACGTGGACGATGGACGTGTCAGCGTTTGACTGGTTCTGCTGGTTTACTGGTGTCATAAACGCATCAACATTTTTGTTTTGTTCCTTTTACAGTGGAAACAAGTCAAGTCATTTGATTTACACTGTAAGAAATAACCACCTGAAGGTCAGCACGACGTCCTGTCACACCTTCGGTCACCTGAAGTTCCTCAAGGCAACAATGTGAAGAAGACAAACGATCGTACAGATGTTCTTTACAGCTGGTTTTGATTGTTCCACCATTTTGTGCATTGGCGTTCTGAAGTGCCGTCGTGAAACGCTTTTACACGTTCACGTGGAAACGATAGCAGATTGTTGCTTTCTGTGGTCTCATTAATAATGTAACAGCTGACCAGGACATGTCTGGACTCCGCCTTATTTCACCATAAAGACGTGAATGTGGACACGGGTGGTCACCACGGACATGCTGCACGAACAACCAGGAACGACCACAGATGACCATGAACGATCACGAATACTTAGGAGTAATCAGGAATACTCGTGAATACTCGTGATAATCACCGACGCTTCCTGTGTGCACTGTTGTTCTGTTGTTGTCAGCGCCCCTGGAGGCCACAAAGGGAATTACACAGTTGTGAACCAATACACGGTGGACGCTCGCCAGGCTCCGCCCTCTAACGTCAGCATGACTTCAATGTGATGCCTCATATCTTATTGCTTGTATTGCGTTTTGCATGAAGATTTTGCTTTGATCTCTCTCGCCAAACTCCAATAAAAGTAGTTTCCGTCTGTGTTTTTACAGTGTCACATCTCAAACAACAATAAAGCAACAGCCGATCAACTGTTGTCTGTGATTTACAAGATCTTCAGGATGATCACGACTATTGATGACCCACAACAACATCGATGATTGTTGTGTTCACCACACCTCAGTTCCACACAGCTGAGGGTCACAGTGGGCGGGGAGTCAAGGGTGTAATAACAGCAATAATGAGGTGTAATAACAGCAATAATGAGATGTAATAACAGCAATAATGAGGTGTAATAACAGCAATAATGAGATGTAATAACAGCAATAATGAGGTGTAATAACAGCAATAATGAGATGTAATAACAGCAATAATGAGGTGCAATAACAGCAATAATGAGGTGTAATAACAGCAATAATGAGGTGTAATAACAGCAATAATGAGATGTAATAACAGCAATAATGAGATGTAATAACAGCAATAATGAGGTGCAATAACAGCAATAATGAGGTGTGATAACAGCAATAATGAGGTGTAATAACAGCAATAATGAGATGTAATAACAGCAATAATGAGATGTAATAACAGCAATAATGAGATGTAATAACAGCAATAATGAGGTGTAATAACAGCAATAATGAGATGTAATAACAGCAATAATGAGGTGCAATAACAGCAATAATGAGGTGTAATAACAGCAATAATGAGATGTAATAACAGCAATAATGAGGTGCAATAACAGCAATAATGAGGTGTAATAACAGCAATAATGAGGTGTAATAACAGCAATAATGAGGTGTAATAACAGCAATAATGAGATGTAATAACAGCAATAATGAGGTGTAATAACAGCAATAATGAGATGTAATAACAGCAATAATGAGGTGCAATAACAGCAATAATGATGTGTAATAACAGCAATAATGGGGTGTAATAACAGCAATAATGAGGTGCAATAACAGCAATAATGATGTGTAATAACAGCAATAATGAGGTGTAATAACAGCAATAATGAGGTGTAATAACAATAATGAGGTGTAATAACAACAATAATAAAGTTGTAAAATAAAAAAGGTGTAATAACAACAATAATGAGTTTTAACAACAACAATAATAAAGGTGTAAAATAAAAAGGTGTAATGACAACAATAATGAGGTGTAATAACAACAATGAGGTGTAATAACAACACTAATAAAGGTGTAAAATAAAAAATGTGTAATAACAACAATGAGGTGTAATAACAACAATAATAAGGGTGTAACAATAGCAAAGGCGTGCCCTAGAAAGGTAGACAGGGCTGAAGCAGGCTTTGAGCCTAAAGTGGCTTCCTGTCCCACCACAGCTCCAGACCCCCCTTGGGTCCACTTCCCGTGGTCTCCTCCCACCCCCCCAGCACCCACTCCAGCTCTTCGGCCCCTGCTTGCGATTCCTGTCTGAGGATGACGCTGTAGCCCCTCCTTTGGGCACGAGCCCCCCCCTCCCCGCTGGCAGACACTCGACACTCCTCCACCACCTCCCTCCATCCCTCCATCTCTTCCTCTCTGCTGAGCAGTCGATGCATCGTCTTCCTGTAAACGCTGGCCTTCTCTTCCTCGTCTCTCTGGACGAAGAGAACAGAGCGATACAGCGCCGCCCCTCCTCCGGGCCCCACCGCCGCCACCCTCCGATTGGACACGAGCATCCGGACAGCGCCGCCCCCCCTCCTCTTCAGCGACGCCTTCAGGGGCTGGTAGGTCCTCCAGTACCAGAAGAAGAACCTGCTGAGGGCCAACAGGGTGATGATGGCGGACAGCAGACACAGCAGGAGGCAGCCAGCAAACAGCCAGACACAGAAGAGCCCAGCCCCGCTCCCCGCCCCCGGCCCCGCCCCCAGCCCCGCCCCCTCCCCTTCACTGTCTGCTTTGATGAGCGGGACCGTTGGCGTTTGGGTTGAAGGCACCTCGCTGGTTCTCAGGACTCGTTCCCACAACTTTGAGGGACGTTTACTTGAGGCTCTGGTGAAACCGGCAGAACTGGTGGAACTGGTGGGACTGGTAGAACTGGTGGGACTGGTGGAACTGGTGGGACTGGTGGGACTGGTAGAACTGGTGGGACTGGTGGGACTGGTAGAACTGGTGGGACTGGTGGGACTGGTGAAACCAGTGGGACTGGTGGGACTGGTGGTGGGAGGCGGGGCTGATGGGCTGAGGGTCTGAGACCAGTAGTGGATGGTTTTACTGGACTGGAGTGCTGGTGTTGTAGCAGCAGAGGAACTGGGACCAGTAGGAGGAGGGACAGCGGTACTGGCCCTGTGAGGGGCGAGTGTCTGGGTGGAGGTGGGGCAGAGTTCTTCCTCTGTCAGGCTCATCACAGGTTTGTTGTGGAGCGCCGGCGGAGAGCTGCAGACCTGGACAGACACACCAGTAGGATTCAGACTGGGACAACTGGTTTTCCACACTCAACACCTTGATGGACTACATGGAGAACATGTCTGTGTGACCTCTCTTCCTGTTGGAGGCAGAGACTCACCACGCTGTCTGGGTCGTTGGTGATGAGCTTTCCATTTCGGGTGTAGATGTTGAATTCGTACTCCTCCACATAGCGACTCAGATATCCAAGGGAGCACGAGCAGGCCCAAGGATTGGCTGACAGGTACAGGTAAGGCACCTCCTTCTTTTGACTGAACCAATCATCTGGCATCACCTGGATCTGACAACACAGAGAACTTTAGACAACCCAGTGGCCACGTCCACTTACCTTCAGTGCGTACTCCTGGAGGCTCACACCTTGTTGTTTTCCAGATAAAGAAACTCTATAGCAGGAAGTGGATGGAGCAAGAGCTCAGGAAGCACCTGGATACGATTGTACGACAACTCCAGAATCTGAAAGTTTACAGAACCAATTAGAGAAGACACTGAGAAAGGAGGTGATTGGTTGCTAGGAGACCGACCTCCAGGCTGCTCAGTCCAGCGAAGGTGTGGTCGCTCAGAGTGTAGATGGCGTTGTTGTCCAGGTAGAGCTCGGTCAGAGCGGGACAGGTGGAGAAACAGTTGTCAGGGAGGGAACTGAGAAGGTTGGACCCCAGCCGCAGGACACTGAGGGTGGGCAGGGCGGCAGCTTGGCCAGGGACCACCTGGGGAACCTGACAGGACCGTGGTTAGGGATCGCTAGGGTCTGTGGTTAGGGTCTGTGGTTATAGACCATGAGGGTCTGTGGTTAGGGACTGCTAGGGTCTGTGGTTATAGACCATGAGGGTCTGTGGTTAGGGACCGCTAGGGTCTGTGGTTATAGACCATGAGGGTCTGTGGTTAGGGACCGCTAGGGTCTGTGGTTATAGACCATGAGGGTCTGTGGTTAGGGACTGCTAGGGTCTGTGGTTAGGGTCTGTTGTTATAGACCATGAGGGTCTGTGGTTAGGGACCGCTAGGGTCTGTGGTTAGGGTCTGTGGTTATAGACCATGAGGGTCTGTGGTTAGGGACCGCTAGGGTCTGTGGTTATAGACCATGAGGGTCTGTGGTTAGGGACCGCTAGGGTCTGAGGTTAGGGTCTATGGCAGGGGTCTCCAACCTCTTCCCCAAAGGTCCGTGTGGCTGTAGGTTCTGGTTCCACCAGTCCAGCTCACCCAGTTTGACCAGTCAGCTGTTGAAGACTCAGATGAGTTGATGAAGTGAGTCCAGTCTGGGGCTGCTGCTGCTGGGTTGGACCAGAACCTGCAGCCTCACGGACCTCTGGGGAGGACCTGGAGATGCCTGGTCTATGGTTAGGGTCCGCTAGGGTCTGTGGTTAGGGTCCATCAGGGTCTATGGTTAGGGTCCATTAGGCTATGTGGTTAGGGAACATTAGGGTCTGTGGTTAAGATCTGTGGTTAGGGAGCGCTAGGGTCTCTGGTTGGGGACCATTAGGGTCTGTGGTTAGGGTCTGTTAGGGTCTATGGTCAAGATCCATGGTTAGGGACCATTAGGGTTTGTGGTTCAGGACCATTAGAGTCTGTGGTTAGGGACCATTAGGGTCTGTGGTTAGGGACCATGAGGACCTCTGGTCAGGGACTGTGGTTAGGGACCATTAGGGTCTGTGGTTAGGGACCGTTAGGGTCTGTGGTTAGGGACCGTTAGGGTCTGTGGTTAGGGACCATGAGGACCTCTGGTTAGGGACCATGAGGACCTCTGGTCAGGGACTGTGGTTAGGGACCATTAGGGTCTGTGGTTAGGGACCGTTAGGGTCTGTGGTTAGGGACCATGAGGACCTCTGGTCAGGGACTGTGGTTAGGGACCATTAGGGTCTGTGGTTAGGGACCATTAGGGTCTGTGGTTAGGGACCATTAGGGTCTGTGGTTAGGGACCATTAGGGTCTGTGGTTAGGGACCATTAGGGTCTGTGGTTAGGGACCATTAGGGTCTGTGGTTAGGGACCATTAGGGTCTGTGGTTAGGGACCATTAGGGTCTGTGGTTAGGGACCATGAGGACCTCTGGTCAGGGACTGTGGTTAGGGACCATTAGGGTCTGTGGTTAGGGACCATTAGGGTCTGTGGTTAGGGGAAGTCAGTTCCTGGAACCTCAACTCACCTTGTTCCCCGTCAGATCGATCTCATGTATCTTCGTAAAGACCTGGAAGGAGGGCCAGGCCAGGCTGGAGAACAGGTTGTTCGGAAACAAAAAAACCTGCACCACAGAGGAAGAGTGTTGTCATGTTTCCTGTCCAAATGGTTCCCAACAGGAAGCTCTGGAACCAGTCAGGCCAGCAGGCTTGTTCGGCCGGGCCTCGCTCGATCGGCCAGCACATTCGTCCATCCGCTCGTTGGTTCGGTTACAGAAGTGGACGCAGACTTGCCAGACCAGAAAGCTCCCACGTGGCCTTTCACCTACCTTGGTTGAAAGTGGCAGTCCTGGGGGGACGTCGTGGAGCCCCGCCGCCGTGCAGTTCTGCCTGGGCCGGTCGTCTTTGTCCCTGTCACTGAGGCACCCCGCCAGAGCCGCAACCACGGTAACGTGCGAGAGGACAACAGCAACGAAGAGCTGCATGGTGCCCGAGGTTTACGAATCTGAGGCCAAACTGGGGCCGACCGCGCAGGGGGCGGGGCCAGCACCTGACTGACAGCGGCGGAAACAGGAAGTGCCAGGCTGGCCTGATACGAGCGGCTGTATTTTAGGACACGTTCAGCACAGCTGAAGACTTCCGCTCAAACACCAGCGACACTCCGACCAACCGCCGGGCGACTGCGCTTTCATGTGTTCATTTGGAATCTTGAAAATAAGTTGTGACAGTGGTCAGAGGTGGGCGGAGCCACATGTAAAAGAGGGCGTCAAACAGTGTTGTCATCGGCAGTTTATTGCATCATTTTTACTGCAGGCGTGTCCCGATACAAGGAGCCATGACATCATCGCGTCTGAGCCAATCAGGACACGACGTCACACATCTCAAAGTGGTGATTGAAGCAGTTGTCAGACTGGGAGGGGCCCCAAACATCAACATCAAAGAACAAACAAAAAGAGCTACTTCAAAGAAAATATAAAGAACAAACCAGAAAACACGCAAACGGCAGACATCCCCTTAGCAGCATCGAGAATCCAACGACGACAGCATTTTACTGGTTAAAATCTTCAACGATACCACGACAGCACGAAGATGAAGGCGGGGTTAAAATATTCACGACAGGAAGCAAAATAATACAGGAAGCCAAGAAAAACAACCAGAAGCTAAAAGGGTTAAAAGTGTGACAGCAGCTGATCAGGATTGTGATTGGCTGATTCAAACTCTGCCCGTGATGTCACGCTGCTCCAGCCAATCAGCACCAGCCTCTTCTGACCGCCTCCCTGAGGAGCGCTCCCATTGGCCGGTTCACTCCTCAACGACAGCTCGTTGGCTGTTCGGGCTTTAACGAAGGGAGCGCATCACCTGACCCCCCAGAGGGTCGGGAGGCAGAGCCCTCACCACACCCTCCCAGAGAGCCCCGCCCACTCCCGAAGGGAGGCCACACATGTGACACCCCTCCCGAAAAGAGGCCACGCCCCCTAAATAGAGGCCACGCCCCCAGGGTCTTTGGTTTGTCTCCTAATGCTAACGGAACCACCTAGCCTCCTGAGCTAACGGCGGCTAAAAGAGCATTAAATCAATATCAAGAAAATCGAAAATATGTGATCACCCCCCCACACACACTCACACTCACACACACTCACACACACTCACACACACATAGCCGGACCGGAGCCACGCAGCCAGTCGGGGTCAGATGGGCGTGTCTCTGTTCTTGAGGTCGGGAACGCTGAACTGCCGTCTCATCCTGGGGGGGGTGCTGAAGCCCCACCCACCCGGCGCTGGCCCCACAGCCAGCAACAGGTCAGCGGGCGGGGGGGGGGCTCCGGAGCGCGGGAGGCTGTGGAAGTGGGGGTGGGGGGCCAGGTGGAATGGAGCGCTGTGGGGGGTGAAGTAGGGGTGGGGGGGGTACTGCTGCTGGTACTGGAAGGCTCCCTCCCCCCCCCTCGGCCCAGGAGACAAGCCCCTCCTCTGTCTCGGACGACCCTGGTGAGCGCCGCCGTGAGGCTGCTCGCCGTAGCTGGAGCTGTCCAGAGAGTTTCGGCGGGGGCGGCGCTGGTGGAAGCCCCCGCTCTGGCTGCGCTGCTGCCAGGAGCGGTGGGGGCTGGGGGTGCGCATGCGAGGGGGGGGGCCCTGGAAGGGGAGGGGCAGGAGAGCAGGACTCTGAGGGGGGGGGGGGGACGAAGACGCCGTCCCTTCCGCCGCTCCGTCCATGTCCTCCCTCTGCTCGTGGCCCCCCCCCTCCTCCAGACCTAAAGCCTGCAGGGCCTCGCTGGCCCCCCCCCAGGACAACCGGTGGGCGGGGTTACTCTTGAAGGGGAACTTGAGCTTCCGTTCCAGCGGCGGTATGAAGCGTCCGGTCCCAGGAAGATGGACGGGGACGACGGGCGAGTTCTGACCTGTGGGGGCTGAGAAACAGCAGAGGAGAGGTGAGGGGGGGGGCGCTGCACGGGCGCGGAGGGGGTGGAGCCACTGACCCTGGGCCTGGTTGTGGGCGTGGCCCCGCAGCTTCTTGCTGAAGCTCTGCTGCTGCAGGTTGAGGATGCGCTGCTGCTCCTGCTTCAGCCAGCGGAGGCGCCCTCTGCGGAACACCGGGTCCTCGTCCATCAGCTTCTGCACGCGCTCCTCCGGCTCGCCGTCCTCCAGCCTGCAGCCGTTGAGGGCTGCGTCTCCCTCCTCGCTGTTCACGTCGTCATCCTGAAGGACGAAAGCGGAGGCGGCTGAGAGGGGGCGGGCGGGGCGGGGGGGGTGGGCGTACCTTCACAGGGATGATGCTCTCCATCTTCACCATGCGGTTCCTCAAAGCTTTGATCTCCTCATCCTTCATGTTGTTCTGCAACTTCACCTCCTGCACCACACAGAGCGTGAGCAAAGGCCGCCCCAGGAGATCAAAGCAGGACCCCCCAGCAGATCAAAGCAGGACCCCCCCTCACCTCCAGGATGTCCGTCAGCTTGTCGATGTGAGCCTTCAGATCGTACACGTTCTTCTTCTCTCCTCCCTCCCCCACCTCCCCCCCTCCCTCCTCTGCGGGGGGGCTGCGCTCCTCGCCCGATGCCCACCGTGTCACACACGTCCTGCGACACGGCCCTCCAGCTGTCCCTCTCCCCGGGGTCCTTCTTGGCGTACATGCGGCACAGCTCCTTCATCTTCACGATGGACAGCGCTTCGATCTCCTGGCGGGAGTGGCGGAAGTCTCCCAGAGCCACCTGCAGGGGGCGCCCCCCAGAGGACGTGCAGTCAGCGGGGGCGGGGCGGGGTGCGCGTGCCGGCGTGTGGGCGTCAGACCTCGTAGCAGATCTCCTTGACGGCCTGCATGCGCAGGTCCTCCATGGTGACACGTTTGGGGTCTTTGCTGATGCGCCGTCTCTGGGGGATCTGGTACACCTGCAGGGGCTCCCTCCTCTTCCCACTGCTGGGCAGACCACAGCGCTTCACGATGGACTGGACCTGCACACAGGGGAGGGGGGTCAGGGGGTCAGGGTGGGGGTGAGGGGGGTTAGGGTGGGGGGTGAGGGGGTCAGGGTGGGGGGTGAGGGGGGGTCAGGGGGTGAGGGGGGTCAGGGTGGGGGGTGAGGGGGGGGTCAGGGGGTGAGGGGGGTCAGGGGGTGAGGGGGGTCAGGGTGGGGGGTGAGGGGGGTCAGGGGGTGAGGGGGGTCAGGGGGTGAGGGGGGTCAGGGTGGGGGGTGAGGGGGGGGTCAGGGGGTGAGGGGGGTCAGGGTGGGGGGTGAGGGGGTTAGGGTTGGGGGTGAGGGGGGGTCGGGGGTGGAGGGGTCAACCCCCACCCTGGGGGGTCAGGGTGGGGGGTGAGGGGGGTCAGGGGGTGAGGGGGGTCAGGGTGAGGGGTGAGGGGGGGTTAGGGTGGGGGGTGAGGGGGGTCAGGGTGGGGGGTGAGGGGGGGTCAGGGTGGGGGGTGAGGGGGGTCAGGGGGTGAGGGGGGTCAGGGTGGGGGTGAGGGGGGTTAGGGTGGGGGGTGAGGGGGGTCAGGGTGGGGGGTGAGGGGGGTCAGGGTGAGGGGGTGAGGGGGGTTAGGGTGGGGGGTGAGGGGGGTCAGGGTGGGGGGTGAGGGGGTCACCCCCCACCCTGGGGGGTCAGGGTGAGGGGTGAGGGGGGTTAGGGTGGGGGGTGAGGGGGGTCAGGGTGGGGGGGTGAGGGGGTCACCCCCCACCCTGGGGGGTCAGGGTGAGGGGTGAGGGGGTTAGGGTGGGGGGTGAGGGGGGTCAGGGTGAGGGGTGAGGGGGTTAGGGTGGGGGGTGAGGGGGGTCAGGGGGTGAGGGGGTCAGGGTGAGGGGGTGAGGGGGGTCAGGGTGGGAGGTGAGGGGGGTTAGGGTGGGGGGTGAGGGGGGGGTGAGGGGGGGTCAGGGTGGGGGGTGAGGGGGGTCACCCCCACCCTGGGGGGTCAGGGTGAGGGGTGAGGGGGGTTAGGGTGGGGGGTGAGGGGGGTCAGGGTGAGGGGTGAGGGGGGTTAGGGTGGGGGGTGAGGGGGGTCAGGGTGGGGGGTGAGGGGGGTCAGGGTGGGGGGTCAGGGGAGCTCTGGTGGGCTGGGACCTTGTTGGCGGGCAGTTTCTCCCTCAGGGAGGAGATCAGCTTCCAGCTCTCCTCACAGGAGCGTTTGTCCGAGTCGTCTCCGCTGTCACTGTCGGCGTACTGTGAACACACGACGCCTCGTCACCACGTGGTCTCCTAGCAACCAGCTTGCTTGCACGCCCACCAGTCTCACCAGTCTGTGTTGCTCCAGCAGCAGGTCGGCCTCCTCCTTCTCCTTACGATACTGGATCTCCATGTCCTGCAGTCTGACCCCCCCACACACACACACACACACACACACAACCTGCTGTCAGCGTCACGTGGGGGTGAGCAGCAGCAGCAGGTGTCCTCACCTCTTCTCCATCTCCAGCTTGATGTCGATGCCCTGCTTCTCCAGCAGCTCCCTCTGCGCGTAGTTCCAGTCCTCGGGCTCCCCCTGCTGGTCGGACGGGGCGCTGCGCTCCCTCTCCAGCCGCGCCTGCTCAGGGTGGTTGAAGCGGAACACGTGGTTCTTCCCCATCACGATCCGGTGGCCTGCACAGGTGGGCGGACGGCTCACAACGGGAAGTGCGGAAACACCCTTCACAATAACGGCGCAATGGCGCTACCTTGTTTGAGCACAACGGCCTCGGTGATCTGTTTCCCGTTAACGTATGTCTCAGCGGCGGGCAGCGGCTCCAGAGTGACCACCACTGCACACACAACACACACGTGTTCAGGCCGCCACGTAGTCACGGCCACGGTCACCATGACAACACGCAAACACCGTTACCTGGACGACCTCCTGGCAGCTTTTATAAAGACAGAAGAAGAAAGAGTGAACACAGGAAGGTTAACTGTTAAAACCTGTTATTCTGTACAGGAGCCTGAGAGGTCAACAGAGGTCAACAGAGAGGTCACCAGGGAGGTCAAGAGGTCAACAGAGAGGTCAACAGAGAGGTCATCAGAGAGCTAGCGTAGCCACGGCCATTATCAAGGCCATGATTGTCAGCACTGACTGACACACACCACTACCCAGCAGCACTGGTAACCATAACAACTGTTGTCAGGCTGCGTGCACATCCGCCGAATTGGTAAACAAACCCTCCCCTATGGCGACTTCAGCAGTGTGACCAGTAGAGGGAGCTGTGCAGCAGGAACAGCGCTGACCAGAAGCAGCTGGTCACATGACCGCCAGACACAGGCGAGTGGTCACTGGTCACATGACCGCCAGACACAGGCGAGTGGTCACTGGTCACATGACCACCAGACACAGGCGAGTGGCGCTGCCACAGCCGGAGGTGGAACCCGAGCGCCTCACCTTCTCCCTGCTCGTTGGTCTCACTCACGAACACACAGTGGATCTCTTTGATGAAGTGACCGGACAGTTTGATGTCCACGTCCTGCTGTCCAACTCTGAGACAGACACAGAAAGGCTGGTTGAGAGGGCGGTGGACATCCGGACGGGTTGTCCATCAGCAACGTCTCTGACCTGGTGAGACCCTCTTTGATGTAATACAGGAGACACTCTGACATCAAAGGGTCTTCGTTCAGGTTCACCAGGTGAGGAGTCTGGAAAGGTAAAGAGGTTACCACGGTGACCCAGGAGTGTTCTCTACAGTCAGACTCACCCCTTTAGGAGAGAAGACACCCAAAGTTCCTCCATCTTCTTTAATGGACACGCCCATCTCTGCCAAGATGGCCTCTCTGGGCGAGAGACACACACAACAGGTGAGAGAGAGATGCTGAGAGTGAGTGGCTCTCAGGATCAGATCAGCTGACATGAGCCTCGACCTCCTGTCTGAGGAGACGAGCTCCTACCCCTCCCCCAGGTGTACCCCTCCTCTAGGAGTACCCCCCCCAGGAGTACCCCTCCCCCAGGTGTACCCCCCTCTAGGAGTACCCCCCCCCAGGAGTACCCCTCCCCCAGGTGTACCCCCCTCTAGGAGTACCCCCCCCCAGGAGTACCCCTCCCCCAGGTGTACCCCCTCTAGGAGTACCCCCCCAGGAGTACCCCCCTCTAGGAGTACCCCCCCCAGGAGTACCCCTCCCCCAGGTGTACCCCCCTCTAGGAGTACCCCCCGGTGTACCCCCCTCTAGGAGTACCCCCCCAGGAGTACCCCTCCCCCAGGTGTACCCCCCCTCTAGGAGTAACCCCCATGCGGTGGTTTCCTGGGGGACCTGACAGTCTTGAAGCTAAGCTCATTAGTATGCAGGGGCGGGGCTGGGGGCAGGGCGATAGGGCAGGGCTATGGGGCTTTACCGCTCCAGGCGGATGGACTCTGTCTTCCTCAGCTTCTCCTCCCAGGTCTCGTTCAGCTCGGCGATGATCTTCTCCGTTTCCTGTCACAGACCACAGCTCAGTCACAGCTTGAGCTTCTGCTGGGCACCAACATGCACCACTACCAGCAGGCGCTCCGCCGCTTCCTCTTTACTGATGGGCTCCACAGGCTCCGCCTCCTCGCCATCCTCACAGTCCATGCGCGTGCCTCCTGCAGATGTTGGTTCAGCTCCAGCTGCAGAGCCATGAGGAGAAAAGATGGACGGCTTATGGTCAGGAACTGATCAATACTTGTATTTCCAGGAGCGCTGGCGGCTGACCCAAGTACCTGCAGGGCCTGAGCCATCGTTCTGAGGGGGGGGGGCCACAGCACCAGGAGGGGCACCACTGTTGACTGGGGGATCAAGCAAGGCTGTTATAGGCTGGACACACACACACACACACACACACACACACACACACACACACACACACACACACACTCCTCCTGAACATACCACACACACAAAAACACACATTCTTCCTGAACATACTGCACACACACACACACACACTCCTACTGAACATACCACACACACAAAAACACACACATTCTTCCTGAACATACCGTATACACACACACTCCTCCTAAACATAGCACACTCACACACACACCTCCTGAACATACCCCACACAAAAAACACACACATTCCTCCTTAACATACCACACACCCACACACCCCTCCTGAACATACCGCGCGTGTGCACGCAGGCACACACACACACACTCCTCGTGGACATAGCACACATGCCATGTTAAATTCAGCTCAGGAGTGAGGACTCTGTTTGTGTGAAGATCTCTGACTAGATGAGGGTGTGTTTAACTCCTAAAAGAAGGTTCCTGAAGGTCATGTCTGGATTTACAACATCTGAACACCAGACAGACGAGTGTGTCTATGAACCAGCATGACCAGATGAACACGTATGAAGTCTTCTCTCAGGAGCATGTGAGGGTGTGTGGACACGTCGGTCGTATTAAGTACCAGAGGTGTCCAGCAGCTCCTGGAGGCCCTGAGAGAACAGCAGGTCCCTCAGTCTCTCCACTTCTGCCTTCAGCTCTCGGATCAATTTGGCATTGGGATCTTCGTTAATGACGGCGTTACAGCGAATCTGTTTGGCCCGGTCAGCATACCTGAAACCCAGAGAGAGATGAAGCAGGACAGCTGAGCTCCAGAGCTCAGAGGCGGTGTTGGTCCTGACCTCAGAGTGCTCAGTGTTTCTTCGTAGTTGATGTCAGCAGGACTCAGAGCAGCAATCATGGCTGTACGAGAGTTTCCTCCTGAACACAGCACAAAAGGATAGGACAGGACAGTCGGGACAGGACAGGACGTCAGGGCAGCCTGGGTCGGGTCAGGACAGGTCAGAACTTACCCAGGTTTTCCTTCAGTAACCAGGTCAGGACAGAGTCTCTGTAGGGGATAAAATCACTTTTCCTTTTCTTGCTGCTTTGCTGCAGGACAAAGACAAACAGTGGGCCACCTGTCACTACAGTCACACTGTTACTTCAATATTGCTACAGTCACACTGTCCCTACCGTCACACTGTTACTTCAATATTGCTACAGTCACACTGTCCCTACAGTCACACTGTTACTTCAATATTGCTACAGTCACACTGTCCCTACAGTCACACTGTTACTTCAATATTGCTACAGTCACACTGTCCCTACCGTCACACTGTTACTTCAATATTGCTACAGTCACACTGTCCCTACAGTCACACTGTTACTTCAATATTGCTACAGTCACACTGTCCCTACAGTCACACTGTTACTTCAATATTGCTACAGTCACACTGTCCCTACCGTCACACTGTTACTTCAATATTGCTACAGTCACACTGTTACTTCAATATTGCTACAGTCACACTGTCCCTACAGTCACACTGTTACTTCAATATTGCTACAGTCACACTGTCCCTACAGTCACTGTTACGTCAATATTGCTACAGTCACACTGTCACTACAGTCACACTGTTACTTCAATATTGCTACAGTCACACTGTCACTACAGTCACACTGTTACTTCAATATTGCTACAGTCACACTGTCCCTACAGTCACACTGTTACTTCAATATTGCTACAGTCACACTGTCACTACAGTCACACTGTTACTTCAATATTGCTACAGTCACACTGTCCCTACAGTCACACTGTTACTTCAATATTGCTACAGTCACACTGAGAGTCACACTTCACTGTTGCTACAGTCATACTCTCGCTGCAGTTGGCTGTTGTCAGCTACCAACCATGTCAGCTAAAGCTGAGATGACTTTTCCTAATGTGGTCAAAGACTTGTTGATGTTGGCTCCTTCCTGCACACAAACACAGACAGCATCAGGACCTGGAGACAGGTGGAGGCAGACAGACAGGTGGAGGCAGACAGGTGGGGACAGACAGACAGGTGGGGACAGACAGACAGGTGGGGACAGACAGGTGGAAGCAGACAAACAGGTGGGGACAGACAGACAGACAAGTGGGGGCAGACAGGTGGAGGCAGACAGACAGGTGGGGACAGAGAGACAGGTGGGGACAGAGAGACAGGTGGGGACAGAGAGACAACAGGAGGCAGACAGGTGTGGACAGACGGACAGGTGGAGACAGACAGACAACAGGAGGTAGACAGGTGGGGACAGACAGACAAGTGGACTTGTCCTGACCTTCAGACGAGTGCCCTTGGCCCCTGACGCGTCCGCCCGCTCACTCCCAGCGAGGTCCACCAGACTGATTTTGCTCACCTGAGGACACGGGTTAGAGATGAGCCTCACAGGTGGACCTCCAGGTCGCGTGGTCCACCTGATGTGTCTTAGGGGCTCTATCAGGTGGACATGTCCCTCACCTTCTCTGTGTCCAAGCTGGTCATCTGGTCCCGCCGTTTTTGGGTGAAGACGATGGTGAAGACAGCGTGAGACCTGGACGACGTCTCGTTCATATTTGTGGCTGCAACCGTCCTGTGAAGGTGGAACCATCACTGCTCCGCTGACCTTCGACCCCACACACGTCCTCGTGTTGACCTCAAAGGGACCGGCCGACTCACCGGGCTTTGTTACCGGCGTCCATCAGGTCCCGGATGTCCCTGAATCCCGTCACGGCCAGTTTGGACAGGTCCTCCACGTAGGGGCCAAGGATGGGGTGCTCCCGGACCCGCAGCGTCCCCTGAGACTTCGGGTTCAGCAGGTCCCGAACCCGCTCACAGTATATCTCCATGTAGGACACCTGCAGGGACGAGGGGACGGTGGGTGGTCCTGGGGGACAGTCTGAGGGACCAGAGTCTGGACCAGAGACTGAGGGACCAGAGACTGAGGGTCTAACCCAGGGGGGGTTAGGGGGTTAGAGCGGGGGGGCAAACCTTTTTTGTTTGAAACAACAGCGGGGGGGTTGGGTTGGTTATGGTTAGGTTGATTTGCGGGGGGGTTGGTTATGGTTAGGTTGATTTGTGGGGGGTTGGTTATGGTTAGGTTGATTTGTGGGGGGTTGGTTATGGTTAGGTTGATTTGTGGGGGGGTTGGGTTGGTTATGGTTTGGTTGATATGCGGGGGGGTTGGGTTGGTTATGGTTAGGTTGATTTGCGGGAGGGTTGGGTTGGTTATGGTTAGGTTGATTTGCGGGGGGGTTGGGTTGGTTATGGTTAGGTTGATTTGCAGGGGGGGTTGGTTATGGTTAGGTTGATTTGTGGGAGGGTTGGGTTGGTTATGGTTAGGTTGATTTGCAGGGGGGGTTGGTTATGGTTAGGTTGATTTGCAGGGGGGTTGGTTATGGTTAGGTTGATTTGTGGGAGGGTTGGGTTGGTTATGGTTAGGTTGATTTGCAGGGGGGGTTGGTTATGGTTAGGTTGATTTGCGGGGGGGTTGGGTTGGTTATGGTTAGGTTGATTTGTGGGGGGGTTGGTAATGGTTAGGTTGATTTGCGGGGGGGTTGGGTTGGTTATGGTTAGGTTGATTTGTGGGGGGGGTTGGGTTGGTTATGGTTAGGTTGATTTGGAGGGGGGGTTGGTTATGGTTAGGTTGATTTGCGGGGGGGTTGGGTTGGTTATGGTTAGGTTGATTTGTGGGGGGGTTGGGTTGGTTATGGTTAGGTTGATTTGCGGGGGTTGGTTATGGTTAGGTTGATTTGTGGGGGGGTTGGTTATGGTTAGGTTGATTTGTGGGGGGGTTGGTTATGGTTAGGTTGATTTGCAGGGGGGGTTGGTTATGGTTAGGTTGATTTGCGGGGGGTTGGGTTGGTTATGGTTAGGTTGATTTGCAGGGGGGTTGGTTATGGTTAGGTTGATTTGCGGGGGGGGTTGGGTTGGTTATGGTTAGGTTGATTTGTGGGGGGGTTGGTAATGGTTAGGTTGATTTGCGGGGGCGGTTGGTTATGGTTAGGTTGATTTGCGGGGGGGGTTAGGTAGATTTGCACCAAGGACCGTCTTTCTGCGTGCCCGGTAGCGCCATCTATCGGGGAAACGGGGGCATTGCAGGAAAGGTCAACATGAACGAGGCTTTTACGATAATTTGGTTCGACGGGCCGGACTGAAGAGCCTAACGGGCCGTAGGTGGTTAACCCTAACCCTAACCCGTGCGCCGTAGTTTGCCCATGACTGGACCAGAGACATCCTACCTCCACAGAGTAGGACAGGTCAGGGTCAGCGTTCTGTCCTGTCCTCTGGAACAGGTCCTCGCAGAGCTACACACACACATACAAACAGAAAGCAACAACCGCCGGTGTTGAACCAGGACTGAATGCTGACGTGTCTGCTGTTCAGGCTGTTGCCATAGCAACGTGTCCCCTGACCTGAGGGATGATCCCTTCCTGTCCAGGCTCCTGTCTGCCCATCATGGTGTAGCTCTTCCCAGCCCCCGTCTGTCCGTATGCAAAAATACAAACGTTGTATCCTGGAAACACAGACGGTGGATGTTCAACAACGGTGGTGGACCCAGACCCAGAAGACCCAGTAGACCCAGAAGACCCAGTAGACCCAGAAGACCCCAGTATTCACACAGACTCACCTTCAAAGGCGTGCAGAAGCATCTCCTCTCCAATGTCCTTATACACTTGTCTTTGACTCACAAAGCTGGGGTCTTCAGCCTGTGACGTGCACGCACACACACACACACACACACACACACACACACACACACACACACACACACACACACACACACACACACACACACACACACACACACACACACACACACACACACACACACACACACACGTGTGTTGGTGAGGCTGTCTGCTGAGGTGTGTGCCTGTGCTGAGTGTGTGATCACCGTTGTGTGGGACCAGTACGAGTAGTCGAAGCTGAAGCTCTTGGTTCCATCTTTGGCCAGTTTGGGGTTGGAGATACCTGCAGAAACACAAACACACACTAAACACACACTCTACACACACTCTACACACACTCCCCTCCCAGAGTTCCAGGTATTTATACATGTGCTGAGGAAGCAGTTGAGGGACAGAAGGTGAAGCTCCCAGCTATAAATAACAGAGGTCATGTGACCAGCAGGAGCATTCTGGGATGGCTGGTTAGGGTTCGGGGTCTGGTCTGGGGCCAGCACTGAGGTCCTGAACAGAGGACCCTGCCCCCATCTGGGGGTCCTGGTCCTGGGGGGTCTGGTCTGGGGCCAGCACTGAGGTCCTGAACAGAGGACCCTGCCCCCATCTGGGGGTCCTGGTCCTGTTGGGGGGTCCTGGTTCTGGTCCTGCTGGGGGGTTTCCTGGTTGTGGTCCTGCTGGGGGGTCCTGGTCCTGCTGGGGGGGTTCTGGTCCATGTAGACAGGCTGGTTCTGTGTGTGTTTGAGTGTGTGTGTTTCTGAGTGTGTGTGTTTGTGTGTGTGTTTCTGAGTGTGTGTGTTTCTGAGTGTGTGTGTGTGTTTCTGAGTGTGGGTGTTTGAGTGTATTTCTGAGTGTGTGTGTTTCTCAGTGTGTGTGTTTGAGTGTGTGTGTGTTTGAGTGTGTGTTTCTGAGTGTGTGTGTGTGTTTCTGAGCGTGTGTGTGTTTCTGAGTGTGTGTGTGTGGTCCTCACAGGTGGTGTTGCCCATCATCTGGATCACACACTTGGAGTTGTAGTTGGTCTCTCTGGAGTTGAAGGGCCGGACCCTCACCGCCACCTTCACTGACGCCGCCATCACAGGTCAGCTGACCTCAAGGAGCCAATCAGCTGTCAGGAGCAGAAACATCAACACTGACACTCAGGTGCATGATGGGAAATTCTGGTTCCTGTCCTGCACAGGTGAGTCCACACCCCTCCCATCCTCCCCCTTCTCCTCTCCCCTCCTCCCCCGTCTCCTCTCCCCTCCTCCCCCGTCTCCCCCTCTCTTCTCCTCTCCCTCGTCTCCCCCTCTCTTCTACTCTCCCCCCTCCTCCTCCCTGTCTCCCCCTCTCCTCTCCCCTCCCCCCCTCCCTTTTACAGCCTGCTTCTCTTCTTCCTGCTCTCTTTTCTCCACGTGGATTTTCCTCTCTAATTTTTCTTCTTTTCATCATCCATTTCTCTTTTCTACTTGTTCTTTTCTTTCCAACTCTTTTCCTTCCTTTTCCATTCTGGTCTTTCCAGTGCTGTTCTCTCTCTCTTCTTCCTCTGACCCTCCTCCCTTCATTCTTTCCCCTCTTTCATGGTTCCACTCACTTCCTATCTGCCTTTACATTCCTGTTGTGTTATGTGGTTCCTTGTCACCATGGAAACGACACTAGTCTTTTTCACCTCTGTCATACTCCCTCTGCCTCCACGGAGGTCCTGGTGTCCTTGTTCCTCCAATAACCACACTGAAGCCACTGATCAATTATGGTGATTGATCGTATTAATATGTGCTTTATACAGCTTTCATGTTTCGTGTCAACTCTGTTAAGAACAGCTGAACTGTGCTGCCGTGACAACCGTCTCAGACTGTAGGCATGCTGGCTGTTTGCTGATGGCGTTTCCATGGTAACAGGC